>NQII01003344.1:76391-121391 GCA_002778355.1 Clitarchus hookeri | reverse complement strand
TTAAGAGCCGCCCAAATCTCTCCACTCACTTCACTCATGCTTATGGTAGTATTTTTATACATTGCTCACTAATTTCCTACATTTTGCCTGAAATGTTGTACATTTTGAATGTGAGTGTCCTATTTGTAAATCAAGACATCTGTTATTCTACCCAGAGAGTTTATGTGGAGCTTCTCGTCCGGTCTGTAGCTGCTAAGATAAAGTGCGGAAGCCATAATGGGAAGCGTTTCACGACCTCTGCCTACGACATTACAGCGGCTCCTGTCACACAGTTTGGTCNTGTTATTCTACCCAGAGAGTTTATGTGGAGCTTCTCGTCCGGTCTGTAGCTGCTAAGATAAAGTGCGGAAGCCATAATGGGAAGCGTTTCACGACCTCTGCCTACGACATTACAGCGGCTCCTGCCACACAGTTTGGTCATGTTCCTGTAAACCATAATGGGAAGCATTTCACGACCTCTGCCTGCGACATTACAGCGGCTCCTGCCACACAGTTTGGTTATGTCCCTGTAAACCATAATGGGAAGAATCCCTTTACAATTCTGTTTCCTTTATTTTAAATTTGTACAGTACAAGCCCTTTTTTACACCACTTGATTTTACACTTTTATGCTCTTTACATCTTATTTTGTCCCATATATTTAACTTTTTTTACAGCATAAATAGTCTTCCTTTTACAATTCTCTTTATCTAGCAACATTTTTTCCTGGTCTTTTGAAAAGTGAAATAAAAGGGGTTTCACTGTACATAAATTATCAGGTCACAATAATTTTGCATATTGTGTGGTGTCTCAAACATGTTCACATCACAGAACATTAAAAAGATAAAAAAAATGTTGTTTAAATCAAGTGAAATCAGTGCAACCTAATACAGGCAAGCTATCTGGGTGCCGACATCCAGATTATGAATATTTCTTTTTGTGGGTGTGGGAGGATGGCTGCATTGGTGAGAATAGTGATACGAGTGAATTAGGTACATGTATTTAGTGAGATTAATGGCTCCGTCATATGCAAATATTAATTCAATAAACTGGCAGCTTTTGTCAATAGCACTTAGTTTTGGGTTTTGCGTCACACAGTTAATACACAAAAAGGCTGAAGACAATATGGTCATTACCACACTTACAATACGTGGGCCTGCGTTCAGTTAGATATCCTTGATACTTTAGATAATTAATACTTGTTTTTTTCTTTTATTTCTTAAATAAATAGAAATCAAACCAAAGCAAAATTTAACATTACAGCTCATATATAAAAATATGATGTTGAAGTTAAAAATAACTATTAACAAAAATATTAATGCCATCTGTTTGGTGTTGAGCAAGTTTAAAAATTTTTAATTATGAACTACAAACATTCAAACTCTTTGGGGATTGAGTAATTTTCCTTTTTTGTCAGCAAGTGGAGCTGTACTGAAAAATGTTCATACTCATGGTTAGCAAGTGGAACACTAATGTACTTATTGCATTGATGATATTGTCATTAAAAACCTTGGCCTGGTGATGTTTCGGGGTAAACAGTTGTGGCATTTTTTCACAGGCATTAACTGAAAGGCGATACGTGTCCACTCAATAGTGGTGTTTCCATGTAAACAGATAATTCTTCTGCTTTAACCAGAACTGCGTACTCTTCCACCAGGTCTATCTCTGCTGCTCTTACAAGCGCTTGCATTTGACTACTAGCTCGCGCTTGTGTACTAAGTAGCTCGCTTAGATTGTTTGTGTAAACCTGTAGTTTTTGCTTTGTTAGCACATGCTTACATACATTCTCTTGCGTGTATCAGTTTTCTGGATCTTCCAGGCTGACTATAACATGTCGTTTCATNGCACATGCTTACATACATTCTCTTGCGTGTATCAGTTTTCTGGATCTTCCAGGCTGACTATAACATGTCGTTTCATTTCAACAGCGATACACTTACTGAGAGCACACATTACTTTTAGAATTTATATTATTGCAACCATGCATACCGTGTATTATATTTCCCTCACCCCCTCTCCACTGCCTCCCACATCTTATTCCTCTCTCTCTATCGCCTTACATGTCCTCTTGCCGTACGTTCCTGCCGAAACATGACGTGGACAGTAGATAGTCAAAAAATGATACTGTAAGAAAGTAGGGGGGGAATACATGGATTGATTGTGTGCTAACAGCAGTGAAATAGTTTGTTTGTTTAATACTTATGTGCACTATAGAGCAAGGTAAATGGAAGTACTTTGCAAAGCTTACTTCAAGAAAACCACAAATGTAACACAGCGTGACAAACTGAGTCTTACGGGCAGCCTCTCCCATACAACCAGTGTTAGAGTGATATAGTATGTTTGCATTTAACTGAGCACTTTTGAATCTCTCTCTAGTTTCACCTTTTGCCTATCATATGTCCTTCCCCACATGTAAAATAACATTGCATTGTACTCTATGGCTCNCTCTCTAGTTTCACCTTTTGCCTATCATATGTCCTTCCCCACATGTAAAATAACATTGCATTGTACTCTATGGCTCGTGTGGATCCAGTGTGCGACACTGTGACTAACATGAAACTGTTCCCACTGCTACAGTTATACCAGTTTGCGATGTAATGCTGACAAAATGAAAAAAAGGTCCNCATGTGTGGATCCAGTGTGCGACACTGTTACTAACATGAAACTGTTCCCACTGCTACAGTTATACCAGTTTGCGATGTAATGCTGACAAAATGAAAAAAAGGTCCATTTCACCGGCTGCTTATACCCCCCCGAATTAACGGAAGGGCCAGGCCGGCTGTGGGGGAAAATAAAACGGTTTTGGATATTAATTACACAGACAGAATTACCAGATGAGTGTTAACAATTTTGAGGCCTCCGCACGCCATGTGGCACATAACTGTCTGGCTTGAGCTTCAGCGAGAGACTCACGATTGGCCGTCAGAAGTGAAGGCCACAGGCTGACTACGTGTATGGATACTGAAACATGTTGGAAATGGAACGAAGACACCATGCTGAACATGCACAGGAGTGCACACAAAATAAATGCACATTACTTGGTCATTTACAAAAATGTGAACAGAAGTGCAATGCAAAATAAATACATAAAAGCCTTAATACTAACATGAACCCTTTTTACTGGTGTCGTCGTCTGTCGGGCCTACCTTCACTGCAATCTACGCCAGGTGCAGACGCACTGAACACACACATCACGTGACCCTGCACCTCGAGCGCATGTGACTCGTGACAGGTTTATGCCGGCCGAGGATGAGGTTGGGTGACTATGTACAACCTAAAAATTTATGTTCACTTTGCGCAAATGTTAGACAGTGCCTCCCAACACCATAAATTTATTTTAAAGTTAAGTAAACAAATAACATTGAGCACCTGCTTTGTTTGTTTACGCTGCCGTTCCTGTGCTGACAACACAGTTAATGTCTTTGTGTGGCAGTGACGGAGAGAGCAGAGGGAAGAATGTAAACAGTCTATTGTGTTTGGATGNTAAATACCCCTAGTTATAACTTTTAAAACTGATACTATAGTATGCATTGGTCGATACCATACCTGATGCCGATACCTTAATAAATGGTAAATATCTGTCGATAGAGATGCTTAGTATCTGTATCAGAACAACTCTCATTTTTAGATCAGCAATTTGTTTTTAGTTATTCTGGTAGTGAAGTTGAACGAAACACTTGCGTCACATTGCATAGCCAGTTTTCCAAAGCGTCAACGATTGATGGGAGAGGCTGTTGGTTGGATTTTAATACGTAACACATTCCACATGACTGTTGGTACTTAAATAAATTAAGTACATTTTTATGTTATTAAAATTTAATATAAGCTGGGTCAGTAACAGCCAAACCCAATTATAACATGGTCTCATTAAATGTTCTTTTCATTTACTTCTAAAAAATGTTGTGTCCGCTTGTCTAATTCTTATGCCAAAATACTATTTTACTGCGTGTCAAGCTCTTTGCCAGTGTGCCTCAGTGACTTTATTGATGATTCGCTTCAAAACTTTTCTCAGTGTTTAACCAAGACATGCTTTAGTATTGAGTAATCAGTTGGTGTCCCGGCAACATCAGTACTGAAATTTTGGCATTAAGAAATATACAGTAATTAAAACAGAGCTGAAGGACGTTTCTGTGTCCTGTTAGATAAACGTTTGAAAATTTACTAAATTCACCGGACTTAGTGTTTTATGTGATCTTGGCATGACGTGAGAGTAATAGATTATTGGAAAGCAATAATTATTTTCACATTTGCTGTACCTGTAGTGTGAGCATACTTATGTACTAGTTAATGCAGTATGTAATAAACTTCAATTATCTATTGCTAAATTAAGTCATTTGACCCAGGTTTTACCAGCTCAGTGCAGAAACTAAGACCCAGAAAGGACATCATGGCAGTATAATAATTGCCATGGGTCACTGTAGAATGCTGGTGAAGCAATGAATAGGTGTAGGCTCTCAGCTGTCGTCCAAACAGCACTCCCGTCATCTCCTTTGCTGTGTGCTGTCTCAAACCCTACCTTAACAGTATACATCCTAACAACCTTTATAGTCTCTCGTTAATTACATATGTATATAAATACAGGCAGAAGAATACTTCAATTGCTTAAAGACTCATTTTCTAGTGTAGGGACAATCATCGTGTTTGTAAACTACACTCATGTGCAAAAATTGAGGATGAGGGTGAAATACTGTGCCATCTGTGGAAACAGGGTCTCCCCGTTTCATTTGGAAGAACGCCAGTTTGGATAGGTGCGAGTGCACCCCAACATGCTCGAGACTTCTCAGGGGTGGTAAGTTCGTTCCGCGAGTGGCAGAGGAGAAGAGTGTTTAAAGTTCCCACCAGCAATAGCAACTTCCAGGTATTTGCACCCCAAACCCAATGCAATGAGCCAGTAATTTAGCAGCCTGCCAATATACCCAGACTCCGCACTCCATTGTTCCAGCCATGGAGATGCTGAGTTTATGATATGATGACACCATCGCGACTGTGGAAGATGTCGGGGGGACCAAGCAAGACTAACGCTCTAACAAAAAATGAGTCGGGACTCTCGCAAAGCAGCCAAAGTTCTTTCTTTCGCTGATTTGCATTGTGTGTTTCCAACACCAAATCTTGTGCAACCGGAAACCCACTGTCGCCTGGTGGTGGCTGAACAAAAGAAGAGGGCAGGTTGTAGGCTGCCCTAACTCCGATCTGGTGCCCGTTTCCAAACCATGCCCCATTGTGACACNAAAAGAAGAGGGCAGGTTGTAGGCTGCCCTAACTCCGATCTGGTGCCCGTTTCCAAACCATGCCCCATTGTGACACACTCAACCATACTGTACCTCAACTAAAAGGCAATGCTCAGGCTGACTGTACTGTTCCTACCAACTTGTTTCTGAGCTGTCTGTACGTACAAACTATGTCTATGTAGGTCAGAATATGGTCCATGATCGGAGGTAGATAGCGAGTAGCATTACAGTAAGTGGAACAGGATAGTGTGGGTAGTGTGCATGTAGTTGGTGGCTGAAAGGACCAATGTTACGCAACGAAGAATCATTTGGCTACTGAAGGCAAGTCAAACTTGGATTGTGGTAGGTGTGTACGGCTTAATGCATCATCTACAGCGAGGTCATTAGAGACATAGCAAGTTACTCAGAGAAGCAGGAGCGGGGAAGGAATTGGCCATGACTTGAAGTAAATCATGATGGCTGGACCGGTAATCAAACCCAGGTGTTCTCCAAATGTGATCCAAAGTTAGACAGGTATATTTGCCAATGTACTTCGCACCTCCTCGCTCTGTATCAGATGGTGATACCTGACCCACGGCGTAATTTCCAGGGTCTGACTGGAGTTCCAGCAGGTTGGAACATTCAGCAGTGGATGCACAAGGAACACAGTGCCACGACCCTGACAGACGAGCTTGCTATGGATGTGAGAGCATCAGGAGGGACGAGCATTACTGTGTTCTGGCCGTTGCAATGACTGCCCAACCAGCACAGCACAGACAATATTGAGTACGGAGCAGGGAACAGTGGGGTTTTCACCTCTTTACAGATGAATCCAGGCTCAGTCTTGTAGTTATTCCTGGAGTATTTGCATATGGCAAGAACGGGAGAGGAGAGGAGATCCAGTCCAACCGACATGATCGAAGAGATCCTCAATAGAGGTGGCAGCATCTTGTTCTTGGATAGCATCATGTTGAGTTCAAGTACACGCCTCCATGTGTTTGACTGTGGCTGTGCAACAGACCAGGTGTACAGAGATGCTGACATACGNTGAGTTCAAGTACACGCCTCCATGTGTTTGACTGTGGCTGTGCAACAGACCAGGTGTACAGAGATGCTGACATACGACAGAATGTCCGGTTCTTCACGGATGCAGTTGGATTACATTTAGCGTCTATGGGTTGACATTGCCCCATCCATCCATATCAGGCTTCATTGGTGTACAAGTGCCTGGAAACTGNCATTTAGCGTCTATGGGTTGACATTGCCCCATCCATCCATATCAGGCTTCATTGGTGTACAAGTGCCTGGAAACTGAGAAGATAATCCTTTTGGACCGGCCAGCAAGGTTCTCGATCTTAACTCTTACAAGCATAGTTGGGATGCTGGCACCATATTCAGGGTGTCCACTACTTTCATCCAGAAGTCTCAACGAGTTTGATGCAGAAATGGGACATCATACTCCAAGAACTGCTCGACAATTTTGGTCTCGTTGCAGTGTACGAGTTGCACATCATACTGACTCTTTAGCACATTACGCCTTGTTAGTTATTCTCACGTGAACTTTGAGTGCAGGGTGGATAAATATCAGTACCATAATTAATGTCTTTAGATTTTCTACTTAACTAAATTGATATATTTTATCGCTTTTCATGTCAATGGAAATGCAATAAATTTAATTATCTTTAATTTTTGCACATGTCTGTATGTGAGGATGTAAAATACTGATTACGTTTTGGACATAAACAAAAGTTATAGAAATATTTATTGTCATCATTTCTCAATGGCATGGAAAATGATATATTTTCATGTTTCTCAGATTATTGACAACTTTAATAAACAAGTGTCTGTATATGTATTGAGTGGTAACATTTAAAGAAAAGCAATGTGGAGCGGGAGAACAACTCGCAGAGACCTTTACCCACATCTGCGGAGCAGTGCTGTGCAACTGGCGGGGCCCGGAGCGAAGATGCCCCTAGCTGAGGTGGGGGATGTTCTGTGTGACAGGTGGCGGAGGGAACCTCCCCACGCCGACCGAGTCTCATCGGCGGCGTAGGCTGTTTGCCGGTATGAAGAGTCTGTCCATGNCCCATCAAGCTCCCTCCCCACCTCCCCCTCTCCGGCTGCAGATGGCTGCAGCATAGAGCATGTTGACTCGTGTGCTTGCAACTGGGAAGACTGCATGTATAGCTGGTTCGCTGTTTCTCGTGGAAAGATTTCCACACCTTAAGCTTCCCTTGGATTGTTTGTCACTTGTCTTTGCGAGCTTACATTTCTGTACATCACGAAGCCAATCAGAATCAAGTTTGATATTGAGTGAATTTGATTCGTGGGCATATACCTAAGCTGCTAAAGTGAATCATATCTGAAGTGTTTTAAATCATAAACAGACAAGGAATCTTTTCATAAAAAACAGATGTTCCGGCTGGTTCATATTTAATTAAAGTCTTGCTTTGTTCCTTTTCGTGTGTCATTGTGTGCTCTTCGGTCATTTGCAGATATTAGCTATTGTCAGTCAGACAACAGCATCAAATTCCACTTGGGCATGTGTATAAAATGAAAAGAAACCAAGCACATAAGCCATCAGTTTAAACATTACTCTTCAAATAAAACATTATAATATGCAACTATACTTCTTAATATTTTGGAAAAGTTACTGTAATCATTCCAGTCTGTATTTGTTATAAGTACGTGCTGTATGCAGTTACACGTGTATTACTTCAAAGGTTAATTTCTAAAGCGAGTAATTGACTCTGAACCAGCTATATCTTTAAAGTTTCTTAAAGCATTCCTGGTGAGGAAACAGCCGACGTCTTTGTTGTGGCATCGGGACTAAGACATTTGTGTGTATTTCTGATCAGCCTGTGCTTTAGGATGAGATCTTAAGTAACAGCTTATGCGACAGTTAAACTGATATGAAGTGATGTACCAAAGCGTTCCCAGATGCATGATTACCGGTAATCAACGTGGTGGTTTCTGAGACGTGATTTGAAAATATGTTTTATGGGGACAGGCGGTGGTATTGCATAAGCCCAAAAATTTTGTATTTTGGTCTTAATGTTCTCCACCAGTATAATTAGTCCACATTAATACCAGGTTGAATATTGAATATCTGGTTGTGTGCTCTCATTTTCAATTGGCAATTACTAGAAAATACAGCAATTCTCAGTGCACGTGCATTCAGTAATGCACACAACTAACTTTTCTCTCTTTATTGATTTCTCAACTTGCAGTTAAAAGAAACAGTATTCATAAGATCTATATTTCATGTTATCTTGATTTTTGCTTTTTAAAATGAATAAGTGTAGGGGTGGTCTGTACATAAACTGACTTGTGTTTGCAAAGTGCGAGCACTAGTTAGGCTGCACTTAACTGTGGCAAAGAGCCTCATCTCCTCGTAGTTCACTGACATTTGAACCACGGCTCTACATTTATGCTGTGACTGATCAAGTATTTGACGTAAGATTATTAATAATGCCTGTTGCATATATATATATATTTTTCCCTTATTTTGCAGTCATTTTCAAGAAATTTATTTGTATCTGAATTTTCAAAATTCTATAACAGTAATAAATAAAAAATATGGTCTAAAGTCTTGTAATGGTAATGTTGAATCTTGCATAATTACTGTGAATAGCCATAACAGTTTGAAGAGAAGTTAAAGCGCACACAAATGACTTGCTGTGTTCAATTTCCTCATCATGATTCAGTATACCATTTGCACAATTACAAACCCATATCTTCTATTGGTCTTTTCAGTTACAAATGTTTGAGTTCTACAGTGCTAATAGCGTACACAGTATTATTTGTGCAGTTTTATGTCTATTAAAGCATGCAAACTGAATTGTTTAGACACAAATGTTTATTAGTTGTTGTAAAAAAAAAACGTTATGTTGCATTTTAATGGTAATAGCCTACCTGATGTTTGCAGTCAGTGTTGTACTTTTGTTGTTGTTATGCGTGCACAGTTTGGATTCATGAGTGTTTGAATGTTGACCTTGAAGCAGCCATCTGCAGCCTCTCCCCTTGTGTGTGGTGGGTTTGCACAGTGAATCCTAGAGCTCCGTAAGTGCTTTCCCTGCTTGGTTTGTCTTCATTCACTGTACAGGTCTCAATTATGCACCTTTTACTTCCAGTCCTTTTTTTTTGTAAGGCTTGGTTTCACGTCTAATAATGGATTTTTTTTATTTGTTGTTGATTTAAATTATTAACAACGGTGATTTAGAAAATATGACTTTAGCCATTTGGCGGTTTATTTGACCTTAGAAATCAGACACAAGATATGAACTTCAACATTTAATTATTTTAAAATTAACATAATATAATACCGGTATTTTTTTTTTTTTATTGTATTGTGATATGCTTTATGTTAATATTACAGAGCTTATGTCTGTACCTATTTGAAGTCTGCACATGTTTCCTAATTTTTTTTTACTTAAATTAGCAAGAAATTAGTGATTTTTATGTGGTAAGTGAAACCATACCTTGAGTGTTCCAAAAAATTTGTTCTGTTGTTTTTTTTTTTTTTTTTNATCGTTAGTCTCGTGAACATTGTTTTCTTGCAGGGTGTGTCTTGGTGGGGGCAGTGCTGTGTGGTCCCGTGTTTTTGTGCTGCCTGTTGCCTGAGCGTGCTAGATGTGGCCCGAACGCGGCTGTTACGCTGCTTGCTGACATGTTTTTCTAGTCCCCGAGTGTTGCCCTGCTCGTGGCTTTCCCCTCCCCCCCCTGCGCCTGCCTAAACCGTATCTTGCACTTGTTATCTGCCTAGCCGCGCCCTCCGTCCCTGCATAGACGTACTGTGCGTGGTTCACTGTCTCCGCTGGCTGTTGTAGTATCAGTGGTAGGCATGTGTCGTGTGTGGTTTGTAGCTCCTGACTTGGTGTGTTTCCAACTCTCTTGCCATTGTGTTTGGGGAGAAAATATGAAATGCAGTATTTCACCAGCATCTCGGACACAACTAGACAATATATATAATTTTATGTTAATTTTTTAAGCTTCAGTGAAATATGGTTACTGATTTAAGTTTATGAGCATGAATTATATATATATGAGTTACATGCCTTTGTCACACCCAAGAACTTTACAGGTTATGTTTGTTAATAAGTTCTCGTAGAAAGCATATACATTCCATGTGATCCAAGAACTGACGTCTTGTCAAAGTATTGGAGCTACTGACATAGTAAGGTCTACTCTGCTATGCCTGTGATTACTGAATGGTAGCATGCGAATGCCTTGTTTAGCAAACACTTACTGTGTGTGAAGTAACAGGAAACTGTTATTGATTCTGGCGAGAGCTTGTAACGTTTCACGTAACATTCTTTTGAACTGTAACGTGACGTGGTAGCCAGTTGGTGTAATGTGGTGTATGAAGAACCGGGTATTTGCTGCCAAGAACACATTCCACGTGGTACATTTGACTTTTGGAAACGAAACTCATACCGGGTTCAATGGCCAGCCTCCACGCATAAGAAATCCCAAGCCTGTAAATAGATACCAGTGCAACCTCAATTTTTTTTTTCTTTACGATTACTTTAATTGTANATAAGAAATCCGAAGCCTGTAAATAGATACCAGTGCAACCTCAATTTTTTTTTTCTTTACGATTACTTTAATTGTAGTGTCTTTATTTCACCTGTAAGTATACATTTTACTGTGTAAGTCGTTACATTACAGTCCAGCACATTGCTGNCTGTAGTGTCTTTATTTCACCTGTAAGTATACATTTTACTGTGTAAGTCGTTACATTACAGTCCAGCACATTGCTGCCAACTGTCCTAATCAGCTATACCCGTCGTATCCTACACTCCTGCCCCTTATAAATCTAATATTTTTGTATGTTTCCTCGTTCTTTCTGGGTACCTCCTGCCTTTCATGCTCCCCTCGGTGTTGACCACGCTGTCCGTCGGAAATCAGGTGAAGGAGCTCTCCGTTCTGTATTTGCAGTGTGGGTTTCCTTTACCTGCACTAGGCTATCACCCTGAACCTCCCTGAATTGACTGTTGCCCTTGGCACATTTGAGTGTTGAGCTAGCCGTCGTGTCAAACATCATTTTCTCTGTCATTTGTGCTAACCTCTACTGCACATCCTACTTCCTCTCAATGATGCTCTCGCTCCTGTATCTGCATTTTTACCTCTCCTCTCGCTAACTGATCTATGTGCCATCGCCTCTTCAGACATATGTCGAGGGACCTGTTCGTTCCCTAATCGTAGCTGGAATCCACTTGTCTTTGTTCAGTCTGTAATCCCTAGCAATGATACTGCTGCCCACTTGCAACTGCCTAATTTTCCTTCTCGCTTNTTGTCTTTGTTCAGTCTGTAATCCCTAGCAATGATACTGCTGCCCACTTGCAACTGCCTAATTTTCCTTCTCGCTTTACCTGGCCTTCCCTGTTGCTGTATCACCCTATATATAGTGCTTTGTTCTAACAATGATGTTCTTGTTCTCACAGTTCTGCCTGGCATTAGGTCGCACTGTGCCTCCCCTGTAGTGATCCGAGGGGTTTTTGAGATATTATGTGAAATACAATACGACTAAGAGTGAATATAATATAGTAATTTGCTNGGTTTTTGAGATATTATGCGAAATACAATACGACTAAGAGTGAATATAATATAGTAATTTGCTGAGTCGTGAATAAGAAGACCTTTTATATCTATAATGATCTGTATACGAACATGTTAATCTGAATGAGGAGTTGTTTTTAATTAATGGTATTGACCTTGTGAGGTCAGTTAAACTCGGTGAACTAGTTACATATTGTGTTTTGTGTATGTATGTGTGTGTATGTACAAGTTCACGATATGACATCATTTTCAAAAAATAACTTAAATGTTTGAAGCTCTTAGTGATGGACTAGTAGAAGCAACACGTATTTAACCAAGTGAACTCCAATTTCTATTCCCACTTTGCTCGTGTCGCTTCACCTACGTTCAGACTCGACGAGCCGCCACTGCTGCGTAACGTGCAGGCACATTGACACGTCATGCCTGGTTTTCCACACCTGCCTGGCATGATATTCATAAAACTACCTGTGGAATGTAAGTGGGAAACTACTCATGAAACCCACGGCCAACCGCAACGTTCGCTACATAACTCACTTGCAAAAATCCTATTCGTCGTAGTGGGAAGTGTTCTGTCAGACCACAACACCGCGACTCCTGCTGAAAAAAGAAACTTAAACAGGATATTAAAAAATTATCATTAAGAGAGAAAAGAACCATACATCCAAATGGTACCCTACGTACTGATATTAGTATTCACATTCCATTATCACTAACATTTTCCTGCCTTGTTGAAAACCTATTATTTAATACGCTCAACTCTTCATTACTGCATATACTCAGGTTATTTCAGAACCAAATGTCTGGGGCAATTTTTTATTTTATGGAGCAATTAGTTACAGTATATGCTCACATATTCATGCCTAAGTAAATGGTTTTTAGCATATCTACATAACACTTGTACCATGTTGACAGGCACTTATAGTGTCCTGTCAACATGGCAACCACAAGCCAAGTGCTGCCATCTGCATCTTCTAAACAGGAAACTTTTAGAGAGTAATGGGTTACATCTTGTCTCTTCTCATAAGTGATATGCAGCACAAAAGAATTTTCTTATTATGTACATTTGACTTTTGAAGTTCACATTTAAATATTCTGTATTTTATTTGTGATTTTAAACAAAACTTGTGTAATGGAATTATTCATTATTACAACCTTCGACAGTCAAGATAGCAGTGGTGATCTCTGTACATTCCAAATTGTAATATATTTTCAAAAAGTTGCGTGTTCACTCAGTTATGTTGTTCAATGGTTCAGTTTTTCCCATGTTCAGCTGTCCAAATTTTTACACTTAAGTGATGATTTACAGCATAGTCAACTTCTACGAATCTTATTTTTTTTTAACAGTTTTAAAACATATTTCCTTCAAAAGTTTGTGTGCTCAAAATGGTCTGTATGATCAAAATATTAAGGTAATGTCAAGATTTTGTCCTTAAGTGGTGAAGCTGAGTTCATGACGGTTAATTGGGAAATGCCCTCACCCTTGCATAACGCGTTCCACGACTAACTGTGTGACGTAAAACCCAAGCAGAGGAAGTGCTACTCTGTAGTCTGTATTTAATCAGAGTTGCTGTCAAAGTGAGCTGTATGAATACCACCATATATTTACCCTGGTTAATGGCACTTTAATTTTTGCTTTAAACCTGTGATGGAACTGTTTTTTGCTTACGGTATGAACATTTGCATGAGAGAAACTACTTTGCAATGTAAATACTAGTTGGTTCATGGTAAGTTAACAACTCATANGGTATGAACATTTGCATGAGAGAAACTACTTTGCAATGTAAATACTAGTTGGTTCATGGTAAGTTAACAACTCATAAAAAAACCTGACCAGCTGATAGGCTGTCAGCAAAGTTATAAAAAAAGTATATTTTTTTCTTTTTTTCCTTTACAGTTTTATTAAATTTGTAGTTTCTAAATTTTGGGGCTTGTGAAATTGGTGTATTTCCATTTTATATACACAGAATAGAAACAGGCATAATGTGTATTTAAGGTCCCGTCAACTTTACGTTTGATGGGCAAATTTCACTGTGAAGAAATTCATTGGCCATGGCAAAGGACATGTGGGTGTAAAACCCACTAGTGGCGGGGAAACTTAGGTTGGAACCCATCTGAGGTTTTGTCCGGTGATAGATCCATTGAGGTTGGACTCGTGCCAACAGCAGTTGAAACTCCACATGCTGGAGAAGAGCTTGCAGGTTCCCCACTTATTGACAGGTGGACACAGTGAGCGGTGACACAGCTCCTAGATAGACAACCTGACCATGGGTGTGTGTCAGTGATCATGTGGAAGGACACTGAAGATGCACAATGCACCTGCCTTGCGGTTCTACCGTGCTACCCAATGTGTGTTCAAGTTCCCGGTGGAACCGGCGTTTTCCTCACCAAACCTCCCCTCCTGGTGGCTGATACCTATTAAAAGGTTATATCAGGAGCACTACTTTCTACTGTACGTTAAGCTACCACAAACAAGAAGCTAAATATGCTCTTTTGTATCGCAGGGTAACACCGGGAACTTGCGTTTTTGAAATCAGCCATGCTGACTGAACAGAATGTAATTGGAAAAACCTAATGAATTTATACATGCATACCTAACGCGTACTGCACGAGTCCTTCTTTCACTAGAAATTAAGCATGGCTGCATACCCTTAGCACAAACACAGCTCAGTGCGCTCGAGTGAGGGACTGGGCTAAGATTTGGGGGACAAACGGTAAACCAGTATTGTTCCCCGCCTCCTCGCCCACCGAGCGCAAAGAGCATAAATCTATTCCACACTGCATACTTTTCAAACCGTCACATTCATGGATGTCGGTAGGAAGCACGTCATGACCAGTATCCAGACGAGCAGGAAGAGTTTCCCCGGGTTGAACCGCTGACGCAGTGACGCACTCAACTTGCCAAGGGCCTCGTCGCGATTCTCTGCCACCGCTCACTGATCACTTCCGTCTTCTTTCCTCCGTCTTTCCTGCTCTTGTTCAANACGCAGTGACGCACTCAACTTGCCAAGGGCCTCGTCGCGATTCTCTGCCACCGCTCACTGATCACTTCCGTCTTCTTTCCTCCGTCTTTCCTGCTCTTGTTCAACCTGTCTCCAGTAGGTGCGATCATCGTGGCAGAGAAAGGGAGAGTTTCCCTGGGCATGTGCAGCATCGCGCCAAGCACACGCATGCCAGGGCCTCGTCGCGATCCCGGTCTGGCTAGTCAGACCCCTCCTTCCTACATCACACACACACACACACTGTTACACTTGCACTTACATCCCACCACAAGGGTGTCGTCGCCTTTCCGTTGTCCGAATTGTATCCAAGTTCTTTTGCTGGGGTTGTCATCTGGTATTCCTGGAACATACAAAGTATTAACCAGGAATTGGGGTTCTTATCCCACTATATCTACCTCTCTTTCTCTATTTCCATCACTCTCTTCGTTTTCAATCTGCTTTCTTTCTGGGAGGTTCAGTGTTTCTACAACTCTTTCTCTGTTTAGAGTGCAAACCGCTCTTCTTTTCTGGTCTCTCAGCATTTTGCTGAAATTCCTTCCCAAGTTGTTAAATCCCTCTCTCACGAAGAGGACCGGATCCCACGAGCACGGCCATTCTCTCTTCTCTGGTGTTGGTTCCGCTTTTGCATTATCAGGTTCTTGTTGTTCATCCAGATCTACGAGATGGAGGACAGAGCCTACCATCTGTGGAACTTGTTTTTGTGATGCTATCGGTAATTTCTTCTCCACTTCTGATGTTGGTTGTTCTTGTTCTGACACACTCCTTTCCAGTACTACTACAGGGAAGAGGTGTTCACACATCTTCATTTTCAGTAACGTCAGAGTTGTCCAGGTCCAGGTCCAGTGTTCTACTCGGACTGTGCGTTGGCGGAACTGCCCGCGCTGATCAAGTGTAACACGGTCCTTTGTCGTGAGGCTCTTCATGCTCCGACAAAGGTGTCACTTTTCATTGGCCAGCGTCACCTGCCAACCCCTGCTTTCATTCCGGGACAAAATATTACTGCAGCAGTTCTTGGTGCTTTTAAAAGTGTGCATTTTTAACAAAATTTACAGTGCATACAACAGTAACCATTACTGAATGATGTGGACCATGTCTATTTTAAAACTTTTGGGCCTCTTACCTAGCCCGAAGGCTTAATGAATGCTGTTTGCTTTGGTTGCAATCAAGTTCAACTATTAATTGAGATATTATTTGAGTGTACTTTGCATGCGTGAAGGCTGATCAAGTGGCAGCATACGTGCCAAACTAGTGATGATTGACTGCCTAGTTATAGTAAATACAGCATAATAGGATCTCAAACACAGTATTAATAGTAGATGTCTTGCTTACCTAACTGAAGAATAAATTGAACAAATTGGTGAATGTAATTTTATAATTACGACAGTATTAACAAATTGTATGTTGTATGGTACATGGGTAGCATGCTAAATGTAATGCTTTGTAAGTTAAGTCATTTTAGCATACCTTCATAGTAGAGAAATGCTTCTTGTGCAGTTCCAGTTATAAATAATAGCTGGGTGTAAGAGAAGATTGGCGTGAAGTGGTGTAACCTTCTTACTGGACCTCCAGACTTGCCCACTGCTAGGTCTGGTGGAGAGCTCTTCGCCCTGGCTGACGAGCTCCAGTGGGGCCTTCTCGACCTTAGGGAAGGGTTCGCCCCTGTGCTGCTGCGTGGGCCACGACACGGTCCCTGAAATAGGGCAGCGATGCGAATATATAGCCAGTAGCTGCTCAAGTCCATCTCCGCCTCCTCGAAAGGTCAGGGCTGGAAACACTGTGAAAACACCGTGGCTGACGGAGTGAGAACGATAATGGGCTAATGGCGGCCTCGCCAGTGCACTGGCGATCAGCCATGGCGAGGTCATGTGCAGTTGTCCAGAGGCTGCATATGTTCTTCGCCCGCGAGCCAAGTGCACAACCTCAACTGAGGCCTTCGGGTAGATCTCGGGGTGGCGGAGCTCCACAGAAGGGACTTTCGGTGTGAAGCCCCCGGCCTTTGGCCGTGCTGATTGTGGGTCGGACTCTGGGTGGCATTGGTTGAACCTCCCGCTGGGAGGAGGCCTGGAGGCGGGTATTTGCCTGGAGGACNTGGGTCGGACTCTGGGTGGCATTGGTTGAACCTCCCGCTGGGAGGAGGCCTGGAGGCGGGTATTTGCCTGGAGGACTGCAACGGCGGCCGTAGTAGCCAGGGAGAAAGAGGGCATTCTCTCCCACTGGACCTCCACAATACACAGTGCTAGGTTTGGTGATGTGCTCTTGTCACTCAAGTTACCTTTGGGGAAGCAAAGCGGCATGTTGCAAGACCCAGTTTCGAAGGGTTGATGCTCACTAATGANTCACTCAAGTTACCTTTGGGGAAGCAAAGCGGCATGTTGCAAGACCCAGTTTCGAAGGGTTGATGCTCACTAATGAAGGGACGACGGTTTGGTCCGCCTAGTAAGAGGACTCGTTTACGAAGCACGTTCGGAGAGGTTGGATAGTCCTCGGCCCCATCAAGATGGCGTGTGCATCTGTACGATGCTGTTGATAGGTGAGGTGGTATCCACGCCCACCCACCGCGATTGGAAAGAGTGTAATCTCCTATTGGATTGCATTCAACTGCAGCCAGTTAAAGCACGGTANCGCCCACCCACCGCGATTGGAAAGAGTGTAATCTCCTATTGGATTGCATTCAACTGCAGCCAGTTAAAGCACGGTAGTGCCATATTATGATCTGGCTTCAGACTTGATGGGATCTGGCCGGTGTGCGCAGCATGGATTACTTTAACTACTGAAGCGGCTAAAAGGCCTGTTGTGGCTTTGTGGCTGAATAAAAACTAGTGCTGGAAACTGCGCACACCGTGTGTTTCTCTGGAATGTTACTTCTGCTAAACTTCAAGGTCACAGGCACAGGAGACCCGACTGCCCACACGCTGTTCAAGTCAGTACAGATAATAATAATAATAACTAGTGAAATCAAAGCAAAATTACTTGGGATGGTAATCAACTTGAAATGGGGTAATTATTTATTAGTGATTTGTATGAACATATGAAAGTCAAATAGTTCTTACCTATGTGCTAGTTTTTGTGTGTTTGTTAGCATACTTGCTTTCACCTTACTGTGATTTGGCCTGTGTGTATTAGAGAATGTTTTTGCTAATACAGTTTGTAGAAGTAAGTTCGGTCTCATTCAACTGAAATTAACATGCATTTTTTTTTTATTTGGAGAATACCCAGTATACATTTTTTTCACTTTAGCTGCTCAATGTTTTTGGGCTTTCTTCATGTTGGGTGCAAAATCTCCATGTTCGCAACTCTAAAAGCTAACGTGAGAACAACTCAGGGAAAACTAAACTAATTGTTTTTGCTGTTTGTTTATGATGCTTGTGGGAGATGATATCCAGCAGAGGGATCAACGAAAGTGTCAAAATGATAAAATGTGTTCAATTTGTGGTGTTTTTCAGGCAGAAGTCCCGGCATTGCATCAGGAATGAGACCGTTCGGACAGCCGTTGTGTCTAACGGAGACTGTCAATGAGAACAGTTCTCTTAGCCCTGCCAGTCTGAAGAAAAACAGATATAGCAAATAAAACACACAACCTAATATTTGTCACAAACTCCAACCGAAACATGACACACTACATCCTAAAATTTTTGACCGTGTACATGTATTTTTTCCTAACTGTGCCGCTGAACGCAGGGAACATAATTTTTTCACGGTCAGGACGAGTGTATCCAGCGCCATTCCACATATTCTTTGTCTTTGGAGTGAAAGTCTGTGTCTGTCTTTTAACGTAGTGGTTTGCACATATTCTGTTAGCCCTTTTAGAATATCTTTTGAAAATGACTGTGAAACTATCTGCGTAGTTTGAATAGTGTTTCTCGTAACAGCGTTACTGTGCTAATATCTTATCGTCTCGGTCTTTGTACACACGTGCATATAAAAAATACGTGGTAAATTGATCAGACACAACTAACGGGTATTTCCACACTAAATATTTTAAAACAACTAGCATTCGCAACATGCACACGCGCTAGGTACTTCTTCGACGCACGAGTAACAGTGCCGTGCCCTGGGTGGTTGACGTCGTCGTGCGAAATGTAGAGCAGGTAACTGTGCCCCTTGCAGATTGTGTGCGACTCCTCCCCCACCTGTGTGCCCGTGTGACCAGGACTTGATCACCGCCATTCGCAGACTGGCAATCAGGCTCATCTGTTGCTTTGAAGAAACAGAAATAATGTAACATTCTGTTTCCCGTAATGATGGTTGTGCCAAAAGCCTTGCATGTTTTGGAAGTAGAACAAATCTTCTTGTTCCCTTGAGTGATGTAAACATACATTTGCATAATAAAAAAATCAGAATGATAAAACTCAACCACATGTTATCCTATAAATTCAAATTCATGACATAGGTGTCTCGCACCATTTTGATGGATGAATTCATTTTTGAAGATGAAAACGTTAACTTTGTTCCAACGTAATCTGACAGCCCATGAGCATATGAAAAAATTTCTTACCATTTTGAACTACATTCAAGTAGAACTTGTCTGTTACAAATCTTACGAATGCAGTTTGTTTCCTGAGAATCAACTTGAAGAGATGTGTTTGTAACATGTATATAAGGTTTTTATGTTTAGTAGATTTTAGTTTCTTGTGTAGTTTGCTGTGTCAATAATGCAAGTGTGTGCCATGCAGCAGAAAACATTGAGCTGCTGTCTGTAAGCTGATGGTACTGTATAATCATCGAAGAACATGAACCATTAGGATTTAAGATAATTGACGCAGTTAGAATACCATATTTGGAGAGACTGTGGTTGCACAATATTTACAAAATCCTACATGCACACCTGCACCTTTCCTTTGGTTATTGGTTAAACGTCTTTAGCCATGTTTGAATTCTTTTTTAGGGGAATTTAAGGTGCTGAATTCGAAGGACACCGAGCAGTACTGCTGCCGGCAGCCTTCAGTTTACGAACTGCATCACTGAATGCTTTGATACTTCTTAGTTAGCTGGGCATTAAAAAGAAAATTAACAGGTGTACATGATTTTGCTTCGAAAATTATAAAATTGTTTAATTTACTTGCTCCTTAAGGAAAATGTTCACTAAAACAATTATCTTACAAAGTTACGATTTTTTTTTTTTTTTACTGAAAGTGCATCAAATTTGATTCCCCTTAATACAAAAAAATGAGTGACTAACAAAATTACACACTGGTAATTCATCATTATGCTTTCCTTCTTTGTTATTTGTTTTAATTGAAATGACTCGTATGAAAACAGAAATGAAATAAGATGTAAACAATAGCAGACGTTCTTGCGGTATTAAATGGGTGCTTCTCTAGACCATGAAATATTTATATTCCTAACATGGCCACATGGTAAATATAATAATCTAAATAACGGATTCTAACATGGCTTTTATGAGAAGACTTTTTCTTTCCTGGCTGGGCCAATCAGAATTACGTTACTTTGATACTAAATGTCTGTAATTCACAGGCAGATAACTAAAATGCATAACAGTTAAAATAATTTAATCACAAAAGTGGATTCGAGATAAAGCATTTTGAAATACGAAAGTTATTGGAATTTATTTTTTGTAAAAATGAGATGTGTGTAATTGTGACTTATGTAGCCAGCTTCAAGGTGTTGGCTTTAGGGTCATGCATTGGAAAGTTGGTTCGCCTTAGGGAAGTGAAGCGAACCACCGTGCTGCAGGCATGAACGCGAGGTCTGTTAGCTTGGCGGGGAGTGCCGAGACTGCAGGCTGTAACGCTACATTTCTGCTGCATGGACCAGCACACGTCAGTGTGAGCAGAGCGAGCAGCGCAATGGTCATGAGTTATGCCACCAGAGGGGCGAGGTTCGGGAGAGGCGGAGTCCGATTGTTTTTGAAACTGTTGTGGTGCTTGCAGCTCCACACAGCCCCCGGCGCCAGAAGCTCAACCTGCGTATGAAAAGCTTATCCCTAGATTCCCCAGAGTCGACGGAGCACGTTCAGAGACGTCGCCACGCGGCCGCCGACACCCACGGCAGCCAGTCTTCATCCTCGCGCATCCAGTGTAAAAACACCACTTACCACTTGCCGTCTTTATCTCTTTTCTCTCTCTCTCTCTCTCTCTCTCTCTGGTTTTCTTTCTCCTTCACTTCCTTTTGTGGCCGCTTCAGTGTCTCGACATTCATGCCTTACAGGGTCTAGGTATGCTTGCTCAGAAATATCACCCTCCTAGCGCAGATCTGGTTTGTGTCGTGCACACAAATTGCATCTCTGTCTGTTCATTTGCCTCGTAATAGTCGTGTGATAACTGTATAACAGAGGCACAGGGTACAATTATTTTAATTACTGGCAAGTAATGCATAATCAAAATTTTTTCCAGGCCTATAGCTATGCCTAAAGTTTAACACAAGTATGATAATAAGATACAAATATATATATATATATATGTATATGTAGTTTAAATCTGTACATAAAGCATTCTTGTTGAACAGCAGAGTCATGCGAGTGTCTCGTACATTTCTGCTGTTGTAAATACTAAAATGGGCTAGCTTCTTTGACCCTGAAGGGCTTTTGCATTTCAGCATCATGTTTAATAATTTTTTTCTTCATAAAATGCACCACCTCATCTCTTGTCAAGATCGTGATGCATACTTTCATTGCAAAATAATTTTTTTTTTTCTTTTTTGCAGCTAGCTTATGTGCATCTATTATATGTGGTGTAACTTCTTCAGTGTTTAACTCTTCCAGTGTCTGTTGTAAATTTCTTTTCTTTATATAAAGATTTAGCTCCATTAAACTTTTTTTGAAGAGGTATTCAGTAATGCAGACAGTATCATGTCTAGATCCTAAGTGACAGTAGTAACTTAAGTTGTCAGAGTTTAATTTTCAAACTGTATTAACTACAGAAACTAGGTAAGCAAAGGACAAAATTTTTAAAAGTTTAAATTAATGAGACTAGTTTTATGAATTTCCAAGTATGGTGGAAAATCATCCAACAGTCTCAAGATGTTACAGTAATTAACTTTGTGACATAAGAACACTGAAGAAGTACAAATACAGGTGATGATTATTGTTGTAGCTATACATTTGCAGACACCTGCCATATGGAGGTCCCGTCCCCGAAAACTATGCCCAGATTACTGAAAATGAAATCGTTATGCGACAGCATTCTCGCACAAGATTGCAAAGACTTCCAGCGAAGCGAAATTGACTTGCTGATCCGAGCTTGAAGTACTCGCCAACAGCCCCTGCGAAACTTCCCTTCCCATAATGTGTTCTCTTGTGCCCAGGAGGTGAAGAACTGTTGCCTTATCGCATGGGTTCTTTAGGACAACGAACGTCTGTGTTTATCCACGACGGTCGTTGTTGGTCAAGTACGCAACACTCACGTTTATTCAGTTTCATCCAATAAATTATATTTAAAATAGACTTAAAAAGATAGCTACTTAAAATTATTATTTGAATGTATTTAGTGTTGTGCTGCCGCTGTGTTACCCGTATGTAGATCCCACTGAGAATGTGAAACTGAATATAAAATGGTCTTCTTGGTGTATCAGCATACTCCCCCTCCCCCCACCACCCCTCGAGCTATAGTTTTTTTGTAGTTATAACTATTCAGAATTTTTTTTTNCAGCATACTCCCCCTCCCCCCACCACCCCTCGAGCTATAGTTTTTTTGTAGTTATAACTATTCAGAATTTTTTTTTTTCTTCAGCGTAAATATAATAGTGTTATCAACCTTGTTTTATCTTGTTTCCAGAAATTATTTTACTTACTTAAATTTTGATGTTGAAAATCAAGGGTTGTGGAGATGTTTCTGTATACGAGAGCTACAAGATATTTTGGACCTGATTAAAATGGCTATTCTCATCCTTTTTCTTGAATAGTTCCTCCTTAACTTAAGTGCTATGTTTCCCTTTAAAGGAAACACCAAAATGATCATCTAAATATAGCAGCATGAATAGTGTAAAGTCGGATGCAACCGTGCCGCTTGGTAGTCGCGTAGTCTTGGACGCTTTGTGGCTTGCTCTGCGGCAAACCAAAAAAAACACTAATGCATTATTTGTAGTTAACAGTATGTCAACAGTTTGTTACTTACATTTTTATTTTACATATTTTATTTGTTTACATGTAGTGTTAAAAAACATTTTTTTAAGTATTTATTTAAAGAAAGGTATATCTCTTCAAGCCAGATCAATAAATTATGAGATGTTCAGCCTTAAAGGNTTTTAAGTATTTATTTAAAGAAAGGTATATCTCTTCAAGCCAGATCAATAAATTATGAGATGTTCAGCCTTAAAGGTCACTTTTTTTTTTATATGCAACACAGGATATTTTGGAACAGGTGGAGAAACTTCAGTCATTTAATTTTGAGTTTTACTAACATGAAAATAAGACAAATCCTTAAATCTAATACAGCTGGTAGTTGTCTCATCATAACAATGTACGTTATGAAGTGTATATATAGTTTACAGTTCCACCAGTCCCAAAAAGACACTTTGCATTATATAGATACATTTTCTTGACGTCAGCTTAACGTATACATGCAATTTTTCTCTATATAATTGTTTACCAACCATTAATACTGTAAAATTGCATTCCATTTATCTAAAAAAAAAAAAAATACTTATTAGCAACAGTTAATGGCTGTATCTTGAAAAGAGTTTTGTATAGCTGGAAGTAATAGTTGTTATTGCGGCTGACTGTGCAGCGCCCTCTAGCCCCGTCCACAATCGACGCCTGTTGTCGGCACGCAACATGCGTATGAGCTCGGTGGAACTGCCGGACGACAACGAGAAGTCCCTGTCTTCAGCCAGCACGTCCCCATGTCCGTCTCCGGTAAGCAGGAACCCACTCTCACTTCAGAGGTATTACCGTATGTATCCAAACATATCACTATTTCTTATTTGAAGCTATACTTGTAACAATATTTAGTCTCGTCTTTATTTATGCCAATCAAAAAATTTAAGGTCTTTTTTTTTTTTTCTTCTAGAACTTTAATGAGTGATGGCCAGTATTTTTTAACTCAACGTATTTATTTTATAACAACACAAGCAACACAAGAGAATTTTTGCAAAAGTAACAGAATGTGCTTTGTAACTGTAAGATCACAGAGGTGAATCAAAGTACGATTTCCTTTGGTTTTACTGTGTTTGAGGTGTTGTGCTATTTTTATCACCAACTCCATAGAATTTTTGTTACAAATNGATTTCCTTTGGTTTTACTGTGTTTGAGGTGTTGTGCTATTTTTATCACCAACTCCATAGAATTTTTGTTACAAATTTTTTTATTATTTTTTTTTAGGGCAGAAAAATACTCAAAAATTTCGAATTTAGTTTAATGTTTACACTCCAGCAATAATTAATTGCATTAAATTTTTACGTTTGGCATTATCCTTCAGACATGTTAAAACGTGTGTATTTAAGTTCGGAGAGGTAATCACCAAATAACAATCCATGCTCATGCATTTTAAAAATAAGGAAAATAAAAAATATTAAACATTTTTTTTTCATATTTATGGTTTATTATTTGGTTATTACATGTGTGTCACGTTGTAGCCCACGGCATTAGTTTTTACTTTATGAATTTTTTAATTTGTACAACTTAATTAATATTTGTTATAACTGCAGCAAAACATGAACATTTTGGATTTGTCATGAAATTATTAAAAAAATATAAAGTGCGAAATTTTTTTCCATTAAAAATTGCATCACACACAGTCTGTACAAGTTAAACAGTGTTTGGTTCTAATATAAAATAATTAATGCGCTGGACTTTGATGCCAAGGACATTGTCTTAGTGTCTGTCCCATCCAAGGTGGCATTGCCAAGAAGACGATGACCACCACATATAATCCTTTTATTTCTGCATCCTGGAGTTCCGCACTTTCATCTCCATTCAACTTCCATATTGTCCAGGCATCGTGAGCCAGTTCACGTTCAGTCCCTTACTTACAGGCTATTTTGTAGTTCAGGAAGTTAAAGTTCCTACAAAACTCCCCAAAATGTTGAACATTCCATGTTGAAACACTCAGTTTTCCATATTATGTCAAATTCCATTAAATTCACAAACTCAAAACTGAGTTCCTAATTGGAGGTGTGTAGCTACTGTGACTTAACCTGTGTGCTGAGGGAATATATATGTGCATGTGTGTGCTGTTAGGCTTTAGAGGGAATATGTGTGTGCGTGTGCACTGTTAGGCTTTAGCGGGAATATATGTGTGTGTGTGTGCACTGTTAGGCTTTAGAGGGAATATGTGTGCGCGTGTGCACTGTTAGGCTTTTGCGGGGAATATATGTGTGTGTGTGCACTGTTAGGCTTTAGAGGGAATATGTGTGTGCGTGTGCACTGTTAGGCTTTAGAGGGAATATGTGTGTGCGTGTGCACTGTTAGGCTTTAGAGGGAATATTTGTGTGCGCATGTGCACTGTTAGGCTTTAGAGGGAATATGTGTGTGCGTGTGTGTACCTGATAGGAAAGTTCCTCTGGAGTTGGAAGGCTGCGCTGATAACAAAGTATATGAATATAATAATGTGCTGTCTTAATGTTGTGGGAGAACTGAAACTCTGTACTATTTCCTGCTTATTCACATTTCAGTGTTGTGTAAGACAGGACAATGACCTAAATCTATATAAAATTACTGAATCCCGAACCCAAACCTGAATCTTTGATTCTATGATTTGCCATGTGATATTTTCCCACTGCAAAACAAACACGAGGCTTTTGTGAAGTCATGTTTGTCCAAAACGAAATGTTCCCACATGCCTGATATCGTTGTCGTGATTTAGCTCACGGGATTACAGGCCTAATCAAAATATACGGAATGCATACGCAAATTTGGATAAGGCCAATATTGGTTTATTTACACCAATGTTAAATCAATAAAAACACAAAAAACAAGATGGTTTTTCTTGCTCAACAATCCGTAACCTGCCATAAAAAAACCTTATCGGCATAGTTTGACAAAATGAGGCGCTTCAGTCTTCAATACATACATAATGTAGTCTTAGAAATCGAGCCCTAATTTCATGTGTTCCCGTTTTCATTAAACAAAAACAAAGGAGAAGAATTATAAAAGCAAGGTTTTTTTCCAAACAATATTCACCTTGGTGAAGATGGGTTCCCTAGATCATGTATGGTAGCCAACTCATAAATAGTAATAAGCTTTCAGTAAAAAAAAATGTTCATTGGCCAATGTTTTCATTTTGGCAAAGCAAACTTAATATGTTGACATTTCTTTGCTCCACAATTAATTCATTTTCACAATTAGAAAACATACAAAAGACGTTGCATGCAGACAACAGTAGTGATCATTGAGGAACATGAACGTTGACTGGCTGTGGGTTTACCACGAGAGTAAATTTATTGTTTGATGTGTAAAATGGACAAATCAATAAATGAAAATGCATAATGGTTTGCATTTTGCAATCGAAAACATATTTTTTGAGTGATGGGAAAGTATTTTAGTACACAAACTTTTTGAGCATTACGTTGCATAACACAGCAATAGCTGTTTTTAGAGCTGTGCCAATTCACAAAATATTGCAGATGATGTGCTGATTCCGTAATGCCAATTCGCCGATGTGCTGCAGATGTACGAAAAAGATTTTTGCTTATATTTAAGTTGAATTTAGGTTACTATAATAGTCAAACAATGGTATTGGTGAAGAATAAGGTCACACTCTATGTTTGTAAATCGGCGGAAATTTATCTGCATTTCTTGCAATGGCAGAAGCGTTGATTCTGCCAACATCTGCAAATTCGTCAGAAGCCAAAAAAAGAATATTTACACGAATCTTATATCAAATAAACCAATCTTCGAATTCCTTTTATATATATTTTTTGATTGCGTTTCTAATTCAATGCCCCTTCGTTGCACCATCACTGTAGACATAGCGTCTTTGGGATAAATGCCGGGCGTCGCGACATGACCTGCCCCGGCATTTCCTCCAACAGCTGGGAGGTCTGACAGCGGTGACAATTTGAGGACACCAGGCTGGGCCGCTCGTTATTTGGCTCCAAGAGTTACCCCTTGAGGTGAATAAACCAAGAAGGCCGCTTGAGACACAAGGGCGGGTGTGTTCCGACATCATCAGTGCCTCATGTTAGACTCGCTGGTTAGTTGGTCAATAGCGACGCAGTGTTGTCTGATGAGTGCTCGTGTATGCGTGGTTCACGTCAAACAAAAACAATACCTCAGCTACAAACATTGACACTCGGTTGATGTTTGTGATGTTCAGTGTACGGCTGCCAACAAAACCTGATGATTCACTACCGGCCTATTTCGGCAAGCAGCGACGAGATTGTAAAGTACTCGCATTAAATTGGATATGGTTGTTTGCTTAACAGTTTGTTTTTATTGTTTACAATTGATCGTACTAACACATCAATGATCAGGATTATTTTCTGCAAAACTACAGCGGATATTTAATGTTATTAGTTTTCCTTTGCAAATTTTTTTACACCCGATAAAGCAAAATTCATTGTCATTAAATAAAATACTATTTAAGGGAATTTTTTATTAAATGAAAGCCCTATTCAAACATACAAACTTTTGTCAAAATTTACATTTAATGAATAAACATTCCATTTGGGCACTGATGGAAGTGGACTAATCCCTGGGCAGAAGACAATAGCACAATCTTACACGTGCGCTGGAACTGGTATGATTTATATTTATTCTCGTGTCGGAAACATAATAGAAACACAGTTACAACAATTCTGAAAAAAACATAATGTAATTTTTGGCCAGAATTTGGTTTCATTCCACGCATTCTCCGAGACTTGAAGTAGATCGTAGTCTGTGCACGAAGTTGGACTTGTCGACACTGAAGCATGTGTCCGACAGTCTGGCCTTCTTCACAATCATATTTAATATAACACACCCCACCTTGCCAAGTTCACCTTGGATCTGCCCACTCCTGACCTCAGCTTGTTCAAATATGTCCGTATCAACCAACCCACATGGCCAGGTGGTCAACTTTCAGCTACTTTCTTCCAGCCAGTGGGGAGGGGGGNGATTTCCTTTGGTTTTACTGTGTTTGAGGTGTTGTGCTATTTTTATCACCAACTCCATAGAATTTTTGTTACAAATATTTTTATTATTTTTTTTTTACGACAGAAAAATACTAAAATTTCGAATTTAGTTTAATGTTTACACTCCAGCAATAATTAATTGCATTAAATTTTTACGTTTGGCATTATCCTTCAGACATGTTAAAACGTGTGTATTTAAGTTCGGAGAGGTAATCACCAAATAACAATCCATGCTCATGCATTTAAAAAATAAGGAAAATAAAAAATATTAAAAAAATTTTTTTTTTCATATTTATGGTTTATTATTTGGTGATTACATGTGTGTCACGTTGTAGCCCACGGCATTAGTTTTTACTTTATGAATTTTTTAATTTGTACAACTTAATTAATATTTGTTATAACTGCAGCAAAACATGAACATTTTGGATTTGTCATCAAATTATTTAAAAAATATAAAGTGCAAAATTTTTTTTTCATGAAAAATTGCATTACACACAGTGTGTACAAGTTAAACAATGGTTGGTTCAAATATAAAATAATTAATGCGCTGGACTTTGATGCCAGGGACATTGTCTTAGTGTCTGTCCCATCCAAGGTGGCATTGCCAAGAAGACGATGACCACCACATATAATCATTTTATTTCTGCATCCTGGAGTTCCGCACTTTCATCTCCACTCAACTTCCATATTGTCCTAGCATCGTGAGCCAGTTCACGTTCAGTCCCTTACTTACAGGCTATTTTGTAGTTCAGGAAGTTAAAGTTCCTACAAAACTCCCCAAAATGTTGAACATTCCATGTTGAAACACTCAGTTTTCCATATTATGTCAAATTCCATTAAATTCACAAACTCAAAACTGAACTCCTAATTGGAGGTGTGTAGCTACTGTGACTTAACCTGTGTGCTGAGGGAATATATGTGTGTGTGGATGTGTGCTGTTAGGCTTTAGAGGGAATATGTGTGTGCGTGTGTGTACCTGATAGAAAAGTGTTCCTCTGGAGTTGGAAAGCTGCGCTGATAAGAAAGTATATGAATATAATAATGTGCTGTCTTAATGTTGTGGGAGAATTGAAACTCTGTACTATTTCCTGCTTATTCACATTTCAGTGTTGTGTAAGACAGGACAATGACCTAAATCTATATAAAATTACTGAATCCCGAACCCAAACCTGAATCTTTGATCATGCCATGTGATATTTTCCCACTGCAAAACAAACACGAGGCTTTTGTGATGTCATGTTTGTCCAAAACGAAATGTTCCCACATGCCTGATATCTTTGTCGTGATTTAGCTCACGGAATTACAGGCCTAATCAAAATATATACGGAATGCATACGCAAATTTGGACAAGGCCAATGTTGGTTTATTTACACCAATGTTAAATCAATAAAAACACAAAAAACAAGATGGTTTTTCTTGCTCAACAATCCGTAACCTGCCATAAAAAAACCTTATCAGCGTAGTTTGTAAAAATGAGGCGCTTCAGTCTTCAATACATACATAATGTAGTCTTAGAAATCGAGCCCTAATTTCATGTGTTCCCGTTTTCACTAAACAAAAACAAAGGAGAAGAATTATAAAAGCAAGGTTTTTTTCCAAACAATATTCACCTTGGTGAAGATGGGTTCCCTAGATCATGTATGGTAGCCAACTCATAAATAGTGATAAGCTTTCAGTAAAAAAAAAATGTGCATTGGCCAATATTTTCATTTTGGCAAAGCAAACTTAATATGTTGACATTTCTTTGCTTCACAATTAATTTATTTTCACAATTAGAAAACATATAAAAGACGTTGCATGCAGACAACAGTAGTGATCATTGAGGAACATGAACTTTGACTGGCTGTGGGTTTACCACGAGAGTAAATTTATTGTTTGATGTGTAAAATGGACTAATCAATAAATGAAAATGCATAACGGTTTGCATTTTGCAATCGAAAACATATTTTTTGAGTGATGGGAAAGTATTTTAGTACATGGACTTTTTGAGCATTACGTAGCATAGAACAGCAATAGCTGTTTTTAGAGCTGTGTCAATTCACAAAATAATGCAGATGTGCGAAAAAGATTTTTGCTTATATTTAAGTTGAATAAGGTCACATTTTATGTTTGTAAATCTGCGGAAATTTATTTGCATTTCGTACATAGGCAGAAGCGTTGATTCTGTCAACATCTGCAAATTCGTCAGAAGCCAAAAAAAGAATATTTACACGAATCTTATATCAAATAAACCAATCTTCAAATTCCTTTTATATATATATTTTTGATTGCATTTCTAATTCAATGCCCCTTCGTTGCACCATCACTGTAGACATAGCGTCTTTGGGATAAATGCCGGGCGTCGCGACATGACCTGCCCCGGCATTTCCTCCAATAGCTGGGAGGTCTGACAGCGATGACAATTTGAGGACACCAGGCTGGGCCGCTCGTTATTTGGCTCCAAGAGTTACCCCTTGAGGTGAATAAACCAAGAAGGCCGCTTGAGACACGTAGTCTGCGATTACAAGGGCGGGTGTGTTCTGACATCATCAGTGCTTCATGTTGGACTCGCTGGTTAGTTGGTCAATAGCGACGCAGTGTTGTCTGACGGGTGCTCGTGTATGCGTGGTTCACTTCAAACAAAAACAATACCTCAGCTACAAACATTGACACTCGGTTGATGTTTGTGATGTTCAGTGTACGGCTGCCAACAAAACCTGATGATTCACTACCGGCCTATTTCGGCAAGCAGCGACGAGATTGTAAAGTACTCACATTAAATTGGATATGGTTGTTTGCTTAACAGTTTGTTATTATTGTTTACAATTGATCGTATTAACACATCAATGATCAGGATTATTTTCTGCAAAAACTGAGGCAGAACTACAGCGGATATTTAATGTTATTAGTTTTCCTTCGCAAAATTTTTTTACACCCGATAAAACAAAATTGTCATTAAATAAAATACTATTTAAGTGAATTTTTTTTAAATGAAAGCAAACTTTTGTCAAAATTTACATTTAATGAATAAACATTCCATTTGGGCACTGATGGAAGTGGACTAATCCCTGGGCAGAAGACGATGGCACAATCTTACACGTGCGCTGGAACTGGNCGATGGCACAATCTTACACGTGCGCTGGAACTGGTATGATTTATATTTATTCTAGTGTCAGAAACATAATAGAAACACAGTTACAACAATTCTGAATAACATTACGTAATTTTTGGCCAGAATTTGGTTTCATTCCGCGCATTCTCCGAGACTTGAAGTAGATCGTAGTCTGTGCACGAAGTTGGACTTGTCGACACTGAAGCATGTGTCCGACAGTCTGGCCTTCTTCACAATCATATTTAATATAACTTCCACCTTGCCAAGTTCACCTTGGATCTGCCCACTCCTGACCTCAGCTTGTTCAAAGATGTCCGTATCAACCAACCCACATGGCCAGGTGGTCAACTTTCAGCTACTTTCTTCCAGCCAGTGGGGAGGGGGGNTATGTCCGTATCAACCAACCCACATGGCCAGGTGGTCAACTTTCAGCTACTTTCTTCCAGCCAGTGGGGAGGGGGGTTCTTTGCTTTCCACAGCTGTAGTCTGGTTTTAACAGTTGGGATTTCCGAGTTCCTCTGATGCGGCGCTTCGTCTGAGATTGCAACTAATCGACGACTCATACCAGCAGTCGGGCATTTCTCGGGCAATGGCAGAATTCCAGCTAAACCTTCACTGGTATGATAACAAAGGCGAATGGAAGTTAGTGGACACTACAAAGCGTCAATATACATACGTTTTGTAGTTTTATTGTTGGTGACCTCAAGAAGTTCAAGTACTGGTATTGTATATACTCAAAATACACACCTCCTTTAAAAAAAAAATTTTTTATCAGGATCTCTGAAATGAGTGGACATTATATTTGCGATTTAGACCATTTTGCCTCGGGGCGAAGTGCTTCTTCTTGCAAACTGTCAGGTGTCGGTTGGCCGGTAACACGACTGGAAATTGTGAAGGTCAACAGAAATAGTCTCAGCAAAACAGAAATATATATACAACCATACAACACGCAAGGCCTCTATCTCATAGCATGTCACGCCTTCAGCAGAAATATGGTAAATTTATTATTGTTCTAATGTATTTATTGTTTTAAAAGAAACTATTAACAGCATCTTATAATGTGAACTGCTTGTTTGTTCTCCTGGCTGGCTGCATGCTGGTCTGTCAGCCTGAAAGCCACCCTCCCACTCCGCCCCTGAAACTTTCTCTTTTATTCCATCAGCATCACATGACTGACATTTGCTATACATGACCGCTGTTATTCTCTCGTGAGAGGGGAAAAAAGTAGCGCTGTGAATCACTTAAGCAGGCAAAGAAAGCATTAATCTTACTGGTAGAAACTATTCCCAAACTTTTTTATTAGTTAATCATGACTATAAGAGGGGGGTGAAAGTTATAAGGGGCAGGCCTTATACCCGTCTACATGTGGTATGTCATTTACATTTCTGGTGCAAACTCTATTTTGACTTGAACATTTTATATTGACTCGACTCAAGTTTCATAAGTGCATTGACTCGAAGCTGTAAAAATCAACTCCCACATCACTACCTAAATTTTGAAAAGAAAATACCTGACGTAGCTCAAATCCCAAAGTCAGAATGTATTGCTATAAATAAGCTTTAAAAATTACGAGGTGTCCTTAATTTGTAAAATATTTTCAGTTTTTATGTATAACATGTGCAAATGTTACAATTTGCTCCTTTTCAGAAATCTTACCGTCTTCTACCTACCAACCTGTATGTTGTGCTCTACAACTTCAAGTCCAGGCAGCCGGATGAATTAGACCTAAAGTAAGTAGGCAATATTGGTATTATGGCTGATGGGTAGAATAATTTAATCAGTTAACAAAATGTTTGTCAAATATGCAATGAAAGCCGTGCATGACAAAATTAAAGGAATTCAATTTTTATGCAGGGGGGAAAAAAAAATTAACAGACATTGCGACAAACATGTGTCGCAATAACGTAGTTGGAAAATTCCAAAAGCTACTTTGTAAGAATTATGGGCACACGATCTGCAACACTTTATTTTTGCTGCATGAATTTAACAACATAAAGAGAGTGAGTGTGTGTGTGTGCACGTGCGTGCACGGGTGGGTGCGCATGAGTGTGCCCTATGTGTGATATCCAGAGAGATTGCCAAAACGCAATCCTGATCGTGCGCTTTCACCTGATTCACCATGTCTATTATAGCTTTCTCCGCGCTTTTTCCTTTTACGAAGCCGTCCTGCTTGGCATGGATACCTGGGACTGCATCCAGGTATTCAGACATGATAGCAGTCAGACTGTTAAATTTTGTCTGCCTTTAAAATTTTATTTGATTTCGACCGCTTATCATAAGGGTAGGGCGATGGAGAGCATCGCAAGTTATGTAAATATGCGCAGGCTTTAGCAGCAGCCTAAGAGGGCTAGCTTGTTTAGTTTTTGGTGTCTTGAAGAAAGAAGAGGACATTTGAGGACAGCAGCCATTATGATGGTCGTAAGATGTTTAAGTATTAACTGTATGTCTGTCACGAGCAAGCGTTGCATTCATATTTAATTTNCATTATGATGGTCGTAAGATGTTTAAGTATTAACTGTATGTCTGTCACGAGCAAGCGTTGCATTCATATTTAATTTCCTAGTGATAATTCAAAATGCTTTCAATGAAGGACTTGTACAAAAGAAAAATTAAATTTCAATTTAATTGACCCAGTGGTATGAGAAAGGAGTCGACCATTGCACAAGCTAACTGGTATTGAATTAAACTTTACTTAATTTTATCTCAATGAATTATTTGAGAAATTTTGCTCCAATAATTATTTTTGTCATCAGAACGTTACATTTTTCTTTCACTTAATTGGTTTTGAGATGTATTGTTCCGAGGGAAAAGGGAGAGATATATGCACTGAAGAGCCAAAAAAACTGGTATAGGCGTGCGCCTGCAAATAACACAGGTATGGAACCAATCAGAGTAACGCGATGTGGTCGGCAGCTAGATTGGTTACTGCTGCTACAATGGTAGGTTATCAAGATTTAAGTGAGTTTGAACGTGGTGTTATAGTCGTCGCACGAGAGATGGGGAAATAGCATCTCAGAGGTAGCGATAACATTTGGATGTTCGCGTACGACCATTTCACAAGTGTACCGTGAATATTGGGAATCCGGTAAAACATCACATCTTCGACATCGCTACGGCCGGAAAAAGATCGTGAAAGAACGGGACAAACGACGACTGACGAGAATCATTAAACGTGACAGACGTGCAACCCTTTCTCAAATTGGCGCAGATTGGATTTGTGGACTGCCCTGCAGGATTCATGGTGTGAATTGCCTCCCGCATACATTCAGACGTTAGTCGAGTCCATGCCACGTCGTCTTGTGGCACTTCTGCGTGCTCGCGGGGCCCTACACAATATTATGAAGGTGTACCAGTTTTTTTTGCTCTTCAGTGTATATATAAGTGATGGATTCTGATTTTTGATGTGCCCAGTGTTGTGCGGCAATGTGTCTTAATTTTCTTTCATTCTCTACATGGTAATAAGTGTCTTGTCTAAACCAGGTATGTATGTGTTCTGCATGTAGATGTTAAATTACTGTGNATTCTCTACATGGTAATAAGTGTCTTGTCTAAACCAGGTATGTATGTGTTCTGCATGTAGATGTTAAATTACTGTGCAATTTTAAAGTGCATATGTGCAGGTTGTCTATTGCTGTTTGTCACAGCCTATTTTCCCAGATGCTCCCAAGACAAGGTAAATGTTTCACTTCTTACCTGCGGTAAAGTATTTTAAATGTCAAATCAGTTTCTTTTAATTGCAAGGGTTTTGTGTGTGCAGTTCATATTGACAATTTGCTAATCAGTATTTCTTCACGCGTAATTTTGAATGAACATTGCTCCTCCAAAGAGAAAGTTCAGAAGCCTGTTTGAAACAGTTTCCCTGTTACGCATGCACACNTTTGAATGAACATTGCTCCTCCAAAGAGAAAGTTCAGAAGCCTGTTTGAAACAGTTTCCCTGTTACGCATGCACACCCATTAACACAAGACAAAATAAAAACACTAACTAATAAATATCTGCACACATTTTTCATTTTACCTGAAGTGTATGCTGGAAAAATTCCTTAGCCTTCATGTGGCTTGTCCAGGCACTGAACATAACCTTGGCACTTGGCTAATACATGGCCCTGTGTTAATACTCGAGAAAAATACTGGCTGGATGCATGTGGCCGGAAAAAGATTCACCAAGCTTTGCAAAAAAAAAAGTTCTTTTGGGAGTGTACTGGTGTATGTATACAAAGCAATATTTCTTCACAACTAACACNCCTTTGCAAAAAAAAAAGTTCTTTTGGGAGTGTACTGGTGTATGTATACAAAGCAATATTTCTTCACAACTAACACTATCATTCAATCCGCATGTGCACCTGTCAGTGAGTTACAGAAGTACGTAGTAAATTACTAGGTCATAAAAATAAAAAATTGAGGCAAAATGTGACACCTGCAGAACTGTCAAAATCACGTCAGACCATTATACGAATATATGTTTACTAATATGAATAGGACAGGTACTCGCAGTCTCGTAATCGTCGACAGTCGCACGCACACAAAGGACGACACAATTTTACAGTGGTCGCGCGGTTGCGACATTTCGATGGCTAGCCCAGCTTCATCAGCCTGGGGAGCATGGTTTTGTAGTTGTGATCATCTTATACTGAGGCCCGAAAGCTGCCTGGATTTTGTTATAAATTTACGAGGTAATTCCCAGCGTCTAGTTCTGAGCTATTGCTTGAAAGTGGAAAGGTTCTCACAACTCTGGTACCAGGAGTTGAAATCTTTGTTGTGTGATGATGCATGTGCTGCAACTGGTTTGGCTTGTAAATTGTGAATGTTTGTTTACATTTAATTTGTGAACAGTCATAGGTTCCAGAAGAAAAAATTATTTAGCTTAACAGGAACACGTCCCACTGCAGTAAAACTTTATCAGAACATGTAACTGCACGAACGGTATGTTAACTTCTGTTGAGTGATGGGTTGTATGTTGCAGGGCGGGCTACAAGGTGACGGTGATAGACACGACAGACCCCGACTGGTGGAAAGGCAAGTGCCTCGGCCGGGTCGGCTTCTTCCCCTCCAAGTACGTGATCAAGCTGCAGCCGGGAGAGCGGCCCCTACAGGTCACGCACAACCTGCAGGTCTCGGATGGCGACAACGGCCTCATGCTGCTGCGCGACCAGGTACGGCCTACGCTTCAAACTACACCTGCGTCTTGCTCATCCTAAGAAAAAATTATTGGTATACATTTGAAGCCACAGGACTAGCTACCACCTCAGTTGGAACTTTAATTTGAGTACAAAGTTTAATATTGCCTTCATTAAAACTGGTCTTCCATGGAAACAAATACATTTAATTCTGCCAAAAAATAATATTGTACTTTAGGTAGCAAATAATTGCATGGCGTGTTTCCTCCAGTTGCCCAAATTCGATTCATCAATTTCAAATAGCTACCCAAAGAAGCAGAACCAAACCCGCTCCCCCACCAGCCGCATTTTACAAAATTAATTATATTTTCTTACGAAGAAGCAGAACAAACACCAACCACCCACCGGCCCACCTACAAACCTACCTACCTATTTACCCACCCACCTACCCTCCTACCTATCCATCCACCTACCTACTCACCTCCCGCCCACCCACCTACCCACCCGGTTACCTGCCTACCCACCCATCTACCTACATACATAGATACCTACCCACCTATGCACCCACCTACCTTCCTACCTACCCACCCATCTACCTGCCTACACACCTACCTACCCATCCACCCACATACATACCTACCTAACTAACCATCCACTCACCTATCCACCCAGCTACACCTACCCACCCAATTAACTACCCACCTACCCAACCACACACCTACCCACCCACTGCCCAATCACCCAACTACCCACCCAATCACAAACCTACCCACCCACCTACCCAACCAACTACCCACTTGCCCACCCACTCTTGCACCTACCCAACCACCCACCTACTTACTTTTCCACCCATCTACCTACTCAACCATTTTCGTACCTATCCACCCACTCACCTATGCACCTACGTACCCACCCACCTAGCCACCCACCCATCCACCTACATACCTACCCACCTATCTACACACCCACTCACCCCCCTACCCATCCACCCACCTACCAAAATTAATTATATAAGTTAATAAATAACAAATTTTAAAATTTAAAATTCTAGTATTATATACAAAACTATCTCTATCACATTTCTGTCATAAATGAAGCATTACACAATGCAATTTAAGCACACTGTTTAAGAAAAACCTGCATGGCTGATGCACGTACAATAATTAGAAATGTCAATTGCCGCTATAATTTTGTATTGAAAATCAAGTTTCAGTGTAAACGACCACTATTTATTTTGCAGTATTATTGTCTGCATTAACAACTAAAAAGAACAATTCAACAAATAGTACAGTTTCACTAAATTTTTCTTTCAGGCCAAAAAATTGGTGGTATTCAATTCCAACATGCTTCCTTGTTTTTTACAAATATTTTAGGGGAAAATGTGTGGCTTACAATCAAATAATGCAGTATTTTGCTATGGATATCTTATATGAGAGAAGTCAATGTGGGCTGCTAACTTATTTCTTAGGTTATATTTTTGTCATGACAAAAATATATGAAAGTACAGGACTTCAAGTACTCACAGTCTAGTACTTGTCGACAGGCACACACATAAAGAACAACTTATTTTTCATGCGGTTATGCGACAGCGACGTTTTGCTGCCTAGACCAGCTTCATCAGGCGGTGAGTTGTAGGACACTGCAATATGGTGGAAGGGCGCTGTTGGTAGTAAACCTAGCGGCCAGGTGGCAAACTAGGGTGTGGCGGGAAGATTGAAAATTTGCCGGTAAAGCTGATGAGTATGGTTTGTAGCTGTGATTATCTTACGTGGAGGCCTGGCGGCTGCCTGGATTTTGTTATAAGTTGTGAAAGCTAATTCCCAGCGCCTGAGTTATGAGATATAGCTTGAAGGGTTGAAGGTGGTAGGGCTCACAACTCTGCCACTGTAGCAGTAATCACAATCTGTGTTGTGTGATGCTGCAACTGGTTTGTCCTGTAGGTTATTGATGTGACCAGCTATGGCTTGTTAGTGCCTGATCTGCGGCCTGAGTGTGTTGGTGGTGAGGCTGACGTATGTATCCTGCATTACAGTGTTGGCACTGTAGCTGATGAATCATATTTTCTGTAGCACAGTTATAGTTAGTTGCTTTGGATGGGGTATGTACGGCTAGTGAGTTCGCTATTGCACAGGATGGCACAGGAGCCACAGTTATTGCAGGGGTGGGATCCTCTGGAGGAGATAGTTTGGTTGGCATTTGTGGTAGGCTGCGGCTTTGGACGAACCAGTTTGTTGCGGAGATTGGGTGACCTTTTGAAAACCAATCTGGGTGGTTTGGAGATCAGGTCTTGTGTTTGTGGTGAGGAAGCCAGGCTGAGTTTACCTAGGCCTCCATGATACGGGACCACCAGGGGTATCAGAGTTGTAGACCTTGGTTTGTGTTCTGGTATTTGAGATGGCTTGCTGAATCTGTTTGTGGACGAGGTGCCTGGGGTAGCCCCTGTCGAGAAATGCTCTGCTATTTGTTCACACTGTTTGTTGAGATCACTGTTGGTGGAGCAGATATGTTTGGCTCCTGTGGCGAGACTGTAGGGTAAGGAATTTTTGGCATGGTGTGGGTGGTAGCTGTCAAAATGTAAGTACTAAAGGTTGTTGATGGGTTTGGTGTGTACAGCAGTTTGAATTGGGCCATTGTGGAGAGTCAGATCAACATCCAGGAATATGGCGTGTGTTTTGGAGTATGACCAGGTGAACTTGAGTGAACTTTGTGCATTTAAGTTGTTCACAAAGTGAATTAGGCAATCTTCAGTGGAAAACCATATCATGAAGATGTCGTCTATGAAACGCATCCAGCAGTGTGGTGAGGTTGGTTGGTTGGTTGGTGACTGAGGAAGTTGTCTTCTAGCCTGGCATAGGATGGGACCATACATGTACCCATCGCTGCGTATTTGACCTGAAGGTAGAGTGTAGCTTGAAATTTGAAGTTGTTGTTACCGAGGGTTAACCTGGCAAGTTCAACAAGGAATGCTTTAGAAGGTTTGCTGTGAGAGTATTTGAGTGAGGTAATGTTCTAAGGTCGACATTCCAGATGAGAAGGGATGTTGGTATAGAGATGTAACTTCTATGGTGACCATGTATGCATCTTGGGGAATGGTGCCCAGGTGTCTCAAGCATTCAAGGAAGTGGCCAGTTAGGACTACAGCCGCTGTACGCAAGGTTGGAAGTGCTGGGATTCTCTCTGTGGGACTGCCAATCCCTTCCACCATATTGCAGTCTCCTACAACTCGCCGCCTGATGAAGCTGGTCTAGTCAGCTAAACGGCGCGATTGCGCAACTGCAATTAGTAGTGTAGTGTCCTTCAAATAGGGTATTTTAGTTTTGTTTGTGGGCTTTTGTAGTCACTTAGGACACTACTCGTATTTTGGGATTGGAAGTACCCAAGCAGCATTCATTGTGGTTAAAAATTTTGTAGTTGAAACTTTGAAACTCAATAAGGAAGTGTAGTCTTAATTTGAGTGGCTAATGCTACAAACACTGATAGTAGCATGTTTCCTTGCAGATCGTGATCCAGGTTGGCGAGGAGCTGGATGGTATGGTGATGATTCGCAGTGGTGACAACCGCCAGGGCATATGTCCTCTCAAGTTCCTCCAAGAGGTGTGACAAATTGCTGTCGCCTTGTGCCGCCCCCCCAACATTAACTGTTCCCCCGCGTTGCTCAGGGGCGTCTTTCCAAGCTCTTGCGGAGCCTGCCCCGAGTTTATGCCGAGCCGGAGCGACATTGAAAAGCCACGCCCTGCCGGGAACGTCAACACCAACATCCTGTCCCCCGACCACCCGGCAAAGTGCGGCTCCAAGACACTGTTCACAGTTACCAACTCCTTCCGCAGCCGTCTGGAAGAGGCGCGCGTCCGGGCGCTCCCCATCTCGTCTGCGACCCGGCCACTGGGGATTAATTCCTCCCTCCTCCCGAAGAACATTAACAGCGATGGCCGCGCATCACGAGCGCTCGGCTCCCAGGTGCGACCGCTGGCGGTGCCCGTGACCGGCGGCCCGCTCGTGGGGAACAGGAACATTCTCCGTCAGTTCCAATACTTCCCTTCGTTTGTTCCTTCGCCGAAGAACAACAAGGTCAGAAGTTGCAAGTACTTGGACCAGCCTGTGGACAATGCAAACAGCACCAACAACAACTTTGTTCGAGATGCACCCACGCAGCGGAGTCCAGAGATCTGCCTGAGTAAGATAACAGATGAGAACGGCAATCACGGTAGTCTTGTGCCTGGAGGTGACAAACTGCAACCACCGATGTATGTTGTAGCAGCAGGAAGCGTGCTGTATGGCCTGAAGGTGCCCACGAAATGTGGTATCCAGTGAGTTTGTAGTTTCTGCCTTTTGCACGTAGGGCCATCAAAATCAGCTCTGCGCGCCTTCACAAAAAGTCCTTGAACCCACTAGGATTGCTGCACGGCCGACCTCGGGAACCACCTACGCTCGGGGCACCATACCGGAGCTGTATGTCTGTAAATGTCGTAAAGTGTAATTGTTCTGAGTGTTACAGAAAAGTGAGATACACAGCCACTCGGCACTNTGTATGTCTGTAAATGTCGTAAAGTGTAATTGTTCTGAGTGTTACAGAAAAGTGAGATACACAGCCACTCGGCACTACTTTGTACTTAAAAAAAAAATGAACTGTTTTCACTAACTGTCTGATGTACACGAGAGAGAACACGAACGTCGCACATTGTTACACTGTAAATCTGCCCTTGTCTTTTCTGACCACGTCCTGAAACATTATTGCACCAATACCTNTGTCGCACATTGTTACACTGTAAATCTGCCCTTGTCTTTTCTGACCACGTCCTGAAACATTATTGCACCAATACCTCACAAGTCTGTATCGAAGCGGGTAGGACAAACAATGAAAATACTGTTACTTTAGATGGATGTTAGTTATGTGGGCGCACTGAGGACCGAATGAAGTTTTTATTGCAATTCCATAAGCAAAATGTAAAAAAAAAAAAAAAAAAGTAAATTAATTTGCTCATATATTTTTATGGAGAGCTGGTAAAGCATCTTTTTCTTTTTATGAACTCACGATGGTACCTCAGAACTTCATAGTTTATAAGCAAAACTATTAACATTTGTAACTTTATAACTACTGTGCGCAAATGTCTACTTTATGCATAAGTCCACATGTGAGTTGGCGAGGTAAAACTGCATTATTGGAAGGCGACTCAAGCATGCTGGAGTGAGCTCGCTACTTTCCACGCTCAAGTTGCAATTCCACTACGTACTTTGCGATTTGTTGATCCGTATGTCATATTTTGCACACGCTTGAAAAATGATGAATTTCCATGGTGCATATACTGTGGCAAGCACACCACACTGCAACTTTTGTCCTACAATATCGACTTNAAAATGATGAATTTCCATGGTGCATATACTGTGGCAAGCACACCACACTGCAACTTTTGTCCTACAATATCGACTTAACAAATCCGAAAGTAAACACACACACACATATATATATATGTATTTTTGAAAATCATGTAAGTTAACTGTTAAAATTTTAATATATATATATATATATTAAAATTTTAACAGTTAACTTACATGATTTTCAACAGTGTCACCTATTTTTGAATGTCAGTTTAATGTTAAATTAACAGTGCGACATAGCAAGAGTAATGACAGTTCATCACCAGAGAACTTACGCATACACACTAGCTAACTCATTTTGGAAAAACACGTTGAAAGGTGCAACAATGAAAGTACCTATGCACCGTGAAAACTGCATTTCCAAATATTTCTTTGTTGATTTAGGTTGTCTCTTAATCACCAATCATCTAATGAACAGAAATAACCTAAGGAATTGGTAAAACCTTCCATTTAAGTTCTAGACTTGCAGTGTGGCCGTTAACTGCACCAGAAGTGTTTATAGCAGGCCCACTTTTATTTAAAAAGTGGTTTTGCAAGTGGCTGGTTGTTAATTAATTTTCATCAGCCCACTATTAAAACCTGTTTTCCAATTTATAGAAGAAACTATTGCTTTAAATTTTTTTTGATAACATTGCATGAAATATTTTACCATATTATTCCTGGGCTGCACGAAAACACATAATTATTTAACAAGAAAAGGAATGTTATTTATTATGTTCAGTACAGGTTTTTCATGTGTACTGCTAGACAAAATGTAAGTTAGGTTTGTATGTTAGCATTGCTTTGTGCGCAAGAAGCACATGGACTAAGCATGCACGGCTCACCATCTCGGCAAAGGGGCAGCTGGAACAACCCTCGCACGAGCTGCCTGCGTACTCATTGTAGGGACCACACACTCGACTGTACATTACCCCCCCCTCCCCCACACACACACACACGACTTCGTCTATTCCTGTAGCTCGCGCACACGCACTGCACGCGTCGACCTAGTGAAGTACGCCTAGCACGCTCTGCAAGCGGCGCTATCCATATCCCACGCGTCGCTTTTCAGAGCACTTTTTTTTTTGTTATTTGTGTATGTGTGTTTCCATTGCTGTGATTTAAAAGAAAAATTATGTGAACAAAAAAAAAAAAAAAGGATATGTATTTGTACTAAATGTCAATTCCATTGTTGAATGTTGGTCATTTAAATAAATTATAGCCATGAATCCACCAATTCATCAACTGTTTTGTTTGAAATATATTATATATATTCTACTATAAAATATATACATATTATGTGCATACATGTATATATATATATATATTTAAAAATTGCAAACAAAAATAAAATCTGATTCAATGTTACTTATTTAAAAAGACACTATAAACTATGGAGTACTTATCTTTTAATGTGTAATTTGAATAAAATTGTTGTCAGAAGAAATTTGTTTTTATTAGCAATACCACCCGAAATATTACATCCATGTTCCAACAACCATTAATGCCGCAGTCTGCATACCTTAACATCTGCGAAGTGTCTTATTTACTGAATGATTCTGCAAATTACTTTGTATCAAAAGGCAGAAAAACGTGTCCAAGGATTGCAACAGAATAAGATGTATTCAGAAGTTACAAACAGTAAGTCAATGTGTATTGTAAATAACATATTTCAAAACCATTATTAGAATGTTTGAAATATACGTGGACTAAACCACCATTTCAGCTCTGTTTTCCAGCGTAAAAAATAACACGTTTATTGTATGGAAAACCGACTTTGCCAAAAATATTTACATACCAAATGTGTTTGACATTAGAATTGGTACAAACTACATATTTATTGCATTTTCTTTAGGTGAGAATAAAATCTATAATAATTTGAATGTTACTTCCGTACGGGTAACATTTTCTGCTCGTCCATTAGAACAATACGTAAGAGCTGCATAACAATATCGTCTCGAAAGACAAACTAAAGTCTCTCTCGACCCATCCGCTGGCAACAGAGCAGGACTTTGCCATAACAAAATAAGGTAAGTTGGAACGGTGACCTACATTGATCACAGCATTTGTTTACACGCTGTTTTCTTCTTGGACAGAACAGCTGTGGTGGAGGGATAAATTGTGGCTGCGCTTCATTTCTAGAACTGACAAAATTTAGTGGACTTGTATGAAAAAGTGTAATTTTGCACGTTTCGTTAATTACAAATGAACTGATAATTAGGTAGTTGCCCAGTGAGTTTAAGTCAGATAACGCTTGGCTGAAATAAACCACTTGTATATTTCTAGTTTAATAATAGGAAATACAGACTGCTGTAAACCCAGTCTAGTGAACAGTACAAGCTGATAGGACAAAGTGTTGGAGATGCATTGTGATTTGTGAATAAAGCTTCAAGTGCATTAGGTTAAGTTTGGTATTTTTAGTGCAAGTATTTAGATTTTTTTTTTTTACGCATCATTTGTGATTACAACCTGTATAGAATTTTTTTTTAGATGTTTTGGTGTTTACAATATGTGAAAATGACAAACACNTACGTGTCATTTGTGATTACAACCTGTATAGAATTTTTTTTTAGATGTTTTGGTGTTTACAATATGTGAAAATGACAAACACGAAACAAAACATAATAATAAATTTATCATACGTCCGGTACCGTAAGAACTGCCATTTTTTTTTTTTTTCATCCAGCAAGAAACAATGACCATATTTCCCTACTTGACTTAATGCAGAAAAGGTTTGGATGTTTTTATTATTATTATTAAACATTGACAGACCTACAATTTATGCTAAGTTGATATAAATTTCAAATTTATTTCTATGATCTGTAATATTATCTTGTGTTTTTAACTTGATTTAAAAAGTTTTTTCCCAGAAAATGGAAAACACTGAACAGAAAAACCAACACAACAGACAACGAGCACAATGAAACCCAATCAGGATATGTATAACATCCTCGTAGTCAACTTTCGCCATTGCTTGTTGCCTGTTTCCTATGTTTTAATAACTGCTCGGATCCATGTTGCTTCCTAGTTCTCTGTTGTCTTGTTCTGTGGTTGCTATTTACTTGTGGTGTCCTAATGCAGTTAAATATTTTGACTTATGATTAGCAATGTACATCAACAATTTAAAACATCAGGGACAGCATGCATGAGATGAGAGGTGGCATATGTGGAGAAAGAATGTGAAAGAGAATGAGGAGGATGGAGGAGAATAGAGGGTGTGGAGGAAGATGAGAATGAGACTGACGATGGAAGCGTGGAGGATGACGAGGAAGTTACGTGCAACAGGTTGCATCGGTGATCAAAGCTGGAATTAAATAACCAGACGCATGTCTTCTCTGCGTAGCAACTATTTTTCCCCTTCGCCTTTTTAAGAAGACAATAAGATATTTTGTACCAGTCATTCGGGTATCATCGGCAGCCCCCTCAAGTATTCGTATCTGCTGATTAGCTACTGAGGTCTTGCTCGACCGTCTGTGCATAGCTTCCTCTATGGGCGTGTTTTATTTACACTGCACCGTTTGATGTGGACAGCCGTCCATTTCACTAATTGATGAAGCGTGACGATTGTTGATTAATACGTAGTCAACTACATATTTTCAGCAGAGAACAAATGGTGATTTAAATATTGTGTTAACTTATTTTTTTATTTTGTTTATAAAACAATGTTATATTTAATTGCGAGGAA
>NQII01003344.1:20760-76368 GCA_002778355.1 Clitarchus hookeri | reverse complement strand
TATATTTTTCCGCAGTGTAATGCAATGCTGCCACTCTAAGTGCAGCCACTTTGTGGAAGGCTGCATGTCTCCACTGCGCATGCGAGAGCAATTTCATCTGCACCGAGGTATCAGCTCGGCGCAGATTTCTCTGCATTTTGCATCGGTCACGCGACCTCTTGCTTCAACTGCAGTGTAGGGCAAGTTGCATCCACTGCTCTGATATCCGCCCAGTGCTGTGCCCGGCATCTCGCACCCAGAGGTCTATTATTGCATTAGACACACTGAAGGCCGCCGTCACACATTCTCTCTTCATTAATGGGATGTACGCATCCTAGTCACCGGGGAGGGTGGAGGGTGGGCTGTGACGAGGCCCACCAGTTAAAAGCACCTCAAGCAGGTGATGTCCTTAACATACACATCATATCAAAATTTGTAATGTTTTTCACTAACTATTAAAATATTTGCTCTTAAAAATGCGATTCATTCTACAACGTGAGTCTTGAGTTGTTTCTTCCTCGCTTTGAGATGAACACATAATTTGATGTGCGACAGGAATTGGAACTGACTAATTTCAACTAACTCTGATGTTAAGATTCAAATTGGAATCAAATCAACTCCGCCCACCCTACGTAGTTTAAAAAGAACTGCTTAATATAGCTTATCACAGCTCACATGGCAACCACTTTTGTATTAAAAATATTTTCTCTTTAATTACTTATACATGCAATCAATTCATAACAATTTGCAAAACAAAGTTGCAGCGCATATTTTACACACCCAAGTTTTGAATCCACAAAATGGCAACAAAACTTGCATAAGACACGCGGGTGGACGAGGTCTCATTAAAAATTCCGTAAAAACACATTTTTATACAATCTGCAGTATCATAGGGTGTAGAAACATACAACTCTCAGCGTGATGGTTGTAGGTATTAATCGTTCTCATCATCTATGATCGATTGACGCTTTATGGCGGTCCTGATGAGCCCTTCATCGTCGGAGTCAGAGTCTAATAATCTCTTGCCCCGTGTCTTGTGGATAGTATCTTCGTCCAAGTCTTTCGGAGAACCCACAGCTTCGTCTTCCTCCAAGTCCGAGGAATGGACGACAATCTTCTTACGCCGGTGAGACTTTGCGTTCTTCTCGTTTGGCTTCTCGTTCATGGTCGCCACTCCTTCGCTGTCTGTGTCCGTAGACTCCAGAACAGTGTTTTTCCTACCCGAGAAGCTGACCCGCCCTATTTCAGAATCTGAGGCATCGTGAGAGTGCATATCCACCACGTGAGAAGATGTCTCCATTTCCCCTTTCTGTTTGGATTTCCTCTTCGCACCACTACTTCCCTGGTCTTGGGTCTGTGCTCTGTTGGCTGCTGAAAGCATCAATTGTTTCAGATGTTCAAATTCATCTCCGCTCGACTCCGAGCTTTGACGACTGCGGCCTGTATCTGCCATTGTTGGAGGTTCGTCATCTCCTGTTCCTGCAACCAATAAGTGTTCCTGGTTGACTTTCACACACAAACCACATTTCTCATAGCAATTCCACTATTCACCAGTTTTGAATGTAGTGAGTTATCATAGCTGTACCATCAAGATTCAAACTCTAAACAAATGGTATTCCTTCATTGGTGTATACTACAATTTTTACAACAATTTATAATATTTTGCAACAAGTTGAAATTTTTATTACTGCAATCAGTATCTAACCCACGTAATTTCTATGTAAAAAAAATTGTTTTATTATAGCATGTTGTAAAAAGTACAATGCAACATATTTATTATAGACATAAAAACTTTGTTATATCCAGGCAATTGCAACAGCATACAAAACACGGTTTGATGACATCTGAATACCAAGAAAAATGTATTCTGCTTTTAACTTGTAAATAGGATTTTTTGAAATACAAATTGTTCCCAAAATTTTTGTCAAAAATAATATGAATTGATAAAACTGATTTAATTTACAAAAGAAAAACTATCTAAGAAACAAGAAGTTGCAAGTTACTCGCCCTGTTTCATTCAACTGGGATAAAAAGAAATTACAAAGCTGGATATTAATGCATCAGCTACTTGTGGTATTCTGCTGTGCAAGAAAAATACAATGGTTTGTAAGGAATCATGAAATTATGAATCATATTTTTCACTGAATACGACTTAACCTTTCGTCAACAGCATAGTTATTACGTAGAGATGGAACCAGTCAATCAGATTGTTAAAATTGGGGATGGACGCAGTCGTGATGGCCTGTAGTCAGGTACCATCCCAGCATTTGCCTAGGATGACTTTGGGAAAACTGAGATCAGAACAGCTGGACAAACGCAAGTCCGGTATGTTCTTACCATCGCTGTACCACCTATCGCTGTTGATAAGGAGGCAAAGTTCTAAATTATTCACCACTCTGGAACGAATAAATAAGTACAGTAGAACCTTGGGGTGTGCGAAGCTTCAAAAACTCGAAGTTGAATCGAGGACTTCTTTCTTTAGTCCTCGACTTTGGACATAACCAAAAACTTCTAAGATTCCAAAAAAAATTTCCTATGATGAACATGATTTGCAAAATTCCATATTTTGTGATTTTAGTCCATTATACACACACAAACTACTTAAGCTCACCTATAATATAACTGCAAATACCATATGTGAACTACTATTTCCATGAAGAATTATATTAAGTGATGTTTGCTTTCATAGCGATGCATCACAACATTATAGTAATTATAATTTTTTTAAATATCACACCTCTGCTGAAAATCTTAATAAATGTTCACATGGAATTTAATTTGAATGTACTCGTTTAACTAACAACAAAAGCAGTGTTTAATGGTTTTGTCGTTAAACGTGAATGAATCTACAGAACATACTATCCAGATGGAATAGAGCGCACTATATGTATTTGCCATGGAAACTAACGTAAAGTGCTGCAATATAATAGTACAAAACTTAAAATTGATGCATTCGAGAGTTGAAAGATACTTGCTATCAGCACAGCACACTGTTCTACGTATCAAAGGCACGGGATGTAATCTCAGCAACACGTTGATATGCTGGCAAGTGTATGGAGACTCAGTCACCACCCAGCTGCTTCAGAACTAATTTGTACAAATATTTCCATAATACTTCCTACAATTAAATACATTTCAAGTGTTTTAACTTGGTATGTGTAAATTTAAAATTAAAAACACACTCATCAAAATTATGTAACATACCTTATTTTTGAATTGTTTATTAAGAATTTAAAAATTGCATATTATGTCATTACTTATTTAAGTATTTTTTAAAAATTTTCAGCCCTGACAATTATAATTACCCCGTCCAAAATACATATTAAACTTACTATTAAAAATCTCTTATGCTCGTCTATTCACATTTATTTTACAACTTCAGCATTTTCCACTCCACCTCGTCAAGGTGGTACAAGGTTCAGAGATTGTGAGACCTGCAAGTGACGNTTACAACTTCAGCATTTTCCACTCCACCTCGTCAAGGTGGTACAAGGTTCAGAGATTGTGAGACCTGCAAGTGACGAGTACATTTTGTCCACTTGTGACCAAGCAGCACAAGTTGCGAGCATGTGTTGTCTGCCAGGAAGTAAGTTACACGTGTTTCCATACTTGTAGTTACTGTGTTGATGTCTGATCAGTTATCAGGAACTGGGACCTTCCCGGAGGAAAAAGTCTACAAATGTTGTTTTGGCTTCTACAAATACTTGTCACCCTAATTACCATATCAGCATATTGTGTNTTACAACTTCAGCATTTTCCACTCCACCTCGTCAAGGTGGTACAAGGTTCAGAGATTGTGAGACCTGCAAGTGACGTGTACATTTTGTCCACTTGTGACAAAGCAGCACAAGTTGCGAGCATGTGTTGTCTGCCAGGAAGTAAGTTACACGTGTTTCCATACTTGTAGTTACTGTGTTGATGTCTGATCAGTTATAAGGAACTGGGACCTTCCCGCAGGAAAAAGTCTACAAATGTTGTTTTGGCTTCTACAAATACTTGTCACCCTAATTACCATATCAGCATATTGTGTATGCAATTGGAAACAGTAATTCATTTTATATATCATTTGTGAAAATTATCTAAGAATTAAAAAAAAAAAATTGAATTCATCTTCGACAAAGACTTGGATCGTCTTCGACTTTGATTCAAAATGAAAAAAAAAAAAAAGTATTCGCACACCCCTAAGAACATCTCTATACCGCCCGTCTTTCTATAACTAGTTTTTGAGGAAGAGTAAAAAATTAGGGTGAAAAAAAGTTAGAAATTTGAAGAAAATCAGTTGAGAAATAAATTCTTTGCACTTTTCTTGATAACTGCACATTGGACTTCTCTTGGTGTGTGCTCTACTGGCTATTGCTTCTCTTGGTGTGTGCTCTACTGGCTATTGCTTCTCTTGGTGTGTGCTCTACTGGCCATATCATATACACTAGATTCTTGATTCCAAGACCTTTCATGATTCCCAGGGAAAAAATTGTTATTTTGAAGGGGTCGTTATTAGAAAAACATTTCAATTAAATTTTTGTCATGGTTCCCAAAAAAAAGGATTATTTTGAGAGGGTTGCTATTCCAGGGGTCTTAGAAACGAGAGTTGACTGCACCTAAAAGTAGATACCACCTAGGGACCATGCATATTTTAAATAGGTACCAAATGAGGGACCCAAGTTGGAAAACTGACCTTTATAGGGACAGCAAAAAGTAGCTATTAAAAATCCCTATACAAAAGGCCAAACACGTTAAACTGAACTTTTTGTGAAAAAATATAGTAGGTACATATTTCCAGAATTCACGTGACTGGGAAAGGAAATACTACTAAAGTTGAACACCGATAAATAGAACATATAAGTAACATGTAAATAAGAAAACTGGCAGCCACAGAAGAAACCTGCCATGAACAAAAACGAACAGAAACTTTAGACCAGAAATGTTTATGCAGCCACCTGCCGGCAAAAACTCACCTTCAACGAGCAACCCGAGAGCGATGCTGATGAGGTCTGCCCTCACGCGTAGGTCGCGGGCAGACAACGATGCCGGCATTCGCCAATACACACCCTGCAACATGACTTGTGCATCACTGTGCTGCCATTTCATATCAGTTATTTACAGTAACCTCATTAATAATCACCTTGTACAGTTCTTAATAATTACAAAGTTCTGTTCTCTTCCCATGACAGGGAATCAGTACACATTTGCAAATATTCCTTTTCCATTGCGATTCAAAGTTTGAAGTCAATAGCAACTATTCATGCAAATTCAAAATTGAACGTGAATATTTATTTTACTGTACCTACAGGCCAAAAATTTTGAAAATTCAATGAAAAAGCACTGCTACAATATAGAATGCAATTAAAAACCCCCTTTAACCCTATCATTTTTGTTCAAGAATTTTCTAACTTAACCTAACCCCAAGACTTGTGAAATCACTAACTCTCTAGTTAAAGTAACCCAAGATAGTAAGTGAATAAAATTAATTTAATAGGTTGATGTATTCTAGACACAAAACTGTACCCTTGACGTGCCACGAGCGACGTATTCTCTTATCTAGCCTTGCGTGAGGCGCGGCCCCCTCCTAAGAATAGCCGTTATGCCGTACACGCCACAGCATGCCTTCAAGCCCAGGGTTGGCTTTGCCAGCTGTGCCACAACCCGCATCGCATCACGTCGCGGCTCTCTACCTCTCCAGCCTTCGCCCGCGAGAGGGGTACTCTCCACCGCCTTCAGCCATTTCTACCAGCTCACCACCATCGCTCTATATATGTCTCTTCTCTCTCCACACCTCGCAACGGCCCTGTGCGCCGCGCATAAATAGGACTCGCAATCCTGAGTTCGAGGCTGTCTTGCATCAGTCTAGTTGCAGAATGTCACGCTGCCCAAGAGCCATCAGACACCACATCTACTACCCCTTACTGGCCACTCACTATCAGCCTATCTGGACTATCACCCCCTTTATGGTTCACCATAGGACTGGGCGGGGCAAAGCTGCCAAGCAGGCTGGGGTACTGAAGAGTAGAGGTTCAGGTGTCAACCAGGTATATGTCTGGAAGAAATAGGTGGCTGCACGTCAGAGAGGGTCTGCATCCAGCTCGTCCAGCTCAACCTTGAACCTCGTCTGGCACGTACCGCATGCAGTATCTCCGCTGTCACTAACGCCGCCAAAGAAGCCGTCTACCTTCACTCGGCCTACTAAAGTCATTAGAGTGGTCAAACCCACCGGGGTACCCACACGCCCATCGCTCGCAAGCATGCCTCGTAAGGCACAACACTCTATTATCGAAGTGGCCAAAGCCAGCGCAGAGAGATCCATAGATCGAGATAGATAGAGATAGATCGAGAGAGAGAGAGAGAGAGAGACAGAGATCGAGAGAGAGAGAGAGAGAGAGAAAAAAAGAGAGAGAGAGCAACATTGGACTGATTTCTACCAATAACACTACCAACAATTACATAACAAGAATTTGAGTATCAAACAATGTTAATACAAGTAGATGTTTTTATATTGTACACTTCAGCCAACCTACTTGTAACGCAACTAGGATATATTTTAGTTGATCACGTATTATGTTCTTATTAAAGGGTAGGTCTGTTGAATAAACAACAATAAACAAACATGTTCATCACTGTTACTACGCGACTGCCAGTTGCACCAGTCGCAGGCAAGTCAATGTTGGAGACATGCACACACGACTTGTTCTACCTCGTCCTTGGTCACATTAACACGCACCTCGGTGATGAGCGGCTTCTCGAGGCCAAGCGCGGCAACCATACGCAGGAAGGTGGGGTCATCCATGGCAACGACGCACGGCTCGCTGAGCGGCAGGATGGCCACGCCCTCCAGGGGCTGCTCTGCCTCTCTGTCCGTGGCCTCCTCCACGAGTGTCTCTCGGAGCCACTCCAGGGCCTCCTGCATTCCTGCCAACACACACCATCTCTCACTCCACACATCATTTCTTACACGTATACTTCATTTGCAGTACGGCCTCAGTTTACATTTTCCCCTATAAGACCTCTGCCTGTCTGGCTCTGCATTCCAGAGTGAGTGAGTAAAGAGATTTGGGCAGCTCTTAACATCGAGGTCTTGAGAGCCAATGGAGCAGCACCGGAATGTAAGGGAGGGGGAAGCATGAGATCCCAGAGAAAACTCGCCGATCAGCGGCACTGTTCGGCACGATTCCCTCTTGCGAAAATCCGAGAGTGACCCGGTCGGGGATTAAACCCGGTTGGCCTTGGTGGGAGGCGAGTAGGCTAAGCGCTGAGCCACCGCAGCGGTTTGGTACAAAACATCTGGTTAAAAAATGGTTGGATATTTCGAAGTAATATCTAGTCACAAAAAGCACATTTCAGAAAGGTTTTGTGCACATAGACCAGTTTCATCTTCTCATTTCACCTACCTTCAAGGCTTATTTTTGTGCACCTGAAAACGGCTAAAGCTGGTGATTTAAAAATAACTCATAACTGCTAAATTTTTAATATAGAAACTTCAGAGTTTGTCTTTTAGACACGCACCATGCTTTTATCTTTATTAGTATGCCAAAAAATATAGGGTCACTGCTTAAAGTCATGTTCAGCGAGTCTTGCTCACTTACAGATGCCAGTTGAGCACCTTGCTCGAAGCAGGTGTGGACGGACAAGTGAAAATAACAATTGGACAGGTAATGAAAGTGGAACTGAATTTACTTATGAATACAGTGGAAACCTTTTATAACATTCCCTCTTATAACATTTTCCTGTGTAATAACCTGCCTTCTCTTGGGCCACAAACATGTTTTTCAATACAAAATTACCCTCTTATAAAGTTTCCTCTTATATAAGGCTGACATTTCTTGGCGCCTTGAGAAATGTTATAAAAGGGTTCCACTGTACAGCACATAATTCTATTGGTGGTGTTGTGTGTATCTGCTGGGAGATTGCTCTTCTGTCACACGGTTTACATTTCCTTCTCACGATACAAATGCCTAATTTCACTTACTGCTGTAATTTGTGGTTTTATACTGGCAGTGTGCTAAAAGCCTACATGCAATGCTACAATACACGTATGGGCTAAGAGTTGTACCACTGCATTTAGACTGTAAAAGCAATTGTTTCGAACAGAGTCCAGTAACATACCTTCCCCTCTGACGGCACATTCCAAGCAAAACAAAGCAATGCCAGATCCAGCCCCAGATGAAACATCAGCGATCATGTGCAGTATCCAAGGTCATTCACAATTGATATTATTTTCTGAACATTTACTAAATGATTTAATACCAATATTTTTTCGTAGTAGTGCATTGTGAATCTTAATAATTACAATATGTGACAATATTTACAATCAAAGGAAATGCAGCCTGTTTCAAACACTACATGCACATACGAAAGACTGAAACAGGAAATCCATGCCTGGGCTAGTGAAATTGACAGATATGAAAAATGTAAAGTAAAATTAAATGAAAGTTAAATCAGTTCTAATAAATTTCCAGAGTCATTAACATGTAATTAACGACATGACAGCAATGTAGAGTACAATGCTAATATTTTTGTTACATCTTCTTTATATTGACGCGTGACACGTACTGGCATAATAATTATTTACAACTCCGCCTGAACTTCACGTGATGTCACACCACCCCGAGCAGGGTTTGAACACACGATGATTTGCTTCCAGAGTCAACCTGCACACCCCAAGGCAAGAGGTACCCAAGGACACGGCAGCTGAAGCCATCTATGCCATTATGTCAGACGTCACGTGTCTGGTAATCATCCCGGCGTGCAAAAGAAGCTCGCAACGAAGCCCAGTGCTGCCCCTAAGCTCGCGGCAGCGACGCAACCCACACACTAGGAAAATACAACTTCCAGCCTCCCTCGAGAGAATGCGGCCTGCGCTGCTAAGGGAGGAGCTGTAGCCGGAAGATGTCCGACCAGACGAAGGGAGCAGAAGGACCTGCAGCCGGCCGACTATGTACGCCGGCGTGCAGCCCCATAACGCAAGTTGTATATTCAGCAGTTTGCTCTACCACCTCGAGTGTTGGAGCTCCCTGCCTACCGCCTTCCTCACGAGAGACCAGCCAGCCTTCCAGACCTTCGCCCAGCGACCCCAGAAGAAGTCTTCACCCCCCTTACACTCACTACCACTTTGGTAGTGAACCCTGAGTCCCTTCTGAACAACAGTATAGATTAGTTAGGGTCAGGTGTTGTCATAGCTACCTAACCTATTCTGCTCTTGTATAGTTTTGTCCCAGGTCCCCTTCACCTGGTTTAACGTAGTCTACTTTCACCAGTTTCAGTACCATTGATAGCTAGGAAATAGTACGGGCCACCATGTCTATTCCTCTGGGGAATAAACACGTATTCTTACCTAACCCGAGTACTTATTCTAGGGTGATTGTGACTTCCATCCTCGTAGACGTCAAACCTAAAAGTAGGAGACTACGTCTTGAAACCACTTTGCCAAAACTAGTAGGACTGCGAACTACCCTCAACCAGGGGCACGTACTCCGTAAAACATAACCCAGTAGACGTCCACCCATACTGTGGATCTGGTGCGCATGTACGGCAGAGCCCTGACCACTAGGAACACAAGCGACGTAGCAGCTAGACACCCAGATCTGCTAGCCCACTCCATCCACCGTGTTGAACTTCGCCGGTTGGAGTGACACGACCGATTTTGGTGAGCAAGCGTTGCTCGACAACTGGCGAGGCCTCACCTCACAGTTTCCCCTAGCTCCCTCTTCCTGCCACCCCAGAAGATCGTCGGAGAGCCGCACCCACTCGTAGTGTGCATTCTACTGGGACTTTCAGTGCCACTGGGCATCGCCTGCCCCTACTACAGGCCTGCAAGGACCAGCTGCCGGAGCCAACCAGCAGCACCCCCGCCGCCCCAGGACAGGGCCCAAGTTCCAGCCAGCAGCCGCCGAGCAAGGATCTACCCCGGGTGCAGCCCACTGCAGGTAAAAAGAATGCCTTTGTCCAAACCGTCAGTGTGTAGAGCCGTCATCACCACACCTGACTTTGTGCCATGCCAAACGGCTACACGACGCCCCACCCTAAACCGCACAGGGTTACCAATAGGCGGCAGATAATCCCAACTTCCCCTCGGTGAGTTTGGCTGTGTCTCTTTCCGGCACCGAAGGAACCTCTATCTGACGGTGATGTCACGCATCAATATTTTAGCCACGCAGGTTGTTAAAGTTACGTACAGCCACGAGAGAATATAAATCTGTCCATCAGGCAGGCATAAAGGTTTTTTAAAATTGATCCGTGTTTATATTCACCTGAATATAAAACAACCTCAAATATAAGACGACCCCCTACATTTGCCCTTTGATAATGGGAAAAATTCTATTTTGCCACAAATACTTATTGACAGGCCATTATGATAAAAAAATTCTAAAGTCAAATATCCCATGAAAATAATTTTTAATATTAGTAAAATAGGTAAAAGCTTATCAGTCATCAAACCTTACGTACAAGAAAGAGAAAATTATGCAGTATTAAACAAAACTGTTCTGTGGCAATTATTCATCACTTGAATCAGACTCCCCAGTAGAATGATCTTCACGAACAGTTGCTTCAGTAGCGGACAAATGCCTGGCTGCAGCACAATTGTTAAGTATTTTTTTATACAAACACTATTGGTTTAAAATTCGCATCATAACTACGACGTTCAAATTTTCTTAGTTGCGACATCAATGAACCGTTTTTTCCAATGTGGTCACTCATAATTAACACCTGCTCATTTGCCAATACGTTTGATACAAAACCGGAAAATGGCTGCGACCAGGAGAAAACAAAGTACGGAAAATTAATTAGAAGTAATAGATAGAGCTACTATCTCGTACTCAAAACCCCAGACGTATTCACTCTGGGAATGTTGAAAGTCAGCACTAAAGTTAGTCATCAAACAACTTTGATCACTCGCGTTCACAGACATGATGCCATTTTGGTGATCACGTAACTGCTCTAGATCACAAGATGTTTAGTTTACCACCATGCTACAATTGTATCTTTGGGAAACGTAATTTTACCAAACAACCGCCTGTAGTGTAATGTAATGCACTGACCAATTTATGCATATACAGTACTTGTACCGATATTTTAGCAATGGTTTTGTCAGGTGGTTTCGCGATAATTAGAAATATCTGCTCACCTGGATTAAAGACCAGTAACAGAACCTATTGCAAGAAAAAAGTGATGGAAATTGAAGTTAACCTCGCTTTTTGTTGTTATTTTGTTTTATTTCTTAAGATAATATTAACAAAACTTATGTTTTTCGTAAGATTAAAATATTTCTCTGGAAACAATGAACTGAGTGCTATTACTATTACCTATGCATAAATATTAACCTCAATTTCTTTTGTGATGCGAAAATAAGACGACCCCTAAATTTTTGAAAATGAAATTTGGAACAAAATATAGTCTTATATTCGGGTGAATACGGTATTTCTAACTACAGTTTTCTCCACGGGGATACCTGCAGTGATGACATTCTGCAGAGCAGCCGTGGCTTTCTCCCGAGAGAACACGACAGCTGGTGCAACTCTCTTCTGCTGGACGTCGGCAGCTGCCTTCCACTGCCTGGCCGGCTGTCGTGGCGTGGGGGCTTTACGGACAGCAGGCGCACGTCCCGGCCAGGAGTCCCTTGGTGATTCTGAGCCACTGTCTGCGTCGCTCGATTCGCTGTGCCCCGAGTCATTCTTCGAGTCACCTGACACAAAAGGAGTCGAGTGTATAGAGGTTTAGCGACTGTTTAACGAGGCCTTTGAGAACCAATGAGGGTGAAGCGAGAAAAGTATGAAGCAATACTGAACTGCAAGGGTGGGAGCAACAAGAGATGCAAGAGAAAACCCACTGACCAGAAGCGTTGTCAAACACAAATCCCACATGCGAAAATCTGGGAGTGATCCTGCCGGGAACTGGATACAATTAGTGAATTTAAATTATTTTCATGCGGTGGTTAACAAAACCATGGAATATACTTGGAATGCATGGTATAAGATGAAGAGCGCAGCAATATAAAATGATCTTGCTAAATACGTGTCATAATAATTTGTGAAAAAACCAATTTTGAAGTGTGCGACAGAAGTGCGTGTGGGGACGGCGTGGTGGTGCTCACCCTCCAGGTGGTTCCGGGACGTCCTGCTCCTCTTCTTGCGCAGTTCCTTCTTGTCCTGCACCAGCCCCAGTTCCAGCAGCTTGGCCACCACCTGGGAGCGCGGGCGCGTAACCGTCAGCCGGCTCATCACCTCCCCAACACGGTCTACACACACATACGCCAGCACATGTCTAGCTTCCCAAATAACCATTCACACGAAATGTAATAGACAGAGGCAAGATTATATGGTGAATAGAAATAAAAGCTTAATAACACAGAAATTCGAGTTAATACACCACCAACACTGAAATTCAAGTCAATACACTACATAAAACTGAAATTTAAGTTGAAACACTAAATGAAATGAAACATAGCCATAAAACACAATTTTATCTTTAAAAAAAACACCATTTCAACAACCTAACACTAAATTTTTAAAATATGTGCTAATAAAAATGTTGTAAATTTTTAACTGAATGATTTTTACAACATATTGGAGGATGAGCGTACAAAAAAATATATACATATATCACATTGTTAGCATCTAGGCTGAGAGAATCAGATGCTGTGTAGATGTGGCAAAAATTATAGTCTATTAAACAAGACTGGCAAAATTGGAAAAGTGTATATAGCAAAAATTTGGTTTCGAAAAAGAGATTTTTTGTATAAACTCATATTCAAAACAGTCTTGTGAGATTACTAATAGAACACTGCAAGAATCAATACACCAGTTGTTGCTGATAAATAAGGAAAGCACTTAGCAAGCAGGTCTTCACGCCTGTAATGGTTTGGTATGATGGAAATGAAGCAATGGTGAAATGCAATGGTGGGGGAAATCGAGCACCTCAAGAAAACCCATGAACTAATTACAAATTCTTTCAAGTTTAATACTTAAAACACGTGTCCTCAGCTACATTACCACTAAACAAAGTATGGCTTCGTCGTGTATCCCTGAGCTCATATAGCCCTTCATCCGGACATGCTTCAAGAAAGTCATCCTGGAAGAAAGTGAGCGGTGAAAATAACCAAGAGCTGAGTTATGCAAACACCATCTACAACTCATGTCAACTTATAATTTTCAACTGGGTTTAAGTTGTTTATGGGAAAGCTGTGGATTAAAAGTCCAAAACTATGTATGTGCGTTACACATACGGGAAAATAAGTTTCATTTAACATTAGTATAACATCATCTTGTTAGAACTCCAAAAAAGGATATTAACGAAAAAATGAAAGTTACTATTAATATTTCATTTTACGCATTATAAATACTGCACAAACGTTTTTCTCGTGTTACCAGTATCGCAAACACCTAATTGTATACAGACGAGCCAATGAGCAGTGTTTCTGTTGGTTGAATTTCTTCTTGATCACAGAACCAGTTTTAAATTATTTTGCAGGATGATATAAACATATTAAAGTATTACCATATAAATAAAGAGAGAAAATAAAGAAATTCTGTACATTTTGAACTAGTAGAATCCCTTTATAAAATTTCTGCTTATGTTTTCTGGTACCCAATTCTAATGAATAAATTACCCTGCTATCAAATCTCACTGTAGAAAATGTTGACCTTTCAGGAATATGACGATAGGATTGCACAGTATTCCATCCGTGAACAATGAGAGGACTAAGTGTGAGTACTGTGCTGAGTTGACTAGCACAGCACAGCGAGGGAGGAGGTTACCTGCGGACTCCTGGAACTGGCCGAACAACTGCGCGAGCTGCTCCTCCTCGCTCGACTGCCACTGCTTCGGTAGTCGCTTGGGAGCCGCCTGCCAACACACAACACAGCAACATTATCAACTGCACAAAATTTGGCTATGTTAAATTTTTATTTTCGGGACAATATTCAATAACCATGCTAAGGCAGTGTCAATTTAAAGAATAGTCTTTCGAGAGAACTCTTTCTCACAACCTGATGAGAGCACTGATTCGCAGTCTCTCAAACTGTCGCTCTGTGAAATTGAGACCGCTCTCTCGTTTCTCTCAGACGTCGCACAGACAGCTGATGCCAAAAGGCAGGAAATTATACGTTGAGCTAAAATCGCAATCATATTTCATTTCATATCAAATTTCATATCAAATTTTAAATAATGTATGTGTCTTCAAAATGATTCGCAAATATTTATAACACTACCAGAATAATTATTAGCACACAAAATACTATTATTTTTGTTTTATATATTACCGTCATGTTGCAGCAAAGAGACAAAAAAATACGAGACTTTGTCTGAAATCCTTATTTGTATTTTATTTTTATGAATACATGTTATGTAAGTTATTAACTAAAACCGTTGAAATTATTCACTTACCGTTAAAATGTGACTTGTTTTCGGCCCAGAAAGCTACTACAATATAACTTTATTCAAACATGGAAATATTGTAAAAAAAAAATAACCAAATAAGGCGCGTGGTGCGAGCGTCTGCCAGCAAGTATAAAACTTCATGCTCTCTGTGTTCTCACTCTTACGCGCCCTGACGAATTGAGACGGACAGAGAGCGTTCTCTCTGATGTCATAATGACGTTGCGAGAGAGCGCTCTCTTGTCCAATTGAGACAGTGCCGGAATTACATGCCCTAATTATTTGTCAAAAAATTTTTCCTGAAGATTAAAATTAAAATGTGGTTGTCTTATTTATTCCACTGTTTCGCTTGACCGACATGAATAAAGTGACGAGGGCCACGGCAATGTTAATTTTACACATGCAGGAAGAATACACAACGTGCATACAAGCAGAGCTATCAAAAGTGCTTAATTCAACGTGAACAACCTCAAGTACAAGTTTTTCCAGTTTTGCAAACACTTATATTACAAATTACATAAAAAGTGTTTTCACATAAGGTTCTAGGGACAAAGAGAATAGTGACAATAATTAATATGGGATGCAAATAAACTAAACTACCAGAATTCATAATTTGTAAATTTAAATTCAAAACTGGAGAGCCACATAAAACTTCCCACCAAAACACAAATACAAAACAAATAATGCACACCTTTGTGTTGACTACGATGCCCATTTCCTTCAACTTCTTGAGAACTCCTCTCTTCGATCTCTCCTTGTTTATGAGGTTCTCCATTATCCAGTCTACCACTCCTGCAACAAACCATCTTTACAGACCCGCGCAGTCAGACATCAATATTAGGGCCGTGCAAATGCAACTTTTTTTCTCATGAAACGAAAACGAAAAATATGATATGAAGTTTTGTGACACTCACATGAAAATAAAAAATAATTTCATAACAGCTTAGTCTTCATCAAAGTTTAATGAATTTCATAACATTTTAGCAAGTAATTCACTACAGCAAATTTGTTGAAAAATCAAACCAAAAAAAGTAGGATATGGAGTATTCACCACAGGGGTTGTTCCCTGCACTTAAATTTCTGTTTTATGTAGACATTTTACAACGAAAACAAACAAGATGATCCACAGACAAAAATTTTCTTTACTGGTGCACTAAATTTACATTCATTAAACACTTGAATTTTCAACGAAATCAAGGATTTTCATTACATTACAACTTTTGACAACCAAATTTCTTACCAAAATGCAAATGAAAGTTGTAATTTTTTGTTTTAGTTTTAGTGTACAGAACATTCATACAACAGTAATACGCACACACTAAAGATTAGCGAGACTGATTTTCATCATCCCTGCATGCCCCTAACATTGATTCCCACATCACATGAAAATATGTTTCATCAGTTTTTATGAGGTGATTTTCGTACGTTTTTAAAGTTTTCTAAAATATCTTAGAAAAATTTTTAATAATTTTAAAAAATAAAAAGATATTTCAAGTGATAGAATGTGTATACAATTCATTTTCCTTCAGCAAAATATTAAATTGAAGTGCTCGATTTTATGGAAATAAAATAAGTTATCTTCATGGGTAAAATTTGCAAATATACTTTAAAAAAGTATTATTAGTCTATGCATACAGTACATGTGTGTGTGTGTGCAAATAAAATAGATGGTTTAAATGAATGTATAAAATATGAGCAATGATATCTGTCAATAGGACGATTTCCACACAGAATAGAGAGCTACTGAATAAACTACAGTCACAAAAAATAACTATTCCGCTTATGGCAGATGTTAAAAATGTTGGCAGTGAAGCGTGACGTCGGTTTGACTGACGGCGACGTCACTGTCAGACAAGGGTTCTATTGTGCCGGCCACAGGCACGGGCTAACAACTGTGGTGAAGTTCAACTTCTTGGCTGCTGATTGGTCTCCGGCTGTGGTATAGGCTGGGTTGGCAGCTGGGATCTCGTGGTGGTCTCGAGGCCGTCCGGCGTCAAGACACTGCGGGTCACCATGTCCTCCTAGGTGGATGCGATCGGGGTCGCCGTCTGAGGCAGGGGCTCTTCAGGCTCCCCTGCCTCATCCGCGTGGCGATATTCACCTTCCTCCTGGATGGTGCTAGGTGGCTGTGGTCATCGGCGGGGCTCCCTGTCTAAGGGGCTTTGTCACGAGAGTTCCGACCCTGTCGGGGTCATGCAACCGTGCTTGGTGGCAACTTTTCTGAGGTAGTCAGTCAGGGTCGAGGGCAGTGTTCTGATAGATATCGCTCCTTGAGGTGCTTGGCGTTGGTTTCTTACCGGAGTAAGTTGGGTACTTTTGGGTTGACCTTCGGAAGTAGGTCGGGGTTCCTGCTTGTCATTTGCTTTGGCGGAGTATAAAGCACTACTTCTATGGGCTGAGGTTCTTCAATTTTGGGTTTTGGCTAGTTATGGCGACATCTGAGTCATCGCTTCTGGTGATTGGTCCCCAGGTTCTGCTGTGGCTTCCGGCTCAGTGGGTCTCCCCCTACTGTCTGGTGTGGGAGGCAAATGCGTTCTGCCAGACACTGTGGTGGGGTTGGAGAAGGGGTTGAAACATCTCGGTTGCGTCCCCAGATGATTTTCAGGCGTTCGCGATCTCCGACACAAATGTGGTGCTACCCACAATCTCACTTGCACTGCTGTTCTTGTAGCCAAGGTTGCCCCAAGATCACATCTTCTTCTACCTGCGTGGCCACTAGGAACTCCGCCGCAGTGCCATTATTCTCCGTTTAGACAATCGATTGGGTTATGTTTGGTGACATACGTGCGCTCGATTAATAGTGGTCCGCAATCCTACACTAGTTTTGGCAAAGTGGGTTTCAAGACGCTGTCTCCTGCTTCTCCTTTGTGGGTTTGACATCTACGAGGTCTGAAGTCACAATCTGTCTAGAATAAGTACTCGGGTTAGGTAAGAATAAGTGTTTATTCCCCAGAGGAATAGACATGGTGGCCCGTACTATCTCCTAGCTGTCAATGGTACTGAAACTGGCGAAAGTAGACTACGTTAAACCAGGTGAAGGAGACCTGGGGCTAAACTAAACAAGAGCAGAAAAGGCTAGGTAGCTATGACAACACCTGACCCTAACTAATCTATACTGTTGTCCAGAAGGGACTTGGGGTTCACTACCAAAGTGGTAGCGAGTGTAAGGGAGTGAAAACTTCTTTGGGGGTCGCTGGGCGAAGGTCCGGAAGACTTCTGGAAGGCTGGCTGGTCTCTCTGGAGGAAGGTGGTAGGCAGAGAGCTCCAGCACATGAGGTGGTAGAGCAAACTGCTAAATCTACAACTTGCGTTTTGGGGCTGCGTGCCGGCGTACATAGTCGGCCGGCTGCAGGTCCATCTGCTCCCTTCAGCTCGTCGGGTATCTTTGGACGTGAGCTTCTCCCTTAGCAGCGCAAGCCATATTCTCTGGGGGAGGCTGGAAGCGGTAGTTTCCTTGTGCGCGAGTTGCATCTCTTCCGCGAGCTTAGGGGCAGCGCTGAGCTTCGTTGCTAGCTTATGTTGCACACCGGGGTGATTACAAGACACATTGACGTCTGACATAATGGCATGTACGGCCGTGTTCTTGGGTGCCCCTTGCCTAGGGGTGTGCAGGTTGGCACTGGAAGCACGTCGTCCTGGGTTCAAACCCCCACTTGGGGTGACGTGACGTCATATGGAGACGAGGCGGAGTCGTAAATAATTATCATGCCAGAACGCGTCGCACGTCAAGATAAACACCTCCGCCACATTTCAAATTTCCCACTTCACTCTAGTTTGTCACCTGGCCGCTAAGATCACAATTTGCAAACTACAGTGAAACCCTTATTTTCACTTTTCATGGGCCCAGGAAACAATGTTGCAAAATGCAGCAGTAACAAAAAGGGTCATTTATGCTGTGAAAACTGAAAAAGAGTTTGAAAAAAGTAGGTGTAAAATGCAGCGAAGTGTAAAACCAGGGGGTAGAAAAGGGGTTTTACTGTGCTGCTCAGTAAACTGCAGTGTATGATCCCTCTCTGCCTGAAGAAGATGGAGAAGCCAGCGAAATATTACAACCAACATGTCAAATGTGATCGTCCGACTTTTGTGTGTGTGTTTATCGGCAAGAACCTCCCCGCAAGTACTTGTGCTTTCTGCCACTAGTAATAACGTAGTTAACCCATACAATGTGACTTTACGACCGAACAGGGATAACCTTTGCAGTTTGAAGAGGCTCTCAAAGGCCACAACTTCCAAGCTCCAACCTGTACTTGATACGTCAAAGAACTCACCTGAAGACGGTCCCTCCTGCTTGGACGTGTACTCCTCGTACAACCTCTGCAGTTCAAACTCCTCCTCCTCCGTCCAGCTCAGCTTGGACGAGTGGCTTCTGCAGACATGTCAGACACCAGCCGTTGCCAAATAAAATTTAACAAATCTACTGAACTACATTATACTACAGTAGAACCGCCTATCTTATACTTTTCCACGGACAAATCATTACCCTAATAGGAACCCTTTGTAACTACATTTTTGACTATGTTTTTACACCATTATAACACAAAATATCAACTGATTGACTACAAAAATATGCAATGAAAAAACTTTTTGTGATAGGAAAGAGTTTTTATTTGTAATGTCTCAAAATTGAACAGTATGTGGTACAATTATAAAATAATAAATTTTTCCATGGCCACCTTTTCTTCCCTACACTTTTCTAAAACTTATATATAAAAAAAATTAATTTAAAAAATTGTATTTAAAATTAAAATATAAATTATTATTAATTAATTTTTTTAAATTTTTTTTAACACTTTTAAGATAAGGCAGTTTGCTGAAATTTTTTGGTGAATTTAATGATTTTAACAAAAAAATTTCCTTACTTTTGCATCATTGTAAATATATGTAGCACATAAAGTGTGTATGCATTTCATTAATTAATTGCCAGCAGAGTCAAGACTGTGCGTAATGTAAACAAAAGGCAAAACAGCACTTACTGAGCCGAGTAGCTGCCGTAACCATTCTCAATCTCGTACGTGTCCCTGCTAGACTTCCAGAACAACAGCTCCATGAAGACTTTCTTGTTCTTCTCTGCCACCTGCGCAAACTTCTGTAGGACGTACGTCGCAAACTTCATCAACTCCTGGACAAACCACACATGGATGTCAACTCAATTTGATTACACACACAGATACACTACTCCTATATTACATACTAACAACCACAAAGATTTTCCTGTGTGAACATTACGTCTATGTAACAGGTGAGATTTGTGCTACGTCCACCCCTCATTACACCAAAGGGAACCGTGATCATTGTATTCCACATTAATTTTTACTTTCTGAATACACTAGTATATCCGACTTCTTTTCACAGCTATTATTCCCGTACTGATGCTCTAGCATATGAATGTAGTGTCGAGTATCTTAACTGTGCGACACCATTTTCCGGTAACAGATGCAACATTGAACATGGAGTAAGTGACAGACGTAGCATCTGGCTGGAGGTTTCCACGAGGCACTCCTGTTTCTCTGCTCTTGCATTCCATCAGTGCTCTTGTTCCACCTCACTTCAACCCCTCGAGTGCTAGAGACCTATATTTCAAGTCCCATCAAAATCCCTCAACTCAGCTTGTCGGATAAGTCCTCGGAGTGGAGAGATTTTTGAGTGGCTCTCAACAACGAGGTCTTGGGAGCCGATGAGGGTGAAACTAGGTGAATATGGAGCAGCGCTGGAATGCAAGAGCAGAGAGTAAATGGGAGATCTTTGAGGAAACCTGCAGACCAGTGGCATCGAGCAGCCCCGCCTGGAATCAAACGCAGTTCACGTTGGCGGGAGGCTCGCACTCTGTGGTCGCCATAAATCCTCAGAGCACGGCAACTGTGGCACCTTGTGCTGTGGGTTCCTGGAGTCGAGGATGCGCTGGAAGGTGCGGAAGAGCGAGGCCTGGAACAGCATGGTCGGCATCTTGCAGTCGAAGGCGACGCGGTGCAGCAGCTTCACGACACAGTGGTTGGTGTGGGTGGAGTTCTTGTCGAACTGCGAGAGCAGAAGGCAGGAGGCACACATCACCTTGCTGTGCGCCAGCCTGCGACATCACACCACAGTCTTGCACTAGCCAATCCCACAAACTGATTAGCAAGGAACGTACTCAGTGGCATCCTCACGGATGCTGGCGTGGGGTAAGGGTTGTCTCAGAGTGTTCTCATTTTCTCCCTGCCCCACCAGTAACAAGTCTGTTCCTTATAAAGAGTAGCCAGATGTGCTAGGCACCAGTCATCCCTCAGATGTGTTAATGTTCTGTACCGGATTTTACACTGAACAGAATAAAACGACCTGACTGTAAATGGTTCTGTCTCAACGCTTAAATTCTGGACTGTGTTGTGATTATGTTCCAGATTTTCATCAGGCCCCTCTGATATAATGTAATCATCTTGCTCGTGGCAATGGTTTGAGCACAAACACTAGTTCATATTAACTTATTTTTAACCAATTAATTAACAACCAAGTGGTTTGGGCTGTACTATTTATAAACTGAAGGCTGGGTCACCATAAATTTGACCCTTCCGTACAACTGGAAATTGTGAAGTTAAATAAATGTTGCCTCGCTGGCTGGAACAAATACACAGTCTAAAATCGTTGCATCAGCAATGGAAATTAGGCAAGATATTTCTGCACTTGTGTGAATTCATTAAAAGCAGTTAATGGATGGAATAATAAAAACTTCAGTACAATTTCAATAAAGCTGAAACATTACTGTATCAATTTGTGTGCACAATCAGGACACACCAATGAAATAAATAGAAAAAGCTAATAAAAAATAAACAACACATTAGGGCCACAGTTTGGGAATGCCTGCTTTGCGAAAGATTGCCCCTCAACACGCACATTTTGCTGTTGAGAATGAAGCGAGGAAATGGACACATACATACGTCAAGTGAATCACGCTTGTCAAGTGAAACAACGGCAAACCTCTTGGCAAAGTCCATGAATTTGAAATCTTGCTCAGCTAAAGATGTGCCCATTCCTTCCTCTTCTTCATCATCTGTTTCATCTTCCTCGTCATCTAACAGAGAAATATCTATAACAATAACTTCCTGTTGCAGATGTAAACACAACTTTAAATTCAACAATGGCAAGGAGTTCCAAATAACAGGGCAAATTACTAACATTTTACTACACATATTTAAAAATTTGATTGAGATATTTCACTGGTATAATTAACTTCTTTCAACCATCAACTTTAAGGTCGAACATAAAACACAGCAAAACATTGTTGATAAAAATATTTTTAATACAAATTCCTTAACAACACTTCTTTCGCCTCGGAGTCAGATCAGAATTTAATGTTGATTTGTACGCTCAGTAAAAAAATACTTGTTAATTTGTATTACAATGTGATGTCAAGTTCACTGGTCAAAAGAAGTCACACTAGTAATGTTTCGTTTTCTGATCTGCTATAACAGAGAGTCAACATCAAATTGGATGATATTTTTTATAATTATCACATAAACCTGTCAAGACAAACCTTATTATTACAAACTGCAAAAATTCATGTACCTTAAGGTTTTTATTAAAGAGGTTTCACTGTTATTTAAACTTCTCACACTGTATTTCATTAGGGGGCCATCATGGGACATAAATTAATGCTACAGAATTAAATTGTATTTTACAGTTTTATGAAAGCCACTAGAGAAGGGCAATCTTGGAAATTAGTTTTTACTAACCACGTGAGCAAATTTTTTACCAGAGTAATGTATTTCTGCCAAGCTCTTTCCGACACCATAAATTTTAATGTTATTGCGGCACAAGACGATACGCTAAATAAATGCACCAACATTGTAAAATAGTTCTGCAAAAAGTTGGAAAAAACCCTTATCTAGGATTGCTCTTCTTTAGTTTTTCTATTTTGGCTACCGAAATTCTGTAGAATTGTATTGTATAGGGCTTATTAACGTTCCCCGGTGTTATGCATGAAGGCTTATCAGGGGACGGCTTACAAACTAACTTATGACCTAACTTAAACTAACAGCCATGCCTTACCTGGGATTCCAACCCAGATCCTCTCGCACCCCAGAACGGCGGTGCACCAAACGACTGCGCCATGGGAGGCCGGTAATTCTGTAGCATTCAACTGATGTATGTGTGTGTAGTTAATTTACGTTCAACAACCACTAAACTGAGCATGTTCATGACACGCCCATCTGACGCACGGTCGGCACAGATAACATACATGGACGCTGGAGTTGAACACAAAATGGGAGGTGAGATTATGTGCAAGTGAAAAAGTGGCACAATATGAAAATGGTAGAGGAATATCTCGAGTACCGCAGTCACGTTCACTATGCTACCAACACGACATTTTCTATCTGCAAAATGTTTGGTCCACCACACCTAGGAGTGAACTTTTAGAACTCTAAATATAACGACCCACATGTAAATACTGAACCAACCTTTGTTTTTCTGAGCATATTTAATAAGTAAAATTAAAAACTTAAAGAAACCACAGATATTTCTTCACCTGCCAAAACATCTGAAGCGAAAACCAATTGCTCAAGAGAACATGATTTCAAAATCTTTCCTACATCTGCTCACAATGTCAAAAAAAACACACTAAAGTCTCACAGAAATGCATAAGAGGCATTTAATTTGCCACTAGGGCACTGAATTGTTAGTACTGGACTTCTATTCATGCAAAACTGTGTTCTCATGTGATGACTGAAACCTTCATAATACTGTGTGTTAGTTAACTCATGATAATGTTTGTATTTTGTAAAGCATTACACAAAAAATTGCTCATATTCCTACCCTTGAAAAAAAAAAATTCTATATGGAAAAATAATTGTATATGGAACAATTTAAAAAAATAGCAAGTTAGGGTTTTTTCTTACAAACATTTTAATACGGTAAATACCACAATTCTCCTCTGAACCTAAGAACTTTAAATGCATATGAAATTAAAAGTGATTGATTTGGCATTGCTGCCACCATATGGGAAATAAGTTTCTCTACAGTATAAAACTACAATACTGAAAATATTTTCAATACAAAATCTTCCCTGCACAAGACACTATTTTTCAGGCCTGCAACACCAATGTAGATTCCACATTAGCTGTCTCGGCAGTTGACACCCCAGTACTTAACAGTCAATGTAAAGAATTTAAGCTGTTGTTAAAGTCATGAAATTTTCCAAAGAACACAAAGAGACTAAACCCCATTTCCTTCCCATAAATTTTCTCTCAATTCCACAAAAATCACAGCCGACAAAAAAAAATTTAAAACACAAAAGTGCAAAAAAAGGTAAAAATTAACAAAAAAACTTAAAAACACACACACCTATGCACTTGCCTCTTTGCTTTTGGTGACAGTGTGCAGGGTTACCAATTTAGCTTTTTCCTGATAAATCTAGCTTTTTCAAAGTTTGGTTTAGCGGTGTAAATGTTTTTGTCCTGCTTTGCAAGAAATCTAGCTTTTCTCCTGCAGTGTGAGAAAAACTGCTTAGTGAGTTAAATACAAACAATAAAACAAGAGACGGCTTGTTTTTCCTCTCGCCTGAGGATACAGAGATAAACCCCAAATATTCAGAGGAAACTACCTTTTAAAGAAGGTATTATTTTTAATTCTTAATTTTCTGGTATTATAAGCTTTTGGTGTTTGAATAGCGAAATTATAACTGAATTTACTGTGATTACTTGATTTTGAATAGTTTTATAAAAATATAGCTTTTTTAAAGGGAAGTACGTATTTAATTTTTGTGTGTGGTTTAGCGGAATTTTTTGAAGACCTTCGGCGACTCTGGCGGGTGTTAGTGGTAAGCCAATGAGAAGGGAAAATGTGATGAATTAGACTTACCTTCATATGGTTGTGGGTTTTCTGTTACTGCTGGAACTTCACTTGCACCTCCTGAAAGCATCAAACCTCTGCGTCACGATTATTCAACTAGCAGTCCGCCAGATTCTTCAGACTGGCCCATCAACTAAATATTTTACCTACTATTTTTTTATTTAATATATAATTTTGAATACAAATAAACTAACCTAATTTAATGTCAACTGTTACTATCAGTATCAAAATAATAGTAATTAAAATTATAAATTAATTACCATATTACATTTTTATGTAAATAAACTGTCTATGTACAAGTAAGTCATGACTTTGTAATAAGTGAGTGTGGCACATCAAGCACTGTACGTAGTTATTTGTAAGTAGCCGGCCAACGGGAACTAGAAGTTACTCGTATAACTAATGAGCCTACTTTATTCTACAAGGATGAAAATAATTTTCAATGATGTTCTTATATGCTTAGATGGTAGGTAAGCCTTGACGTCTCGTTGACAGAAATATTAGAGATGAAAGCAGAAACACATGCAACAGTAGTGAGACGATTACAAATACACACGTGCCTTACCCAGGACTTGAACCCTGAAAACCTTGTAACATAAGCTAGCGTGCAATCATTTGCATTACGGATATAGGATTCGGAGCATCAAGTTTGGATATAATCAGTCTAATGTTTTAAATGATAGTGTTTACAAACCTAGAATATTTACAGGGCCGTCATTTTCAGAATAAGTGTCTGAGCCACTTACAATACGTGAAGTTACATTGCCTAGCGTAGCGCTACTTGTGTGAACAATTTGCTGGAAATTGATCGATTGGTTCCCAAGACATGGCATAAAAAACTTCTTCATCAAACTCTGTAGGAATCGGCTTACTTTTTTCCAGAGATGTGACATAAAAATTTTATTTTTTATGTAGGCTTTCTTACAAAGTGGGGAAGAAACAAGGGTTTGTGTAGACATATTTGATTAATGTAATCGATACTGCCAGCATACAAAGTTAAGCTGAAACATGTATCTAGTTTCATAGATATAGCATGCTATACTGAAGTGTTTATGTGGCCCATCATTTTGAAAATAGAGTTTTACCCACTCAAAACCCTTCNCAAAACTCTTTAATTTACATGAACTGTCATAATTTGCCAACTTTGGTAGAAATCTGTTGGTTTTTCTAGAAATGTAACAAAACTTTGTGTATTCATGTGGCACTATCTTACAAAATGGCGGACAAAAGAGAAGAGGCTCAGTGTAGTCACATTTGATAGTTATATATACACATTAAGTTATTTGGAATTGATAAAATGTCTTTGACCATATAGTGTACAAAACTAAAATATTTGTATGGCCACCATTTTGAAAATAAGTGTCCGACCAACTTAAAACATACCAGTTTACATTACCTGTGCAGTACTAATTGTTTGCCAAATTTTGGAGGAATCTGTTAATTGTTTCCCAAGATATGACATAAAGATTTATTTCTTCATGTGGCACTATCTTGCAAAATGGCGTACAAAAGTGGCTATTTCTTAGCATATGCAATGCTTGAAATACATACTTTGAACTTTAAGATGGTTCGTACGTATGATCGTAAAACTCAGAAGGCAAAGTCAACTCAGAATGATTTGGAGAATGCACTGGAATGTATTGAAAACAGAGAGAGCATTCGAAGCGTTTCCAAGAGGAAAGGTATCTCATATAAGACGTTAAATGTCGCGGTAAAACGGAATTGCCACACCACCTTCTTTGGGTAGAAAGGCTAAATTTACGCCCGAGGATGAAAGTGAAATAGCTGACTATGTGAAGAAGTTAACTACAGGTTTTTTTTTTGGCTTGACCCCTGTCGGTTTAAGGAGAGCGGCCTTCGAGTTTGCAGAGAAGAAAGGACTCCCTCATAATTGTAATAAAGCAAGCATAATGGCACGACTGGACTGGCTTGGCGCATCCTGCGACGGAACTCATCACTTTCCGTTCGAAAGCCTAAGCAACTAGCATGGGGCGAATAAAGGGTTTCAAGCGAGAAGTTCTCCAAGTTTTTCAATAACATTGAAGAGGTAATGTCCAAGTACACTGAAGAGCCAAAAAAAAAACTGGTATAGGTGTGCGTACGCAAATAACAGAGGTATGGAACCAATCAGAGTAACGCGATGCGGTCGGCAGCTAGATCGGGTACTGCTGCTACAGTGGCAGGTTATCAAGATTCAAGCGAGTTTGAATGTGGTGTTATGGTCGGCACACGAGAGATGGGACATAGCATCTACGAGGTAGCGATAACATTTGGATGTTCGCGTACGACCATATCACGAGTATTCCGTGAATATCGGGAATCCGGTAAAACATCACATCTTCGACATCGCTGCGGCCTGAAAAAAGATCGTGAAAGAACGGGACAAACGGCGACTGACGAGAATCATTAAACGTGACAGACGTGCAACCCTTTCTCAAATTGGTGCAGATTTCAATGCCTCCTGCATACCTTCAGACATTAGTCGAGTCCATGCCACATCGTCTTGCGGCACTTCTGCGTGCTCGCGGGGGCCCTACACGATATTAGGCAGGTGTACCAGTTTGTTTGGATCTTCAGTGTATAAGTACAAGTATATAACATGGATGAAACAGGGATGGGAACTGTTCAAGAACCTGGCAATATAATTGCACCAAAGCGACAAAAAAGAATTGATTCCGTTACAAGCTGGGAAAGAGGGAAAAATATTACTGTCACGTGTTCAGTGAATACTGCTGGTAGTTTTGTCCCGCTGTTGTTTGTGTTTCCTCGAAAGAGAATGAGCCCTGCTCTGGAAAAATAATGGACCTCCTGGAGCAATGTGCACATGCTCTAATAACGGTTGGTCAAACCAAACGATATTCATGGATTGGCTTCGACACTTTCACGGACATGTGAAATCATCTCCATAGCAACCTGTTTTTTAAATCTTTGACAACAATTACAGTCATGTCGCGCTTGAGGCATATGACTTTTCCAAACTCCATGGAATTGTCATGGTTTCAATTCCACCCCATTCCTCCCACCACTTACAACCACTGGACGTCGCAATTGTTTGGACCACTGAAGGTGTCCCATGGGGGATGTGATATTTTCATGATCGTGGACCACCTATAACTCTGAATGCCTCCACAAAGACGTGGTGGTCCTGAGGTATGAGTGTGGGTAGACTGCTATCTGTGTTCATTGGCGGACGAGTGCACCTGTTGTCAACTGTGGTTCTCACAGATTGCCTGCCGGTCATGTACCTAGTACATTATACTAGTTTACAACATCCTGCAAGTCGTCGTATTCCTCTGTAATAGGCAGCTCAACACTGTTTTGGTTGTGAAGTTCAACGGAGGCGTTTCCGGACCGGGGTTCCCTATCTCATATGGATGCCGGCGCCCTTCTTCGTCATCCCTGGAAGTTTGTAACATCACCCCTGACTCATTGTGTATAATATTTGTTACATCGTAATACCAGTGTCATCGATGTCAGCCATATATATATATATATATATATATAGTAATCTAGATTGTGCAGATAAAATCGATAATATCGGCATTGTTTATTTGATTGATCAGGTCAATAATATCCGTAATGCCGATGGTATAGAGGACGTCGATAATGAAGAGGATGCCGATAACACAGCTGATTCTGATAATATTGTCCACGCCGATAAAACGTCGATAATGTCGTTGACGTCGATAATATCAAGAATGACTATATGGGAAATGCCGATAGTATCGATAATATTTTAAATTTCGATAATATCGTAAATGTCTATAATACTGAAAACTTCGATAATACCGAATACTTCAATAATATCGAAACATCGATACTATCCAAAGTTACATATGGATAATTTATTTCATATCTATAATTATCGATACAATGAACAGCCTTAGTCGAGTCACGAGATAAAAGGAGAGGGAGGTCGCATGCAGCATCATCAGCCGGGGGTGGAAAAACAACCCTCTCGACTTCCACGGAACACTGCTGAAGGAGGAGGAGAAGGGGCTTGGTTAGGGTTGAAAAGGAGACGTGGGAAACTGTAGGCTCGCGTGACAAACAGCCAATTACAAGAGGGCTTAGTTCCCCNCAGAAGGCAAAGTCAACTCAGAATGATTTGGAGAATGCACTGGAATGTATTGAAAACAGAGAGAGCATTCGAAGCGATTCCAAGAGGAAAGGTATCTCATATAAGACGTTAAATGTCACGGTAAAACGGAATTGCCACACCACCTTCTTTGGGTAGAAAGGCTAAATTTACGCCCGAGGATGAAAGTGAAATAGCTGACTATGTGAAGAAGTTAACCAAAAATTTTTTTTTTGGCTTGACCCCTGTCAATTTTGATTTAAGAAGAGCGGCGTTCGAGTTTGCAGAGAAGAAAGGACTCCCTCATAATTTTAATAAAGCAAGCATAATGGCACGACTCGACTGGCTTGGCGCATCCTGCGACGGAACTCATCACTTTCCGTTCGAAAGCCTAAGCAACTGGCATGGGGCGAATAAAGGGTTTCAACAGAGAAGTTCTCCAAGTTTTTCAATAACATTGAAGAGGCAATGTCCAAGTACACTGAAGAGCCAAAAAAAAAAACTGGTATAGGCGTGCGTATGCAAATAACAGAGGTATGGAACCAATCAGAGTAACGCGATGCGGTCGGCAGCTAGATCGGTTACTGCTGCTACAGTGGCAGGTTATCAAGATTCAAGCGATAACATTTGGATGTTCGCGTACGACCATATCACGAGTGTTCCGTGAATATCGGGAATCCGGTAAAACATCACATCTTCGACATCGCTGCGGCCTGAAAAAAGATTGTGAAAGAACGGGACAAACGACGACTGATGAGAATCATTAAACGTGACAGACGTGCAACCCTTTCTCAAATTGGCGCAGATTGGATTTGTGGACTGCCCTGCAGGATTCATGGTGTTAATTGCCTCCTGCATACCTTCAGACATTAGTCGAGTCCATGCCACGTCGTCTTGCGGCACTTCTGCGTGCTCGGGAGGAGGGGGGGGGGGCTACACGATATTAGGCAGGTGTACCAGTTTGTTTGGCTCTTCAGTGTATAAGTACAAGTATATAACATGGATGAAACAGGGATGGGAACTGTTCAAGAACCTGGCAATATAATTGCACCAAAGCGACAAAAAAGAATTGCTTCAGTTACAAGCTGGGAAAGAGGGAAAAATATTAATGTCATATGTTCAGTGAATACTGCTGGTAGTTTTGTCCCGCTGTTGTTCGTGTTCCATCGAAAGAGAATGAGCCCTGCTCTGGAAAAAGACGGACCTCCTGGAGCAATGTACACATGCTCTAATAACGGTTGGTCAAAACAAACGATATTCATGGACTGGCTTCGACACTTTCACGACCATGTGAAATCATCTCCAGAGCAACCTGTATTTTAAATCCTTGGCAACAATTACAGTTATGTCGTGCTTGAGGCATATGACTTTTCCAAACTCCACGGAATTGTCATGGTTTCAATTCCACCCCATTCCTCCCACCACTTACAACCACTGGACGTCGCAATTGTTTGGACCACTGAAGGTGTCCCATGGGGAATGTGATATTTTCATGAAGGTGAACGCACAGACAATCATTCGGGCCTGACGACTTAGCTGCTCTGTTTAATCGTGCTTATTCACATGTGGCCACAATTGCCAAGGGCGTATCAGGATTTAAAGCCACAGGGATTATGCCTCTGGAAGCTAATATAATTACAAATGAGGATTTTGCTTATTGAGATAGTAACTGGAAACCTAACCACAGTGCCTCGGGCTTCCTCCTCACAGGTGGAAACTAACATTGAAAAAGCTACTGTGTCCATCCCAACTAATGACACAGCAGATTCTATGGCCAGTACATGCACTTCTTTACAGAATAGTCTACAGTCTCTTTCGAGAGCGTTTCGCCTTCGCCTGCAAAAGCAAAATCAGTGGACACTTTCTTCAAAGGTAGACGAAAACAACATTAAGAGATTGTGACTGCAACGCTACAGGAGAATTTGGAAATGAAGATGCAGAACAAAGTGGAAAAATCGAAAGAAGAAAACGACGAATCAGCATAGCGAAAGAAAACAGCAGTGGACACCGCGTCAAGAGCAACACAAGCAAGAAAATCCAGAAGGAACTTGAAAAAGGAGTATACTTTTCAAGTGCTACATCTTCAGAATGCGACAAAATTGATGAAAAGGGTATTCGTGGATGGAGATGCTGTAAAAATAATGCATAGTGTGTGGTGAATTTGGTATGGAAAATGAGATGTGGTATAGGTGTACAGTTTGTGGGATTGGGACTTATTCTCTCTGCACTGGATGCGAGAGTTCTGAAGGATATACTTGTGACCTATGCTTTCGTAGCATTAGAAAAGGACAGTGAAGATTCAATTAAAAAATAGTAATTCAAAACTCCCTGTTTTTGAAGGTACCATTTGTAGGTATTAGCTACTCCAAAAAATTATTTTTTTCTATTACTGTTCAATGTAAATAATGTTGCACTGTTCATTATTAATTAATTATGTATTAGTATAGTCATAGTTGCTACCAAAATGCTTATTCTATCCTAGTTTTAAAACTAGATGACATGGCATATTGTGATCGTAAGTGCCTAAGCTGTGGGTAATAACGATCAATGCAGTACATTTAGGTTTTAATTTTTTAATTTTAAGGTTATGTTCAGAAACAATGGGTGACGGTAAAATAAATTAGTTTAATGTATGACAAATAAGTACTTTTTTTCCTTTCAAAATAGTGGTTTTATGACTAAAAAATGTATTTCTGCTGGTCATCATCCCTCCCCCCATATTAATACAAATAAAATTACTTTGCAATATATGTGTGTACATATATGTATGTGATTGTGATGAGACTGTTTCTAATACATAATCATGTTCTGTGATAATTTCCTATAGTAATGTTAAATAATTTTGTTAAAATGTTATATTGTAGAATTATGTTATTTTAATAAAATAAGAATGTTAAAACATGTTATTATAATAGTGTTAAATCATTTTGATGTAATGGTATAACAATTTTAGTGATAATTTGCTATAATAATGTTGAATAATTTTGTTAAAATGTTATAATATTGTTGAATTATGTTCTTTTAATAAAATAAGAATGTTAAAACATGTTATTATAATAGTGTTAAATCATTTTGATGTAATGGTATAACAATTTTAGTGATAATTTGCTATAATAATGTTGAATAATTTTGTTAAAATATTATAATATAGTTAAATAATGTTATTTTAATGTTTTAAGAATGATAAAACATGTTTTTATAATAGTGTTAAATCATTTTGATATAATGGTGTAATCATGTTGTGATAATTTCCTATAATAATGTTGAATGAATTTGTTAAAATGTTATATTATTGTTAAATTATGTTATTTTAATAAAATAAGAATGTTACAAAATGTTATTATAATAGTGTTAAATTATTTTGATATAATAGTATAACCTTGTTTAATAATAATTTCCTAAAATAATGTTGAATGAATTTGTTAAAATGTTATAATATTGTTAAACTATGTTATTTTAATAAAATAAGAATGTTACAAAATGTTATTATAATAGTGTTAAATCATTTTGATATAATTGTATAACCATGTTCAGTGAAAATTTCCTATAATTATGTTGAATATGTTGTTAAAATGTTATAATATTGCCAAATAATGTTCTATTAATGTTATAATAATGTTAAAGCATGTTTTATAATAGTGTTAAATCATGTTGATGTAAGGGTATAATCATGTTTAGTGATTATTTCATATAATAATGTTGAATAATTTTGTTAAACTGTTATAATATTGTTAAATAATGTTCTTTGAATGTTATAATAATGTTAAAACATGTTTTATAATAGTGTTAAATCATTTTGATATAATGGTGTAATCATGTTGTGATAATTTCCTATAATAATGTTGAATAATTTTGTTAAAATGTTGAAATATTGTTAAATAGTGTTATTTTAATGTTAAAGGAATATTAAAAGAAGTTTTTATAATAGCGTTAAATCGTGTCGCTATAATGGTGTAATCACGTTAAGTGAAAATTTCCTATAATAATGTTGAATATTTTGTTGTAATGTTATAATATTGTTAAATAATGTTCATTTAATGTTATAAAAATGTTAAAACGTGTTTTTATAATAGTGTTAAATCATGTTGATTTAGTAGTATAACCATGGCTAGTAATAATTTACTATCATAAAGTTAAATAATTTTGGTAAAATGTTATAATATTGTTAAATAATGTTATAATAATGTTAATACATGTTTTTATAAGTGTTAAATCCTGTTGATATAATGGTATAACCATGTTTATTATAGTGATAATTTCCTATAATAATGTTGAATAATTTTGTTAAAATGTTATAATATTGTAAACAGAATTGCACTTCCATCACAGTAAAGGGTTGTCTTCTAAATCGATGGGGGTCCTTCTCAGGTAGCTCTCTATTAATTTCTTCTACCATCTACTATTTCATGTTCAAGTTTATTCGAGGATTAAAATGTATACCCACTTCAATTGCATGAAGCAGCACATTTTCCAGTTTTGCATATTATGTAAAATTTCAAGAATTTCAGGGACAAGAAACTACGTTTAAACAAAGCAGAAAGAAGTTACAAACAATGTCACTTCATTCAGAACACGTATAAAAATGTTTTATTTATTACGTTCATGAATACTTCATTTCAGGGGATACAAACTGACACGTTGGTGGTCGTCAACCGCTAACACACGAGCGCGGACCGGAAAAAAACCAAAACAAAACAATGAACCAGCTAACGTGAACGTTGCGTTGAACGTTGCGCAAGCCAGGCGATGATGTAAAAGAGTTGTAAACATATAAATGTGTTACAATCATGCCATATGTTATTCTTATTTGCATACAACAAAAATAAACTGAATTGCAGGCGACCAAAATGTTTTAACTTTACGACTAGTAAGACGTTACAACACAGAACTACTTCTCGCAGTTCGCTACCAACGTAAATGATAGTATTGTGGTCATTGCTTGCGTTAAAGCATGCGCGGTTACGGGCAGTGACTTTTTTCGAAGGTTGTTTGTAAGACTGCTCACGTGATCGTGGACCACCTATAACTCTGAATGCCTCCACAAAGACGAGGTGGTCCTGAGGTACGAGTGTGGGTAGACTGCTATCTGTGTTCATTGGCGGACGAGTGCACCTGTTGTCAACTGTGGTCCTCACAGATTGCCTGCCGGTCATGTACCTAGTACATTATACTAGTTTACAAAATCCTGCAAGTCGTCGTATTCCTCTGTAATAGGCAGCTCAACACTGTTTTGGTTGTGAAGTTCAACGAAGGCGTTTCCGGACCGGGGTTCCCTATCTCATATGGATGCCGGCGCCCTTCTTCGTCGTCCCTGGAAGTTTGTAACATCACCCCTGACGCATTGTGTATAATATTTGTTACATCGTAATACCAGTGTCATCGATGTCAGCCATATACCATTATATATATTGTAATCTAGATTATGCAGATAAAATCAACAATATAGGCATTGTTAATTTGATTGATCAGGTCAATAATATCCGTAATGCCGATGGTATAGAGGACGTCGATAATGAAGAGGATGCCGATAACACAGCAGATTTTGATAATATTGTCCACGCCGATAAAATGCCGATAATATCGTTGACGCCGATAATATCAAGAATGACGATATGGGAAATGCCGATAGTATCGATAATATTTTAAATTTCGATAATATCGTAAATGTCTATAATACTGAAAACTTCGATAATACCGAATACTTCAATAATATCGAAACATCGATATTATCCAAAGTTACATATAGATAATTTATTTCATATCTATAAGTATCGATACAATGAACAGCCTTAGTCGAGTCACGAGATAAAAGGAGAGGGGGGTCGCATGCAGCATCATCAGCCGGGGGGTGGAAAAACAACCCTCTCGACGTCCGCGGAACACTGCTGAAGGAGGAGGAGAAGNACACATCGGCCGGCAATAATTGGGCTTTGCGTGGCTAGCAGCCTCCCCCCGCCTCAGATTCCCAGGGCACATCCAGACTGGATTGTTCTCAGGGAAGGCGATCCCGGCGTATCTGGCGTCACTTCCGTCCACTTGGCTGCAGCACGCGACGATGCGTCAACAAGTTTTTCTTCCAAGGTGTACGTAGGAATCCGAGCAAGCTTCTTCCAGAAGAGTGCGAGATTAACAACTGGGTTTTACACTAAATATTTAGTACAGTAGAACCTTGATTATCCGAGGTAGTTAGGGTCAGGCTTACTTCGGGTAACTGAACACTCGGATCTTTCAATGGGGCGTAAGAAACCAATGAGATGAAATTTCGCCGCAGCACTTACGTCTGTATGGGATAATAAAGACTTGCGCCTTCCTCAAAGGCCTATTTTATAATGTGCACACTCTGATGGAAAACATTTCGTACTGAAAAAGAAAAATTTAACGTCAAACTACTGTAAGGTACGGTACATACTGTACTACTTTTTTTTTTTTACAAAAAAAATTGTTCGAAAATGTTTATAAATGAAAAATACGCACGTACATTATACAGTAAAAGTTAGCATATTATAATTATTGCCCAGCATATCTTATGCACAATACATTCTCACACGTTTAAAAAAGACGTTCATCGTCTTGTTTTTCGGTGGCTGCGCGCATGTTCGCCGCGTTGCTACTTGTCTCTGCTGGCGGCACATCCTCCTGTTGTTTCCAACGCCTCGGATTCATCACAGCGGGGAGCTAATTGCCGATTACACGAGTCAACTTCGCCGTCGTCATCACTGTTGTCTGGTTGCTGGGTCGCAATGATAGCGTCGTCATTTAACTCATGAAAAGCATCATCATTCATCCATTCCTCTATATCTTGCGTTGCAACATTTCCAGTTACTGGTTAAGCTATTAACCATTTCGATGGTCTTGTTCGTTGCTCGGTTCACTGCTGTCGCCGAGGTCGACGTCATCTTTAGGTGAAACATTTTCCCCGCTTTTTTTTTTTNTTCGTTGCTCGGTTCACTGCTGTCGCCGAGGTCGACGTCATCTTTAGGTGAAACATTTTCCCCGCTTTTTTTTTTTAAGTCGTCTGTTTAACTTCTTCCCAATACTCTGCTAGCCAGTACACTACATATTTCACATTCGCCATTTTCAAGCTTTGAATAACAGTTTGTTCAGCTTCCATGTCTTCAAGGTTCAGCTTCCATGTCTTCAAGGAGATGGTGCAATACACGGCAGCGGAGTTACGCCAGTACAGGATGGTCAAGTGNTGTTCAGCTTCCATGTCTTCAAGGAGATGGTGCAATACACGGCAGCGGAGTTACGCCAGTACAGGATGGTCAAGTGGCCGTATCTCATTGGCTGGCAAGGAAACTGCACGGATATTTCTGCTAACCAACTGATTCTCATTTGGCTGGATTGGAGCATTATCTAAAATTAGCAGTGCTTTGTGGGAGAACCTGTTTTCATTAAAATAATTAACACTTGTTGCAAAATCTTTACGAAACCACGATGACAAAATGTTACAATCCATTCAAGCACTGTGCTGGTCACAGTAAATTACAGGAAGGGTTTGCATGTTCATGTTTATAAAAGNATGTTACAATCCATTCAAGCACTGTGCTGGTCACAGTAAATTACAGGAAGGGTTTGCATGTTCATGTTTATAAAAGTCCTCTGTTCTTTTTTTTTTTAGGTTTTCGAACAACATGCTGTTTCAACATGTGATCGCCTGGTCTGTTTCAGCAAGCTAAAACAGTTATTCTCTCCTTACGTTACAGCCGGTAGCACAATTCTCTTCTTTTGAAGCCAGTGTTTTGGTTGATACCATCTTAAAACACAAACCAGTTTCATCACAGTTGTAGACTTGCTGTAAAGTTAACCCTCTTCTTTAATAATTTTACCAAGCCATTTAATAACATATGCTGCTTCTCCTGTATTTGATGACCGACCCCTCACGCAATTCAGGCTTGGCATGCCAGGTACACTGCTCAGAGTGTGTGACGTCCTACCATACAGGCCTGCAGACGTCTTCCTATTGGTGATTGCGCCAGTACAAATACGACGTGGTTGGCGCGAATGTCAGGGAATGCGTCCACAACACTTTGCAGTAGGATTTCTACATTGGCAACAGGGGTACTGTAAAGCAACGCTTCCACATTACCTCGTTGGCGATATTAACACATATACAACTCTGCAAACACGACGTGTAGTGACTGGCCGGTACAATGGTGCGGTGTACATCTGCATCGCCTGTATCCTGCATGTAAGGTATACTCCGTCCGCCGTAGCACAGCCCCACAGCTTAAAAAGGGCGGTTACGCGAAAGGGAAGCTGAATCGGCCATATGTTTATTAACATGTTTTCCTTCACACATTACGTACTACTATCCGTCGTTTAAGCAGCACCCATCCTTTTTCAAACAAACTGTATAACACGATATACTCAGCAGATGTGGAGAAACTGCGGCGCAAGGTCCGTGAGCTTCACTTGAGGGCAACAGTACACCGCCATATTGTATTGTTGGTTTTTATAGCGTGTTTATGTTCTTAAAGAGATATTTCCGAAAGTACCCTTATACATAGCAAGCTATTNCGATATACTCAGCAGATGTGGAGAAACTGCGGCGCAAGGTCCGTGAGCTTCACTTGAGGGCAACAGTACACCGCCATATTGTATTGTTGGTTTTTATAGCGTGTTTATGTTCTTAAAGAGATATTTCCGAAAGTACCCTTATACATAGCAAGCTATTGACCTTACACAGCAGTACAGACAAGAAAAGAGAACTACAAACTCATAAGTACCTTACAATTTTAAATCTGCCAAAATTTAGCAAAATTAAAATTGTGACATAAATNATTTTAAATCTGCCAAAATTTAGCAAAATTAAAATTGTGACATAAATACAAGTTCGTGGGTCAATCGTTGTGGCTGTACTGCTGCGTAAGGGACAGGTCCTGTGAGGGACAGGTCCTGTGAGAGACAGGTCCTGTGAGAGACAGGGCCTGTGAGGGACAGGTCCTGTGAGGGACAAGGCCTGTGAGTGGACCAGTCTGGCACTAGTCAGTTGGAAGAGCTAGCAGGGTTTATTTGTCGGTGGTCTACTTTAAGTTGTTTACCAGAAGGACGGCGTTTTTTAACCTCTTTGCCTAGATAATCCTACGAGTTATCTATCTGATTAAGATGTCTTCTGGGGGCATTGTACAGCATCCATTCACGGATTATCAAAGCACAGTGCTTAGGGTTGTCTTGTCGAAACCGGTAGACCCCTTCAAGATGAAGCTTCTGTGCATTTCCGACTAAATAATGGCGCGACACCTCTATATATTCCTTAGCATCCACTGGACCACCGACATACAGCAGGGGGGCCCACCGCCCGCGGTCTTGCAGTCCCAACGCTGGCACGTCTGTGCTGTACCGTGAGGATTATGTCTCGAGGTTCACGTTCTGTCTGGTCTTCCGTCAAATCTTCCTGCTCCCACCTGATCGGCAACTGAGTCAACTTCGACTCGTCGGAGAATATGACGAGTGTTCCGAAATGCAGCGGTGTGATTCGCTAACCGTACACGCTTTTTTCCTATTTGTTTCACTTGTAAATGGTCTTTTCCTCGAAAAACCTGTCGTGTAAATGCGCGCTGTGCAGTAAATTTCTCATTCAGGACGTTTCAATAAAATGCGCTCGCCAATTGAAAGGCTATAATTCCGCGCTGTTCATTGCTTTCGATGTCCTGCCGTGATTCGTGCACGTAAATTTGATTCGCGCGATTGTATTCTACGTTAATATCGTTCATTCCCATCATTACTCGTGTACCTTTGTTATTATAGTACACAGCGTTATCGCCATTCAACAGGTGAATACATTTCCTTGGGACACCCCGAGTTTCTGTCGGTCCTTGAAGCGAGTTCTGATGCGGTTGATACATAATTGCGGGACGGGGGATCCTGCGCCAACGCACAACATTTCGTCGCTCCCGACATGCAAGCACTTTGGGATGACCAGATCTAGGTTCGTTTTCTGTTTGTGTTTATTATTTATTGAGCACACGTAGCAAAGGAAATGCTGAGAGTTTTCCCAACCCCACGACAGCTTTTGCCTTTTTAATGCGGTAACACTCCCCGGTTACGTTAAAGACACTGAAATGTCCTTCTGTTTTCGCCCCACACTAACTGAACTACCACACACGCCAGCGCAGTGACGACTTGAGGAGTACACAACTCGTCCTGCAGGCAAAGCAACCTGACCATGTGCGTAAAGCGATTTAACAAATCACAAAGAGAGCTTATCAGTCCCGCACGAATACTTTCGTGCGTCTTCGTTCCATCTGCAGTTTGCATTTACAGTGCCGAACATTTAATATTATTATAACTATTCTCTTAATTCAAAATGTGTATATGCTCTCTGCCATTATTATAGATAATACCTCAAGTGTTCTTTGGTAATGCAACACCACCGTGAACACTTGGGTGTACGGATACTTTTTGTACGCACTGTATATTCCATCCACGTAGCAAGGCCCCCTAGGTTTGTAGGGCGATTACGCGAAAGGGAAACTGAATCGGCCCTACACGTTTATTGCCGTTTCCCTCCATCCCCCTTCACATATCACGTACTATCCATAATTTAAGCAACGCCCATTTTTTTTTCGAACAACCTGTAGTTTCAGTCAGTTGAGTGAGAGTGTAGGGAGGGAAGAGATGAGGGTAGAGGGGAGGGTAGAGGTGTAGGTAGAGGTGTAGGTNGGTAGAGGGGAGGGTAGAGGAGAGAGTAGAGGAGAGAGTAGAGGGGAGGGTAGAGGAGTAAGTAGAGGGGAGGGAAATGGGAGAGAAGGGATGAGGGGAGGGAAATGGGGAGGGTAGAGGGTAGGGCGTCGCTAGGGGAGATGTGTAACGCCGCGTGGACGCACGCAACTAGAGTTTCGACAGGAATGCTGCAGTTACAGTGGCGTGCTTACGACGCTCACTGCGGTGTCAGTTAAATGCCACACGCGGCATCTCTACGGATGTCGATACTACGGCCAACTGTCGTGGTCAAACAGGCCCGCTGTCCGAGAATGTCAGTCAAACTTCCACCCACAACAGAACACCTCGTCGTGATCACAGCGATCCTGGCGCTTCAAATGTTCAAGGTTACTTACAACTTTTCTGAGACCCTGCTTAAGTTCTACTTCCAGGATATTCCTCCACCTCATGCAAACAAAGCTTAACCGAGTCTAGAAAAAAGATACCAAAGGGACAAGGCACTGCATTCGTGCGCAATCAGTGTAATAATGTTTTTTGCATAAGAACTATTTCTTACTAGGCTTTACCAACACACCTATTTTCTTACTATTATTATTTAAATAATTTATAAATAAAATACAAATATATATTAATTAAACCAAAAATAATGTTACAGGGCGCCTGAGGGGTATTCCGAGTTCGCGAGAGACGGAGGTATTAATAAATATAAAACAACTAAATTTTATTTTAATTTAATGACAGCTATTATTTACAGCATCAATCTATCTCCACTATTACTCTTAATATTTCTTAATGAACACAGTATTTAATGTCTATCTCAACTCCACTTAAAGTGTTTCTCAATGTCTCTGTTTGGTTATAGTCAATTAACTCACACTCATCATTAACACATGTTCAGTCTGTCTGTTATCATAATTTGTAATGTATTTCACTCACGCATCTAGTCCAATAGTCCAGCCCGCCAGTCGCACTCTTCACTGCCTCGATGCTCGCAGTCTCAGATTTTCCTCCCGCTGGTCACTTCTGGCATCACTCGTTGATCTTCTCGCCCATCGTCTATCGCTCAATGTCGCGCAATCACCCAAACTCCAGTCACTCATCAACTCCCGGCTCGGAGGCCCGTCGCACTTTTATACTGTCACTGACCTTGATCTGGAAAGTTCAACACACCCCGAGTCACGCTGATAGAACCGAGGTCAGTAAACCAGAAAATTATTCAGATAAGCGCATAAATCTATTCGCTAAAGGTCAGAAGCACGCACGCCACCTAAGGGTTATCGCGAGTAGTAGGAAATTGTATGTTCAGCATCGCGGATTGCGAATGGGGGGGGGGCGGGGGAGCCGCGGCGGCCATCTTGGTAGCAAAACCGTAAACATCATGCCCTTGCATTCCACTTAGACCGTGGCCATTTTGGCAGCTAGTATTGCCCAAATTTCCCCAAAAAAATGTTTTTAATTTTTTTTTTAATTTTGTTTCAAAATTAGTTTTTTTTTTTTTCCAAAATTTTTTTTGATCTCTAGCACAATGAGACTGGTTTAAACAATCCGGACGGAGCCGGCGGAAAATTGTGTAATGTCAGCCGGAATGTGCAAGCAGGTATGCGACGCTCTCGTCTCTGATTGGCTACACGAGCTTCACACAGAGAGAGAGAGGAGAGAGAGAGGAGAGAGAGAGTAGAGTAGAGATAGAGTAGAGATAGAGTAGAGATAGAGTAGAGAGAGAGGAGAGAGAGAGGAGAGAGAGAGGAGAGAGAGAGGAGAGAGAGGGGGGAGAGATAGTGAGATATAGAGAGATAGATAGAAAAATAGATAGAACAATAGATAGAACAATAGATAGAGAGATGGAGAGAGAGAGAGAGAACTTTTTTCAGTCCGGAAGAAATAATCCTGTAATCCTGTTACTAAAATAAAACATCTGAACTTACTGTTACTGAAAACAGTTAACAGTATGAAAAGTAGCGTCTTAATTGGAAATCATTTTTTTACCACCAAAAAGTAAAATAATATACTCGTATGTAGCTACTGCATGGGTTACAATTGAGAATATGTCACTGTGCAGAAAATATTTGAAACTGAATCGTCGGGCACGAGTAGTGGTTTTTCCTGGCTACATTACAATGCACTAGTTTATCCAGTTTGTAAAGGTTTCCCACCACCGTAGCGATCCTACCATTGCACTCTGACCACTACACCACCGACCTCGACTGTCAAATAACAACTTGGTTAAGGGGGGTGGAGGGTGGTGTACTGGNTGGTTAAGGGGGGTGGAGGGTGGTGTACTGGAATAAGCCGAAAGAACGACAAAACGCCAGAAGGATGAAACGAGGGGGAAAGGGAACGGCAGATAATTCGACGTTGGTACTGCGATGACAACGGCGCCAGATACGATCAGCAAAATCCGAGCGACGACGAACGGCGNTTTCCCACCACCGTAGCGATCCTACCATTGCACTCTGACCACTACACCACCGACCTCGACTGTCAAATAACAACTTCGTTAAGGGGGGTGGAGGGTGGTGTACTGGAATAAGCCGAAAGAACGACAAAGCGCCAGAAGGATGAAACGAGGGGGAAAGGGAACGATAATTCGACGTTGGTACTGCGATGACAACGGCGCCAGATACGATCAGCAAAATCCGAGCGACGACGAACGGCGNAGATAATTCGACGTTGGTACTGCGATGACAACGGCGCCAGATACGATCAGCAAAATCCGAGCGACGACGAACGGCGCCGCTAAATCAGAAAAGCAGACAAGCGGAATCGATATCGGCGTGATGCATGACGTGTGCTGGGGAAGGGAGCCGGTCCCTGGGGGGTAAGCGAGAAGTTATAGGAACGAAATAAGTGGATGACCGACGTCTGGCCCCCTACCACCAACTGATGAACCGCTGGAGACAGAGGGCAGTCGTCGCTAGTGAGTTCTAACAAGATGACTGCAGCCGCTGGTACTTGAAGACGTCTGCTGTACCCACGTGTGGTGTTCTGCGTAGTTCCCACGCACCAGCAGTTCTTGAAGAGTTGGTGTCCTGAAATATTTTTGTTCTATTCCCTGATCGCAACTTTATGCGTATCTCAGTTGATAAACGTGCTGGAAATCAGACTTCATTTCCAGAAAAGATTAAAACCAATCATCTGAGCCCGTAAGGTTTATTTTTTATCATATAAGAGTGTATTAAAAAAATCATAAAAATAAAAAAAANACCAATCATCTGAGCCCGTAAGGTTTATTTTTTATCATATAAGAGTGTATTAAAAAAATCATAAAAATAAAAAAAAATTATTGTATATTTTAGAGTTTGGCTGTTCATTCTCCATAAGATATAGGAGAAAAATAAAGCTAAAAGNTAAAAAAAATTATTGTATATTTTAGAGTTTGGCTGTTCATTCTCCATAAGATATAGGAGAAAAATAAAGCTAAAAGGAGAAGGACGTAGATAAACCTGAGAACTTTCGCGTGCAATGAAGTCCCGCTATTACAGATCTAATTCGCACAGTACAGCATCAGTACGTAGGGGCGATGCGGCACTAGGCGTGCGTGTTAGTGTCGCCCGTGTCGCTGCTGGCCTTGAACGTGTACAGAAGCTCCCGGGACCATGCACCTTACATTGTGGCCCGCTGACTGCTGGGGATCCTTGACAGTTTAGTCAGTAATCCGCGAGTGGAACTAACATATTTTACTTGTCATAAAGATGTTGTAATTATGCTGTAACTGTGTAACTTTTATGTTATTAATAAAACTGGTTTTTTTTACACATTTTGATGTAAACCAAACTTGAGATTGTAACAATTTGCATACATGAAAATATTTTGTTAGCTTGTATTTTAGAAACGGTTAAAAGTCCGGCAAAGTGTACATCATATCAAAGGGCTCTTCGAAATCAAGAAGTTTAAGAACGCTTACTCAGATCTGCGTGGAACCGTTATTGCAGACAGTTCTTTTGTGATCCTAGCAGTTATTAATAACATTAACGACAGTATAAAAAAAATGGCACACAGACAATATGGAAACTATAACAAACTAATATGTATTATTAATTGTTTCCATTGTAATTGTTTTGTGCTCAATAATTTTATTTTATTTGTAAAGAATTGTTATTGTCCATTATGAATTTTTGGGCGACTGCTAACATCTCCGTTACATTCAGGTTCTTTTCTCTGCAGCGCTTTTAGCAGCACCAGGAACTGGTGGTCTACACTGTGTTTAGGGTATAGAACGCCTTACAGTAAGACAAGTACCTCACATGTGACCGATATCATTCCTTGTTCACACTATAGTACCTAGTATCATGAACAACTGGCATACCACACAGCCTTATACCGACACTTGGTACAGTTGCAACGTCAAAAATTAAATATTTTTATGTCTGGCGTGAAGGATTAACTTATAACTTATCTCCTGCCCACTTCGTATCGCCTCGTGGGCCGTGTAGACGGGGTACAACGAGGTGCAGATAACCCCCACCCCGCCTCCCTCCCAACCTCAAAAGGCAAAGAGTCATAACGAATTATTTTTTTTAACAAATGTTTACGCACTATATGAGTAAAAATATATTCAAACAGGAATATTTTTTAATTTGAAATTTCATATTTTTTTTCCCTGAGCGCGAGGGGTAGCGCAGAGTCCCCCAGACATATTTCAGTGACAGTCAAGAGTTGTTTTGACTATTGATATAAGAAGTTGTAACATTAATGACCGCAAAAACTTTCTTGCAGGTGCGCCCACTTAATGTTTCTGCGGCCGCATATTTCAAAAGCTGTGCGGGCTGACGTTGACATGTGACGCATGTGTCAAGTAACCGGTGTCAAGTGACACACAACATTGGTATAGGCATGAATGTCGCAAGATTAAGCCAATCATTTGTCTAGTGCGTATTACGAAATAAACTTAGATTCGGTGGCCATAAATGTGCACATACTTTTTTAATAAAAAAAAAACTGATTTGCTTCAAACGTACACTGTAAATAAGCCAGTTAATTTCAAAACAAAATGTATTAACAATTGAAATATTTTTAACTCATGCAAATTTCACTCGTACGTGTCGCTTTTGTACGTTGAGTCTAGTTTAGTTTAGTGTATCACGTCATTTTTCTTTGTCATATAAAATAATTAGCCAGTAAAAAGTACGACAATGGAAGAAAGTTATATTTCAAAAATTAATGAAACGAGTTTAAAGTTCAAATCTCGGAAATTTTACAAAATTAATACATTACGATACACTTCTAAAAAACATTGTTCATATTATTAGAATGTCACGAAGAATATTTCCTGGCCCGTATTTCAGTTTCAACTTTCGAGATAAAATTTACAGTTAAAACATCCAAAAATTAAACCAGCATGCCAGGGCCGCGGTGGTGAAGTGGTCAGACCACTCGCCTCCCACCTAGGGCGGACCGGGTTCGATTCCTGGCGTGTCGCACGCGGGTATCGTGCCGGACGATGTCGCTGGTCAGCGGGTTTTCTCCGGGATCTCCCGTTTCACCCGCCCTTTCATTCCGGCGCTGCTCCATACCTCGCCCGGACATGTTTCCTGTGCATTCGTTGTTCGCGCGTACCTCAGCAAAATAAAGGTCCTGCGAATACAACTGTTTGCCCGGAAGATAAAACAAAACAGTTAGATGAGCCCGTACAGTTTTGACTTTATAATGTTAAAAAAAAGGCGAAAATGGTCAAAAATCGCGTTTTCAGAGCTTGCCCGCGCAATCTCCTTAATAATATAAAACTGTACAGTGGTAGTCACAGATCTCAGTGGCAGAGGAAGGCGTAACAGCGGAGGCACTGCACGCAGGTCCAGCGCCTTGCACGTAGGGGCGACGAGCCGCCGGGCGTGCGTGTTATTGTCGCCCTTATCGCCGTGCCTCGGGGCCGCCCCAATCTCTCCACTCTCATTCAACATGCAATTTCTGCTGAGTATAACAAACACCTTAGATCAAAACAAAATTTGTGTTAAAATTATTTTTAATTTATACGAATTAAGATTTTCAGTTCAAATTCTTATTTGAAACGCAAAAAAAAAAAAACCCCTTGGTGAATTATATTTAAAGTTAATTGGCATTTCGACAAATTTATCTACGTGCCGTGTTACGAAATCACAAAATACCCTCACAACTCCTAGGTGAGGGGGGTGGGGAGCTTATATCTGGTCGTGGTGTGTCGGTGGTTTCCGTCACGCACTAATCCTCTCTCGTTTCNGTTTCACCCGCCCTTTCATTCCGGCGCTGCTCCATACCTCGCCCGGACATGTTTCCTGTGCATTCGTTGTTCGCGCAAAATAAAGGTCCTGCGAATACAACTTTCTGCCCGCAAGATAAAACAAAACAGTTAGATGAGCCCGTACAGTTTTGATTTTATAATGTTAAAAAAAAAAAGGCGAAAATGGTAAAAAATCGCGTTTTCAGAGCTTGCCCGCGCAATCTCCTTAATAATATAAAACTGTACAGTGGTAGTCGCAGATCTCAGTGGCAGAGGAAGGCGTAACAGCGGAGGCACTGCACGCAGGTCCAGCGCCTTGCACGTAGGGGCGACGAGCCGCCGGGCGTGCGTGTTATTGTCGCCCTTATCGCCGTGCCTCGGGGCCGCCCCAATCTCTCCACTCTCATTCAACATGCAATTTCTGCTGAGNGTGCGTGTTATTGTCGCCCTTATCGCCGTGCCTCGGGGCCGCCCCAATCTCTCCACTCTCATTCAACGTGCAATTTCTGCTGAGTATAACAAACACCTTAGATCAAAACAAAATTTGTGTTAAAATTATTTTTAATTTATACGAATTAAGATTTTCAGTACAAATTCTTATTTGAAACGCAAAAAAAAAAAACCCTTGGTGAATCATATTTAAAGTTAATTGGCATTTCGACAAATTTATCTACGTGCCGTGTTACGAAATCACAAAATACCCTCACAACTCCTAGCTGAGGGGGGTGGGGAGCTTATATCTGGTCGTGGTGTGTCGGTGGTTTCCGTCACGCACTAATCCTCTCTCGTTTCNCTGAGGGGGGTGGGGAGCTTATATCTGGTCGTGGTGTGTCGGTGGTTTCCGTCACGCACTAATCCTCTCTCGTTTCTAGCAAGACTGAGTAGCGAGTGGTGTCCAATCCCTATCTCTTTTATAACAAAAACGCGAAAAAGTTAGAACGGAAAATACTGACGTCACCGACCATCCTCCTAATAACGCCAGCCAGCCGAATATCAGGAGAGAAAAATTTTAACAGGAAAAAAATATTTCCCGGGCAAAACATCTCGTCACCTCGAGATAAAAAAAAAATATCGGCGTTGCGGGCTGAAGCGTCGGCTTAGAACGCCATAAAAGCCGGCTAATGAGATTACAAGTCTTTAAGAGCAGAGGAAACGTTTTTCTTTGTTTAGCGGTAAACAATACATCCCTTCCTTCCTTTTAACCGCTTCTTCTTACGCCAGCGCTTAGAAGTAACCACAAACACTGTACAGTCGGCAGATGGCTTGCAGTGACCATCTGAAACTACTTTAACTTGCCAGCGTATTAAATATACATAGAAACATATGCACATGCATACTAGAAACTGACGTCAACAGTTTCTTGGGCACGGTATGACCAAGCGCTCTCCGCCCTACAGTAGATACCAACCAACCTTCGCACTCACTGCCGTTGTCAATATTACGTACAAATACTAATCAGGGCCGTATCTCACAGCTATACTTTATCGCTATATTTATTTAGGATTCTTTATTAAACTCTTATATTTCTTGTCGTGTTTCCTCGCTAAGACATTGCACCCCAAAATTCTTGCGTCCTTGCCCGTTTATAAAATCGGGTCTGCGTATACATAGAGGCGGACATAAGTGTTCAAATATACGGAAATGAACCTTCGGACGTTGAAGAAATTCATAACAAAGCGAAATGATGTATTATTTCATGACTCTAATGATGCGTCAACGTGTATTTATTAAAAATAAACAGTAAAAGCATGATGAACCCATATATGTATAAGTCGGTAATGTAATTCCTTTGAAACATTTACTGTGCCCTATGACACAAGTATTCAAACGCGCTCTATGATACAGCTTGAAAACACAGTAAACAACGGAAATATGTCCTGTGTACCCTCGGAGCACCTTAATTCGTGTCCGTTTCCATTCAGTACGCAAGTTGCTTCACCTGCGAGTGGTCACNCTGTGTACCCTCGGAGCACCTTAATTCGTGTCCGTTTCCATTCAGTACGCAAGTTGCTTCACCTGCGAGTGGTCACAGGCAAAATGAGGCGCAAAGGAAACGAGACGACTCAAGAGAGAAAAATTATCTTAAAACATGTATCAACAAAATAGAACATACGAAGAAATTGGAGAAGCTGCAGAGAGAAATCTACTCACTGAGTGGTTTGTCATCCCACGCTATAACACAAGGAATGTCCTTGTCAATCAACCAAGGACCGGATCTGCGCGAAAACTTACTTCTAGAAATAAAAGACAAGTGGCGAAAATGGTACAGCAAAATCCCAGAATAACAGCAAACATTAAGAGTACACCTGGAAGAAAATCNCTGTGTACCCTCGGAGCACCTTAATTCGTGTCCGTTTCCATTCAGTACGCAAGTTGCTTCACCTGCGAGTGGTCACCGGCAAAATGAGGCGCAAAGGAAAAGAGACGACTCAAGAGAGAAAAATTATCTTAAAACATGTATCAACAAAATAGAACACGTGAAGAAATTGGAGAAGCTGTAGAGAGAAATCCACCCACTGAGTGGTTTGTCATCGCACGCTATAACACAAGGAATGTCCTTGTCAATCAACCCAGGACCGGATCTGCGCGAAAACTTACTTCTAGAAATACAAGACAAGTGGCGAAAATGGTACAGCAAAATCCCAGAATAACAGCAAACATTAAGAGTACACCTGGAAGAAAATCCTGATACGGTGGTTCACGTGAGAACAGTTCGTAGGGTCCTTAACAGTACCGGGTACGATTCTAGAACACCTGTAGACGAAAGCCGTATGTAAGTAAATTAAACAAGAAATCGCGTTCATAACTCGCCAACGAGTGTACAAGGAAGAGCTATGAGTTTTGGGATCGTGAGTTATGGTCAGACGAAAGCAAGTTCAATGTATCCCGAAGCGATGGCCGATTGAAAGTGTGGAGACTGAAGAATACTGAGTGGGATCCCCAAAACATGGAAGCTACTGTCAAACATGGGAGCGGCGGCATAATGGTGTGGGGATGTACGGCGTCAAGTGGCGTGGGCGAGCTTGCTTTCATTGATGGCAAAATTAACGAGTATGTTTATAGGAATGTACTACAGGAACATCTGAAGAGAAGCGCTGAAGAATTACATCGTGGAAATAATTACGTTCTTAAGCACACTTCAAACGTAGCTAGGTAATGGATCGCATACGACACACCCCACACACTGATAACACCACCTCAATTACCCGACATGAACCCCGTCGAGAACATCTGGTAAGAACTGCAAGATAAGATCAGGAAATGCCGTGAAACGAAACTGTAAGAGATTATTCTGTGTTTAGAATCGTATATATCGTGTNGCAAGATAAGATCAGGAAATGCCGTGAAACGAAACTGTAAGAGATTATTCTGTGTTTAGAATCGTATATATCGTGTGGTGTGCATTATAGACAACCTTTTAAATTTATTTTTCCCACCCACGCTTTTTGGACGCCATATTGACTAAACAGACAAATAAACAAAAAAGAGTTAGTTGTGGGCAATATGGCGTCGGCTCGTGTTGTATCGTCGTGCGCGATCGTTTTGACTTCGNGCAAGATAAGATCAGGAAATGCCGTGAAACGAAACTGTAAGAGATTATTCTGTGTTTAGAATCGTATATATCGTGTTGTGTGCATTATAGACAACCTTTTAAATTTATTTTTCCCACCCAGTCTTTTTGGACGCCATATTGACTAAACAGACAAATGAACAAAAAAGAGTTAGTTGTGGGCAATATGGCGTCGGCTCGTGTTGTATCGTCGTGCGCGATCGTTTTGACTTCGTCTTAATGAACTATATAGTATATACAGTCCATTCTCGTCGTCTCGTGCCCAGACATTCTGCAAGAGTTGGCAGCAGTTATACACAGAAAACGCATGATAACCAAGCACTAGTGTGTTGTTTTTTTGTATATTTGAATGCTNTGGGCAATATGGCGTCGGCTCGTGTTGTATCGTCGTGCGCGATCGTTTTGACTTCGTCTTAATGAACTATATAGTACATACAGTCCATTCTCGTCGTCTCGTGCCCAGACATTCTGCAAGAATGGCATAAATTTAATTCCGATTTGACAAGCAAGCGCGTAATTTCAATGCCAAAGCTGTTGGCAGCAGTTATACACAGAAAACGCATGATAACCAAGCACTAGTGTGTTGTTTTTTTGTATATTTGAATGCTNTGTTGGCAGCAGTTATACACAGAAAACGCATGATAACCAAGCACTAGTGTGTTGTTTTTTTGTATATTTGAATGCTTATATCCAGCTGTTGTAAAGCCATTGTTTCAGTTTTCATTACAAAAAATGTATGTACCTATGTTTCTTTTACGTGAATACATTTACAGTTAAGACATGATCTAAAGGTTTAGTACAAATATGGAAGAGATTGATTTATGTATTGTAGTTGCACGTCCACTTTTATTACCATTATAGTGGCATTTGAATACTTGTAGGCTATTAGCCTGTGTATTTAGAGGCCGTTGGCGATTATTGAGCAGTTTTTAAACCCCTGCAAGATCCATTTTTCTCATTTTGTATCGTTCCGCCATATACAGTAAACAATTTACATTGATATCCTACTGATTTTAGTCATGAATCAGTCAACTAAACCTGTGAAATTATTAGGAAACTAAGTGTGTTAGTGATTTATCAACGTACTGTAATGTAAAAATGAAAAAACTAGCTTGATTTGACATAAATTTGTTACTTTCCGTTCGCAATACAACTTAAGACTAAGAACTATTGTACTTAATTAGCTGCCAACTTAACTATGAGCCTGCATGTCAGTGTATACGGTAGCATACAAGCAGTTGAAGGGCATTTTTTTCTTCTTCAAAGGTTGCCTTAAAAAACGCTCACTTTGCCGTGAACACCATATTATATATATACCTAAACACATATAGGCATAGCTATATACATGCATATAATACAAGTATACATATAATGCACTGTACATGTTTCCGAACAACACGGACACACTAACTCCGTATGTTTACCTTACGATAACAAAAGACAAATCCGTATGTACTAATTTCCCCTGATGTTTAATTCTTAAGGGAAATATAAACCACTGAATATCTAGGTCTAAAACAATTTTATTCAAAAAATATATATAAACAATTTGTGATTAGGCAAGAAATAGATGGACAGTGTTCTGTTAGCGGAGATCTTACAACCCTGGACGCGTGGTAGATAATATATTTCTCCTTCATTAATGTTCGAAATCAATTTCGTGAGCGATTCGTCACAACTTTCCAGCCAGTACTACCAAATTAAAATAGCGTCTTGCCGGAACACACCGAGGTTGGTCGCTTTAGAGGAATGCACGCATATTGTCCAAACACTTCCGATGTTACACTTCTGCACCCGCCTGTATTATGCGGCTTTTCTACCTGTCAAGTAATTAACAATCGGTCCGTTAGACATGTCCCTAGAAGACACGAGCTCGAACATCACGTAATTAAAAATGCTAATTGTATGCTTACTCATAGGCGCTGGGGGGACACAACGGCGCCCTATCGCACTATTTCAAAAACATACGCGTACGTGCGAATAAAGAAATAATTAGGGTCTGAACTGAATGATTAGGGTTTGACATTAGCATTTCCCTGAAATAAGAATCTAGAAAAAAATGGGGGNAATTAGGGTCTGAACTGAATGATTAGGGTTTGACATTAGCATTTCCCTGAAATAAGAATCTAGAAAAAAATGGGGGGATGGGAAAAATGAGTAAGAGAAAAAGTGAGAGGAAGAATGAGAGAAAGAGGGAAAGAAAGAGAAAAATACCGGTAAAGAAAGCGGAAGAGTAATTGAGAGAGGAAGAAAGAGGAAAATAGAGGAAAAGAGAGGAAGAACGAGATGAAGGGAGAGAAAGCAAGAGAGAGGTAAATCGAACCTACGACCTCCCGCACCACAATCGGCCAAGCTGATACATCAACATTTAGTTTTTCGCAACGTGGAAAATACAGGATGAAAAAGGTACACGTGCCCATATAGGCAACGGTGGCAAAGGAACAAAGTCTTAAAATAAGAAGAGTTAACCACAGACCTACGTCTTAATAAGNAATTAGGGTCTGAACTGAATGATTAGGGTTTGACATTAGCATTTCCCTGAAATAAGAATCTAGAAAAAAATGGGGGATGGGAAAAATGAGTAAGAGAAAAAGTGAGAGGAAGAATGAGAGAAAGAGGGAAAGAAAGAGAAAAATATCGGTAAAGAAAGCGGAAGAGTAATTGAGAGAGGAAGAAAGAGGAAAATAAGAGAAAAAGAGAGGAAGAACGAGATGAAGGGAGAGAAAGCAAGAGAGAGGTAAATCGAACCTACGACCTCCCGCACCACAATCGGCCAAGCTGATACATCAACATTTAGTTTTTCGCAACGTGGAAAATACAGGATGAAAAAGGTACACGTGCCATATAGGCAACGGTGGCAAAGGAACAAAGTCTTAAAATAAGAAGAGTTAACCACAGACCTACGTCTTAATAAGGNCCATATAGGCAACGGTGGCAAAGGAACAAAGTCTTAAAATAAGAAGAGTTAACCACAGACCTACGTCTTAATAAGGCGGAGTAACACCTTTCATCCCGTATAGATGACTTGCGAAAATAAGGGTCCCGCCTACCTGAAGCAATGTTCCGCGTTTGAGGTTCAGAAGCACCGGAGCGATAAGGGCTACACTGCCACGCGCACCAGGTGCGCTATCACCGCTAAGCGCAAGGTTCTGAACTGGCGTGCATTATTCTCTGTGCCTATGGGACTTGTAAGCGGGCATTGGTGTAAAGTGTGACATTGTTCAATGCAAGGCCCTTGAGTACTTTTGTATGTATCTGACGCGTATACAGGATGATTCTAAAATCATGGGACAAACTTTGGGGGTGGTAGAGCTCACTAAAACAAACAATTATTGTATAGGAATATATGGGCGAGAGTGACGCGTTGAGGCACAAACACAAAAATAACACATGAAATTCAACACATGGTTTATTTACAACGTCGCCGCTAAATGCCTTTTTACAGCAATGTTTATAATAATAGCTCAAAATTGCTACCACCGACAGTAATGCAAGCTTGGTAGCGTCGGTGGAGTGATTGGCGAACAGATTCAAATACGCCGGGTATTTCACGCACGTGTGCAGCCGCACAGGATAGTCGAGCGACGAGGTCTTCAATGGAATCAACTGGAGTCTCGTAAATGAGGGCTTTCAAATGCCCCCGTAGGAACAAATCGATACTCGATCAATCTGGCGATCGTGGTGGCCATCGGACTGGCCCACCACGCCCTCAACACGTCACTCCCGCCCACATATTCCTATACAATAATTGTTTGTTTTAGCGAGCTCTACCACCCCTCAATGTTTGTCCCATGATTTTAGAATCACTCTGTATTATGAAATACAGCGCTTAGAAAAAGTCGTTTCTAACTATGTTTGAGTCTGAAATGGTGTTTCTAATGTGCGTGACATCTTGCAAGCACTCAACACGCCTCATCTTAAGTTGTATTGTTTTCGTATATCAGCGCAATGTACGCACGTTTATTAGTTTTGTGGGAAAACGTGTATAAACACACTGCAACGCAGTTCAAGGGCGAGGTAGGCGGGAACCTTAACATTTAATAAATAAAAAATAAAGTAAAAAAAAGTACTTAAAGTTATATTAGTGGCGAATTAACATAAGGAGGGCGGTAACCTTACAGTGCGTGTGGTTAAGAAGAACACTGTTTAATTACAAACTTTTTATCCTTTTCACGCACTCTATACTATCCTGCACGGGAGTTTCTGCAACAGCGTAGTCATGAGAATCGGGGAAGAAAACGTACATTGGCATTCCAAAGCTAAAAGGTTTCTTTATAAGCAAGTACGGCATAAACTAACACTTGAAGAGCTAATAAATGTCTGCCAGTTTTTGGAAGCGTTGAATCATCACAGCTGAACACTTCGTGAGCATTTTGAAAGGAANCTAATGTGCGTGACATCTTGCAAGCACTCAACACGCCTCATCTTAAGTTGTATTGTTTTCGTATATCAGCGCAATGCACGCACGTTTATTAGTTTTGTGGGAAAACGTGTATAAACACACTGCAACGCAGTTCAAGGGCGAGGTAGGCGGGAACCTTAACATTTAATAAATAAAAAATAAAGTAAAAAAAAGTACTTAAAGTTATATTAGTGGCGAATTAACATAAGGAGAGCCGTCACCTTACAGTGCGTGTGGTTAAGAAGAACACTGTTTAATTACAAACTTTTTATCCTTTTCACGCACTCTATACTATCCTGCACGGGAGTTTCTGCTCCCTAAAAACGATCGACACAACGTAGTCATGAGAATCGGGGAAGAAAACGTACATTGGCATTCCAAAGCTAAAAGGTTTCTTTATAAGCAAGTACGGCATAAACTAACACTTGAAAGGCTAATAAATGTCTGCCAGTTTTTGGAAGCGTTGAATCATCACAGCTGAACACTTCGTGAGCATTTTGAAAGGAAACGGTGAGTCCTTGGCACGTGCAGCAAAAGGACCTTTTTTTTTTGTTAAGTAGGAGGTACTGCTCAATAAGACAGCACAAAATTTCCCTAGAACTTTAAGGCAAAAAAAATAGAACACAATTAAAGGGTGGACACCCCTATTATTTTTATGAAGGCGAAAGATCTTAACACCGGTTTTTATAATTTGAAGATCTCGATAACACGGAACATTTTACAGAGACCCGCAGTTTAATCCCACGTCGTTTCTAGGAATTGAACTAGTTTATATGTTGTATTTGTCTGCCTCATTTTACAAAAGGAATCCCCTCGCGAAATATTTCGGGCGAGTTTCCGAACAGCCTGTGTATAGGTTAACATTTTTCATTACAGTTTAGGAAGTTTAGCAGGTTTTTGTTTAAGTATACGCTGTCGTGACAGGTGAGAGCGTGCTCGTTGCAAAACCCACAACGTTCAGTGTTACGTCGCCGGGACTGCAACGAGGTCGGTATCTCCAGGTGGTGACGCCGAGTCGCTCTACAGCGAACAAAGTGTGCCTCTTTACAAGCCTGAGATACCGCTGCTGGCAGACTGATGTAGGCTGTTCAAGGTTAACTGAGCAATTCCGAAACCAACCTTCGAACAATGCCACTGATACTACCTGTATATAAGCACGGACTGACATGCGCCCAGTATAATTGTTAACGACGAAGGGAAAGTAGTTCCATGTCTTGAAGTTGAATTAAACGTGTTGGGTAAACATTTGTGAATACCGAAGCTTATTCGAATGTAAAAGTTAGCACATTTGTAAACATGTTTACTTTTATAATAACTCCACGGTTTCACTTGCCCGACGAATTAATAAAGTGACCGGGGCCCATGGAAATGTTAATTTCAGATATGGCGTAAGAATACACAATGTACATACACGCAGATTTAAAGCAGGACTTACAAAAGTGCTCAGTTTACCGTGAGCAGCCCATAGCTAGGGCATCACGACCACTACAAGGCAGACGTGTGCTGAGTGAGTCAGTGAGTGAGTGAAGAGATTTGGGCGGCTCTTAACTGCGAGGTATTGGAAGCCGACGAAGATGATTGAGTTGAGTATGGGGCAGCGCCGGAATGAAAGGGCGGGGAAAACGGGAGATCCCCGAGAAAACACCGCCGACCAGCGGCATCGTCTGGCACGATTCCCCCATGCGAAAATCCAGGAGTGAGCCAGCCGGGGATTGAACCCGGTTCGCCTTGGTGGGAGGCGAGCAGGCTACCCGCTCAGCCACCGCGGCCCCGGGTATGCTAAGTGGCGTGACCGTTCTGCAACGTCAGCCCGCTATTACTTTGTCGCATCACCTGCGCACGGAAGAGTATTCTTCGCCTCCCTGTTGCTAAAATATCCTCAGTGTCTGTCCACTCCAGCTTGGAGTTATATACTTTATTTTTGCCTTAAGTTCAATTTTTAAAAGGTTTGAAATTTTTCACACGACACTGGAAAAATAATAGTTTCTCAAGCTACATGTAATTTTAAAACTTATTTTTGTTAGAGTGTAACTAGAAACTGCCGGCAGGAAATGATTTAACTTGCGGGTGATTTTAATAATGTTTGAAGAAATGCTCCATGCGCACTTGTATCTACAAAAAAATATACAAAATCTGCACTGTTGCGATCGATCCTTCTCAAAACAAACATACTATGATATATTATGCTCCTTAAATGTTATTCCAGAGAAGCCATTATTGAGAAATTAGCACTTTCCAATGCAGTTCTGCTCACAGATTCCACACAGCCTCAGACATGGAGATGAGGACAGAGCTGCTACAGGACACAAGGAAAAGGGAAGAGGGAAGAATGGAGCACCCCAAGATGACCCTCCAGCCAACTGCAACTTCAACGTTCCCAACACGCGAAGATGAAGAGTGACCTCTGCCAAGATTAGGACGCGCATCACCATGGTTGGGAGGTCCTAGCGCGGGAGGGGCACAAGGTGAATTAACATCGCATCGAGAGGGGCGAATCAAACGACTGCGCGCCCACCCTAATAAACGATGATAAGGAG
>NQII01003344.1:0-20393 GCA_002778355.1 Clitarchus hookeri | reverse complement strand
GCGGCCTCACGCGTCTAGAGACACTCGACCTGGCGGGCAACCGCGTCTCCGACCTCGGCGGCGGCCAGCTAGCCGCACTCACTAACCTCTCCGAGCTGAGCCTCGCGGACAACCGGCTCGTGACGGCGCGCAAGGTGTGGTTCGCGGGCTTGCGCCACCTGCGCGCGCTCGACCTCTCACGCAATCTCATCGCCGCCGACGACGATGACGAGGCCTCTTTCCAGCCGCTCACGTCGCTGCGGCGCCTCGACCTCGCCGGCAACCGGCTGACGCGGCCGCCCCGCAGCTTCCTCGGCGGCCTCGCACAGCTCCGCGAGCTCGACTTGTCAGACAACAACATCTCGTCACTGGGCGACGGCGCCTTCGCCAGCCTCGCCAACCTCCAGTCGCTCGACATAAGCGCCAACTTCCTTCGCCGGCTCTCCGGAGGCGCGTTTCTCGGCCTGGCGCGGCTCCAGAGACTTCACCTCGCGTCGAACAGCGTCGACGCACTGGACAACGACGTCTTCTCCGACCTGCGGTCCCTGCTCTTCCTCAACCTGAGCGGCAACTCGCTGTCGTGGCTCGGGGAGGACAGCTTCGCCGGGTTGTCGCGCCTGCAGACACTAGACATATCGCGGAACGGTCTGGCGGCGGTGTCTCCGGGCACGCTGCAGCCACTCTCCGGGCTGACGGAGCTGGTGGTGGCGGGTAACCCATTGCAACCAGGGCTGATGGTGGCCGGCACGCGCCTCACTACGGTGGAGGCGGCTGGTGCGGGCCTGGTGCTGGTGCCCGCCTCACTCACGCGCTCCGTGCATGTGCTGCGCCTCGCCACCAACATGATATCTGCCGTGCGCTGTGGCGATCTGGACGGTTACCCGCTGCTGCATACGCTCGACCTCGTCGGCAACAGGGTCGCCGACATCGAGGACGACGCCCTGGGGCGCCTAGAGCTGCTGTCCACGCTCTTGCTGCAAGACAACCGCCTGGCGCAGATCCCGCACAGCCTCCCCGCGGGGCTGCTGACCCTCGTCCTGCAGGGCAACCCCATCCGCAGCGTCTCCGCCGGCGACCTCCAGGGTATCCCCAGGCTCCGGAGGCTGTCGCTCAGGCGGTGCTTGGTCGAGCAGGTGGCGGGCGGTGCCTTTTCCCAGCTGCAGTCTCTCCAGGAGCTGGATCTTTCGGAGAACCCGCTGAAGAGTCTTCAGGGCAACTCGCTTGTGGGCCCCGTGAGCCTCAAGGTCCTGCGCCTCTCCCAGCTGAGGGATCTGATGCAGCCCCCGCAGGGCGACGGAGAGATGTCCTTCCCCTTCGGTTCGCCGGAGCACCTGGAGGTCCTCGAGCTTGATGGGAGCCCACTCCTGGCCAGACAGCTGCTCCTGGATACGGCAGCGTTGGCGGCCTTCCGCGGACTCCAGGAGCTCAACCTCGAGCACGACGGACTCGAGAGCCTGAGGTCTGACCTGCTGCATTTCCTGCCTCGGCTGAAGATCCTCAGGCTGGCTGGCAACCCGTGGAACTGCCAAGCCGACCTGTTGTGGCTTGGCGACTGGCTACGTAATAACCCGCCTCTTCACGCCGGCCCAACATGCGTGCACCCTCAACGGTTGGCATCTGTATTCATCGCAGCACTGCGGGACGGCGACTTCGAGGGCGATACCAGGTATGGTGCAGGACCACATTCTGTTAGGACTCTGCCTCCCACCACTTCTGATGAAGATGTAACTGACCCCACAGTGAAAAACAAAACTTCTAACACCAATGGTGTGTTACCAAATTCCTCAGCAGAAAACACAATGCCCTCCACCACTCACACCAACAACATGCCAGCAGTGATCAATTTCACCTTCACATATGCTTACACCACACCAAAGAGTCATGTCAAACAAAGTATGCAATCACCCACACTTATCCCCAGTGTTTCTTCCTCATTCTATGACAAAGTCAGCACTACCACAGCCAAACCAACAACCAGACAACACCCTGTATTCAGTTTACTTATCCTCCACAATGAATCTGTGGCACCATCATCAAATACATCAAATGGCCGCTTGCGATCATTACAAAAATATGGTAATAACACAACAAATGCTGCCAGCCATATCAAATTAGTCGAAGATAATGAGCATGTTTGGAGTAACACTACAATAACATTGTCAGGGCATGAGAAAAGACATTCCCAAGAAAGTACCAAAACTGAAATGAAAGCACTATCACATTCCACCGATTACAAAAATACTTCTAAAACTGCGTGGAGAAACTCTCGGCGAAATATAATTTCCGACATCGTGAGCATGGAACACATTGAAAACAATAAAAACAAACTTTCTGAAAATGTATCAAATATAAACCTGAAACAGCAAGCAGAAACATTTCCATCCAACACAAAAACCTTAAGTCTCCACGAGAAATATGAAATTACAAACAACTTTACACTGAATAATAGTTTAGAAAATACACAGGAAATGAAGTTAAATATGACGGCATTTAAGAAATATGTCACAACAAACACTACACACACTATTACTGAATTTATGAATGTACATAGCTTAAATGAAGAATTGGCAATGGCTAACAATAGCAATAGCAATAAAGTAGAGGATTTATATTTCATGCAAGGCGATGAACCAACTGAAAACAACAAATCTCATTCTAAAATGCAAAAATTTGAAGGTGTAACGAGCAAAAATGACACCTTGAAGTCTTTTTCCACAGCAGACATTAAACCCACTGCATTACACAATCAAGCACAGCCCAACTCCAATCACAGAGGCCAAGCGGTAGATTCCAAAGTTGCTAGAACATCTTTGGTCATGAGAGAATATAAGAGGGGGTCCATAAATACCACAGACAGCAGCATCCCCAACATCTCAACACCAACACTACCACTGCCTCACAGCCAATTCCCTTCAACAGAAAACGTCACTAGTTTGTCTGAAGGACATGGAAAAGCCGCGTTCTTCAGTAACGATGCATTTTCTTCCGACGCTCACACAGAAGGTGACGATCGAGGGGGAATGAGTCACATCTCCAGTTCGCATCCTGGGATGTTTGTGTTTGTGGTGGTGGGGATGTTGATGGCCATCGCATTGGCAACAGCCCTGTCGCACTGTGCCAAGCGCCGCCGCCAAACTGTGGTGGAGTACAGTCGTCAGCAGGACATCGAGGTCCGCAGCATATCCAGTATCGGCGACATCTGGTGACACACGCCTCGCGACAGAGACCACATGTTCCTGTCGAGCTGGTATTCTTAGGAGCACGTCGCCACGAGACATTTGTGTACATTTGTAATAATATCTGTGATGCCACGAACGACTGGATGTTGAACACGACTATGTGAATGTGAGTTGAACACAACCATGTAAGTGTGAGAAAACTCTTTGATTTTAATGTGCCAACTGTGAACCCACTCACGCTTATGATTCCCATCTTGTAAAAATGGACAGTATATTCTCCTTCCACAAGCCATTTAAACCCAGGACGAAAATTAAATTTAATGTGGCAAAGCAGCCTGGTCTGCACAAACCTGCATGTTTTAGATGAGTGTGTATATATACCAGGAATACAGGCCACCAAAATAAGTGCAATGATTTAATTTTGACTTGTGTGTTTTGTCGCACATACAGTGGCGAAGCAAAGATGGAAACAAAAAAAATTACTGGATTAATGAAATACAAAAAATTCATGCAATACCTGATAAGTGTTAATGAAAAATATGTGAGGGTATGATTACATGTTTGACTGGCAGTATTATGTTAGGAAGGATGTACCAGAATGATTTGTAAAGAAAATCTCAAACTTCCAGTAAATTTAAAGTTCATATTTTACTATGGAGCAATAACACACTCTTTAAAAAAAAAAACGTGTAAATTGAAATATTTTTCAACTGTAACACATTACTATTTTTAAAGAAGAAAAAAAAATTGGTTTATTCATCAGACAATATGGTATGTAACACTAGCATGCAATTGCTAGATAAAAGTAACATTTCTAATGATTGATTTCTTTTGTGTGAGAGAAAGAAAACATGGGTACACATTCAAGATAGCAATGTGGATTTTAAAACTAAAGGAGATAAGTATTAATTAGTAGAATAATCTCTTACAGTATATTTTTTACAAAGTTTGAAAATATTTTAAGCCACTAAACATGTATATAGTTTATAGGTTAGTAAGATTTCAGCACAGCCCATTTTGCAAGTTGGATTTCATTTCTATACCATAGAGGATTTCTTTAAGTATTTTATCTGATACATAAGAAATGTTGTATTTATTACACTGGTTTAGTTGATGCCATTAAACAGTAGAGACTTCATAAAAATATTCACATCTTATTTAGTTTCGAACTACAAAACATTTTTGCTTACGTAGCAGCTCACACCGACTACTCGTAGCAAAGCGCAATGCAAGCTGCTATATTTTTGAAACGGTGACGAGACCTGATTTCCTTTGCCGAGCACATAAAATTGTACAACGCGAAACACTTCAAACCCATCATTCACAGTGCAAGTTAAAGTAGCGTTGGCATGCACATCTCTTCAGTGCATCGTCATGTAATGCAACAGTGGATTGCAAACATTTTAGGAGGAAAAGAGAGAAAACAAATTAAGTTTCAATCAACAGTCCCGCGGGAAGAACAAACATCTGACCTGATCAATCGTGTAGGCAGAGACGGAATTAAGCAAGTGAAGGTGTACATGTACGATAATCGCAACACCATGAAAAACAGCTGGTAGTTACATAACAATGGATGTTCTTGCACACTTTAAGGGAAAAATACAAGAGCCAAATAATTCATAAACAACATTATCCAATATGCCATGTAATATTAATGTCAGGTCTATCATCAACACATTTCACCAGTAAATATTGGACATGCCCATGCCGAAGATCTACATTGCAGCTGTATCATCGAGATCTGCCCATTATGAATTGAAGCAATCTTAACCCTTAAACACACAAATGTCTATGTATAAGCTCCATTAGCTTACAAACATCTCAATTCTCGTTTGGTGAGAAAATGTAAGATCTTATATTTCCTATACAGTGTTTGTAGTAACACTGTTGTGAAAAATTATCCAACATTTTCAAGTACAATATTACTTTCCCCTAAACACTCTACATGCCAAAAATAATATTTTTTTTTGTATTTTTCTACTAAAATAATTTACCACAAATTTAAGTTAACACCAACATAGTTTTGCTTTGCAAATGGTCTTGCATAACAACGAATGTTTATTAAATACTACATAAATTAGTAAAATATGAAATGCAGAATGAAGTGGACAATTTACGCACAATATAAATGGTGTGATTAACAGAACATGTCTAACATCCATATGTTGTTGAGGTATCTTTCCTCTGCCGGTGTTTTGATTACAGAACTCAATATGTACAGAATACACGTCTGCCAAACGAAAGGTGCAGATTAAGGATAGATAACCATTTAACTACATTCTAGTTACATATTTGTTCTGTGTTTTGTGGTGTCCCAGAAATAATAAGATCTAACGGTAGCTCTAAGTTGCTCCTATTAGCCTGCATAATAACTTCTGACAAAAAAAAAAAAAAAAGTCCTTGGCCTTGACTGCACTGGTTTTATTACGGTCCTTAAGACACTTAATTCCACCCAGGCTGTAGAAATGTTACCTCTAAGCTTCTAAGACTAGAAGAAGCACAAACCCAACAATCCTCCAAATCTTCTGGCTATAGCACAATGTTTCAAATTGGTTACAAGAAACAAGCGTACCAAATACTCCTCAAAATTACTCAAACGAAACTATATTAGCCCTGTTATTTAGATTTGTCAAGTTTAAAAACAAGTTTTTTATTACAATTAACAAAACACAATACGTAAAAAAATAATAATTTTAATGTAGAAGTTGATTGACATACCTACAGTAATGTCAGCAGTAAATTAGTTTATCATTTAAATTTGAGGCGACATTGTATTTAGTATTCTCTTTGTATTTTACACACGTTGGGGTAAGAGCTGACAAAATAATAAGATACAAGTGTTTATAACAAATTCATTGCATAATTTCATCTTCACACAGATCTCAGTCGCTGGATATAGCACTCAGAGAGCAGAAAATGAGCTCTTTAACACCTACGTACACTCCTGTCTACCCACTCACACTGCACTTTGTTACTCCACACACACGACTGCCGAAAAATACTAAATTATGCATCAGTTTCATACAAGACGAAACAAACTTCTTAGAGCATCCTACAGTGGTTGCTTTGCGCTTTGCAAACTGACATTACCAGAGAATGACGTCTTCACGACAGCTGAGGCACATTCCCTCCCACGCCAAAGACATCTGCTTCACCCAGCTGTCGGTGAGCTGCTGTGAAGCCATCACTGATTCACCTCACAACGCGTTACGACGACGCTTTGCACAGCCAGACTTGAGGCGTGTCTAAAGACAAAGGCTGGATCTCCGACATTTCTCCAACTACCTCCCCTCCCTTCTACAGAGACAGGCTTCAACTCTAGTTGTGAAACTGTTACTGCAGAATACAAAATATTAAAAAATACATGGCCGAGGTAAACTCGTAACTAAATTACAATATGCGAATTAAATCACAAAAATACATTCAATTAATAAAATAATTGAATTTTTGCACATGTCACCAGTTTTGCCAGCATATCCAAGGCAGGAAGGGTTGTACGCTCTTGAAGCGGTAGATACTCTGTGTAATAGATAATAGTTTCCTTTCAAATTCTTGTGAAATTTATTGTTTGGAAAATTTAATGATACCAGAGGAAAAAATGATTGAAAGTCTTACATGACCAGTTCATAAAATAACTCTTATTGTATCTGGCCAATATAAAAAATAATATTCATTAAAATTATTTTAGCAAATTTGTTACTATTTTGAATTATTTATTAATAACTTAGTTACTTCTAATGTAATTTCATTAAAACGGTCTTAAAATTCTACACATGAAGCAATCATCAGTAAATGTTGCACTGTTTTAAAGAGGAGTTTTCAAATGTCTTCAGCAGTAAGACTTCTCATTACCAAGCAAATTATGACTGAGTATTTAGGATGCTATCTCATTAATAAACACAGTAATGCCAATTAATGGACACGTTAGTTTTTTACTTTGCATTCAAATACAATATATGTTATTTTCCAACTTTTCATTCAAAGTTAGCAAAATGTCTCTACTAGCCATAGAGTTTGACATACATAGTTAAAGGTTTTATAATTCTGCAACACTATCGTGTTCCGTGCTCTGTAGTCAGCCAACATTTGCAGGTCCCCTAACCTTCAGAAACCCTCTCCCCCCACGCATTGTGAGTGACGTCTGTGGTGTTACATGTTACACCCGTCGATAGAACCCACAAGGAGGAAGTTAGAATTAAATTTTGCTATACTATATTATTTAGGTATGTATAGCTGCAGTCACATTTTACGAGAGTCCTCAAAATATCATTCTCAAAAACTAAAACTGTTAACTGTACAAACACACAAGAAATTTAAAATAAACTACATCAACAACCCAAAACTATGAGGTGGAAAAAGCAGTAATTGTCGAAGGTCTTTATTCAAGGTCAAAATCATAAATAAATACAAATGTTATACATAGTTTCTATTTTTAAAATCAAGACTATTTTATTTCACATTCCAAGTCTGATTTAAATTACAAACAGCAGGCTCATCAAACAAAATGAATTCCCTGAAATCTCTCTTTTCTACGTTGCACGAGTCATGCTTGAGCCAATGAAATCTTTGGATCCCTTACATGCAAAACTAGATAATCTCACTCAAGTCAAATACAGGTAAATGTCAGATTCTGCGCGCAGGTGATCAGAACACAAATTATCACACGCACTTCTGACTTCACGGATCTCAACATCTAATGCTGTTTTCTGTCTGCAGCCAGATCAGCTGAGTAAACTACCAACTGTTTCCATTATCTATTTCCAACATCACCATTTCTCAGTCTGTACTACGTTCTAATTTTCTCCTCTTTCCTGCATCCTTTTAGTTTTATTCAAAGTTAGTCTTTGTTTATGCATAACTGATTCAGTACCAAGAAATTCAAAATTCACTACTGTATAATCTCAGATAACCTATCATCTTCATCACATCTGTGCATAACACAACCCAATCTAATATTTAACTTCTTTAATTTCTTGTCCATCCCTTGGAGTCTCTTCCCAACATATCTCAATTCCATCAATTTTTTGCAACATCTCTTTTTCGTGGTCTCCTTATACACCCACAATATCTAATTTTGGCTTATGCCATTAATGAATCTCACTATATATTGGCACTCCCTCATTCTTGTATCTCTGTTTTGTACCAGGCTCTCTTCCAATCATAACCATTCTTAAAGCATTCCTTTAAAGGTTACCACAAGAAACCTTTACATATTACGACTACAAGTGACCCATAGTTAATGCAGTACTTTTTATATCAGCCCGTGAGTACATTCCTACCCATCAACACGTACATTTTAGTGAAGAATTTTGCTGGCAAACTCATATTCCAGAAGTGAATCAGGAAAGATAGTGCCCAGTCTTGTTTGAAAGTTAATGTTTTATTAATTGCTCACCACTGAAACAGGTGTTTTATTGCTTTATAAACAGCGTAGCAAGCGTCGGTTTAGCAGTAACACATTCCATTTTGAAATAAATTTGGAGTGTCACTTTATTGATATAGATATTGATGTACCACTTTCACCCTTACTTTAGCACCAATGTAAACAAATCTACATCATTCCAACATGAACCAAAATGATTAGCAACTGCTGGAATCATGTTGATATGCTGCTGCAGACATTATCACACAAAAAAAGACATCACATGAGCATCAAGAGGGCGTACTTAAACTCTAGTTGCTCTCTGATAGGGACTCTATGCCCAGGGTGGAATAACTTGTTGTTTTTCTGTTGAGACTTCTGTCATATTTATGATAACTCTTACTATCACTATGTCAAACGCCGTTCATTTTTAAAATCTTAGTTCCTTCCGACACCACCTGCTTTATGCGGTCGTGGCATTTATCAGCAATTATCCTGAACACCGTGGTGGATTGCACTTATGTACACCACACAACTTCCAAGCAGCAAAATGACGAGCTTCCTACAGCAAACTTGAAAACACTTCATGCAGACAGGACATACATTTGAGTTGTGTAACACATACAGATTTCATTATCACAGGAATAAAGAATGAAAGAAGTTTAGCAACCAGGTGCAAGGCAATGTTAACTTTTGTGTGTGCTGGAATGGTGCTCAATGAAATGAAAAGAGAACATGAGCAGCACATCCTAAAGTGCTCAAAGGGGCACGGTAGCTTAGCAGTTAAGACTGCGCGCCTCCCACCAAGGCGAACCAGGTTCAAACCCTGGCTGGGTCACTCCCGGATTTTCGCAAGTGGGAATCGTGTGGGATGATGCCGCTAATTGGCAGGTTTTCTCTGGGATCTCCCGCCTTTGCATTTCAGGGCCGCTCTATTCACTCCATTCTCACCTCATTTCACCCACATCGGCTCTCAAGACGACGTCGTTAAGAGCCGCCCAAATCTCTCAACAACAAAGTGCTCAATTAGCCAATTAGTCCTGTTGAAAATAGGGAAGGTTGGGCCCACGGTTGTAGGGGACGGGAAGGCAAAAGAGGCATTTTCCCCTCCAATCTCATTACGCAATATTTGCAGAGTACATATCTGACATATAAAAGGCACCAGTTAGGAATAGATAACCATTTGACTTAACAAAAATATACTAAATCTGTAGCACCTTGTCGTGTTACAGTCAAATGCTGTACATTGTGACCCCTACCATTACTTGGGACTACCAACATTATTTAATTCTAGATCGTTGGCAACATAGGCAATGTGTTGTGAAGAGTTAACAGTTAGGTTATTTAAATGATGCATTGTTTGGGATGCCAACTATCAAGGAAGAAATTCTGTTGGTTGCCCAAATAAATGTAGGTGCCACGAGTTAAGAGCATTTCACTGTACATATATTGTATGTACATTGGTAAAGTTGTTTGTGTAAAATGTGGGGATATAAAGCAACATGTGTGTAAATATTCACCAAATCCTCTACATGGCATTGCCCCCCCCCCTTCCCCTACCAGGCTGAGAAGGGTTCCGACGCCCCTAGCTGGGTGCAGCAAACTCACAACACAGGATTGCATCAGTAATGTATCGAGCGAGAACAAAATTAAAATAATAGTAATAAAACCTGCTACGTAACTCGTTCTTACTCTGTTCAATTCACCACATATCTCGCACAACCTGAACCTCAGGACTGAGTGATAAATGCTGTTAAATATAATTCTGATACACACTGACCACATCAGTATTAACAAAATGTATTGTGTCCATCATGTACCAAAATTTTATGGCAATGGATTAGAAATATTGCTTATAATGATATCACAAATGCCACACACATTGTGCATACTGGTTTTGCAAATATGTACTGCCATTGTAATTCTCACTAACGGCAGCAGACACATACATATAATAATTATTATTATAACAGAAAAAATAATACTATAAATTAAAAAAAAAGTATATTGAAAATACTTTAAACTCATGCTTAAATAAACCAGTTTTTTATTTATCCAAGCAATTTTTTCATAAAACAATAGTTATAATTTTGGAAAACCAGTGTAGGTTTCACAATTTTTAGTTGTGTTTATCCTTGCGACTAAATGGAAAATTGTGTGTGAAATGTTCATCGTATGTATTGGTTGTACACAAGTTAGTGCACGACACGCTGTTTGGAAGAGTGTGCACATTATGTACGGATGGTGTTTGAAATAAATGTTTAGAGCATGTTTGTGTTTAAGTTACGTAAATGTAACGAAGATACATATGTCATTGAGATGGCCAGTTTGACGGAGTGCAACTGTACAACAAAGGCTGACAATTTATAGTGATTCAGCTTGTGATGAATGTCTGCATAAACTGTAATTGAGAAAGTGAAGCTCATATGTTTTGCTACCCTCATCAGGATATGTGAAGGCACTGTGTGATGTGGTATTCAAAAATGTGCAGTATTTAATTCCAAAGGAAAACTGTACAAAATCAAGGTTAAATAAAATAACCTTCAACATAGATTTGACACAGCTGCTTTATGTACAACTTTATGTATCTGCTAAAAGTTCCAAGTTTGCTAAACTGTGCTGTTTAATAGCAGATAACTTTTCTGTGCATTTGACGGTCCCAATAAATACACTTAAGTTCACTGTATTTATATTGGTAATAAATTTACAAGTATTGCAAAATTTCCAATGCAGCAAATACTGTGATATGAAATATATAGCTAAATTTTTTAGACCAAATAAAATCAGGAAATTAAAAAAATTACTTAATCGTGCACAACCAACGCATTGCCATATCAGAGTCATGCTAATGAGAAGTCATGCAGTTATAATGTAGTGACCGACTACGTTATTTCTAGGTCCAGTATCATGTATCACACAACAAACACTTACTGCCTGAAACTACAACACACTCTTGAAGGAGATACGTAGCTTGCTATCTCAATATCGATGGAACTGATGTCATAGTGGGTTCACAAACAAATCCACAATAGCTATTCCCAGCTTTACAACTGGCTGTATATGTTAAGTGGCTGTTTGCCACGTTGTGAGACCGTTCATAACAAATGCCACATGAAACACCTCTTGAAGCACCATAACGAACACAATACTTAATCAGCATTATGCTCAATGAATAAAACTAACTTGCAACCTCTTTACTTCCACTCAGCTCTGCCATTACGTATTTCCTTTCCTTCTTGTGTTAACTAATACTATCCAAAGGTCACACCATTTCTTCTTCCAGATTTATGAGCAGTATTACATTTTTAATGTTTCAGGAAATCTACGTATACACCGCTTTCAGGCAGAGATGGAAAATAGTTCTAGCATTTCCATTTTAGAATTTTGAAATATTTATTCATGAAAAACACTGACCAAAATTTAAATAATTTTTTTTAGTTTGCAACAGCAAAACAAAATTGCATTCTCCACTTTGCATGAGAATCCCTAAATACTGCAGCACACACACAACCATTTAATGCTGTCTGAATACCTACTGTGCCACAAAAAAAAAAAATTAAAAACCATTTTAACTAGTTCTTTGTGACGAAGTTCATGACTAAAAGCATCCAAAATAAACAAATTTCAAGTAATTGGAAAGTATTTGATAAATGTTGGTGTCTAAGTGAATTTTATGTAGGAATGATAACGAAATGCATAACAATTATGTAAACAATTATGTAACAAAGTTACCACTTTCAGGTAAAAGCACTTTTAAGTTTTAAATAAAACATCACAACGTTGTTTTTGATCGCTTGCATCGTGGGCTGTGTTGTAAACAAAAAAACAGGCAAAAGTGGAGAAGATTAGCGCATACTCGAGACTGTGTTGTGTGGTGGTAATGTAATCCACTTTCTATTTTTTACATCCAGAGATTGATAATGATATTGATAAGAATAGTGTTTCTAATGGTAGTTATTTGATAAAGTGAAAAGAAGAGAAATAACTTTTTGCTACAGTTCTTGTATGAATGGTACGAGAAAAAATTTCCTGTTTCTATTTGCTAAAATTATGTAAATTTTGATTCTATGGAGCAAATATAGGTCCAGTGTCAAAATACATTATGAGTGTGTTTTATTTACAATATTAACACAATCACATTACAGAACAACTGAAGTTGTGTTCAGATCATTCTGATGGCGTATACAGCTTTCTGAATGACTGTCTAGCTTGGTCAGAATACAGATGAACAATAACTATACAAAAACTATACAATATGTTTTGTAAAAAATATTCAAACAACTAACGTCTTAAGACATGTGTGACTTTAATATTGTTCCATATCCACTGTTACCGCAGATAATTTGTACGCAACAATACATAAGTAAACAAGAGTGCTTTCNATTACAGAACAACTGAAGTTGTGTTCAGATCATTCTGATGGCGTATAAAGCTTTCTGAATGACTGTCTAGCTTGGTCAGAATACAGATGAACAATAATTATACAAAAACTATACAATATGTTTTGTAAAAAATATTCAAACAACTAACATCTTAAGACACGTGTGATTTTTAATATTGTTCCATATCCACTGTTACCGCAGATAATTTGTACGCAACAATACATAAGTAAACAAGAGTGCTTTCAAACCTTTGAAACACAAAAGGTGTACGGTTGAACTTGGTAATTGTAACCTATTACTTCAAATATTAGGCTATAAAATTACACGTTGTCCTCTGGGGGCGATGGTCTGGTTGGCATTTGTGGTAGGCGGACCGACCAAACTATCACCCCCAGAGGATCCCACCCCTGCAATAGCCCACGCTGTGGCTCCTGTGCCATCCACCAACCCTCTACTTCTTGCAATAGCGAACTTACTAGCCGTACATACCCCATCCTCGGCAACTATAACTGTGCTACAGAAAATGTGATTCATCAGCTACAGTGCCAACACTGTGATGCAGGATACATACGTCAGCCTCACCACCAACACACTCAGGCCGCAGATCAGGCACTAACAAGCCATAGCTGGTCACATCAATAACCTACAGGACAAACCAGTTGCAGCATCACACAACACAGATTGTGATTACTGCTACAGTACCAGAGTTGAGAGCCCTACCACCTTCAACCCTTCAAGCTATATCTCACAACTCAGGTGCTGGGAATTAGCTTTCACAATGTATAACAAAATCCAGGCAGCCACCAGGCCTCCACGTAAGATAATCACAGCTACAAACCATACTCATTTTCAATCTTNCCCTTCCACCATATTGCAGTGTCCTACAACTCGCCGCCTGATGAAGCTAGCCAAGCCAGCGAAATGTAGCAATCGCACAACCACGTGAAAAATGTGTCGTCCTTCTTTGTGTATGTGCTTGTCGAAAAGTACATTTAACTTTCACAGTAGTCGCACTGTATTTAATCAGTTCTAAGATTTTTTTTACCGCACCATATAAATATATTATTCTTATACTTTGAGATACCTAACATCAATTAAGTCTTTTGCTATTCCTTTTGGAGATATCTTCAACAATTTCCTTTGTTTATTCTCCTACGTCACGTTGTGACACTTATCTTCCCCATTTACGATTACAGTTCCACATTCTCGTTTGTTCCTGAGTAACAGACCCCTCAAAATTTCCGTGAAATTCGCTGTGCGTATACAGCAACACATTTTACGTAGTTCGTACAAAAAAAAACGTAACAATGACACTTGTAATTGACCACCAATGTTTGTAACGTTATGTTGTCACCCTTCGTGAACCTACAACACTTCACACTCATTCACCAAACTACTCAGCTGCAGAGGTGCAATACTACACTTTCAGACTACTCCACATTACGCCCACGACACACCTCTTTAACTGTAGAGTCGTGTGTCGCGACCATACCCGATACATCATAACGATTATACTGCAACACTCATTACACACTGATGTAAACAAACAAAGAAGTTGACAAACTACAAACTTGTTTCAGGGAACACCAGCCACCAACACAGAAAAGGAACAAAATACTCAACTTACCTGAATGTAACACAAGTTTTATTTCAATTCAACATTTAAAAAATTTAGGCGGTCTTATCTGAACCCACTAAGAAGTGTCTCCAAGATTTTACAAAGGACTGTTATGTATTTCTTGAAGGCAGAACCTTGCAGTTGAATTTAACTTGAGTGTATTTGGTTTTACTTACATCTTTGACATCTCTTATCGAGATGCCGAAGAAATTACTTTTTCCTCTACATCGTGGTGAAAGCAAAGTTGTCTTATTTTAAAGTTTGTTCAATACTACGCTAAATAAGGTACGTAGGCATACAAACACAACTTCTGAATAAACTAAGTCACTGGTAAATGAATAAAAAGTACAGAATAAAAAATTTGTGTGCATCTGAAAATTTTACTACTAATTTGCCTTTTTATGTACATATAAGAATGAAGTTACCGGTAATCCCCCAAAAAGAAAATCCATGATTTTAGAGCCAAATATTATGATGTATGCCCACGTACCATCAGAATTTCAAACTTTATTAAGAATGCATACAAAATACTATGTTTCTCAGTATTGTATTCGCAAAGGAAGCGACAGAAATTTAAGTATTCTAAAAATATCCATGCATGCTACAGCTAATTCACAAGTTACTTGAACAATTCTGAAATCAACAAATGAAAAACATCACTACCTGTAGGGGGCCACAGTGGCTCAGTGGCTAGACTGCTCGCCTCCCACCAAGGCGAACCGGGTTCAATCCCCGGCCGGCTCACTCCTGGATTTTCGCATGGGGGNTTAGACTGCTCGCCTCCCACCAAGGCGAACCGGGTTCAATCCCCGGCCGGCTCACTCCTGGATTTTCGCATGGGGGAATCGTGCCGGACGATGCTGCTGGTCAGCGGGTTTTCTCAGGGATCTCCCATTTCCCCAGCCCCTTCACACTCATCTCACTTCACTCTCATTGGCTATAAAGACCTCAATGTTAAGAGNGATCTCCCATTTCCCCAGCCCCTTCACACTCATCTCACTTCACTCTCATTGGCTATAAAGACCTCAATGTTAAGAGTTGCCCAAATCTCTTCTCTCACTCACGCACACACTGTAAGTATGTTACCTAGGGATGGGTCAGATCCAATGTATAGCCGAATACAAACCCACAGTCAAATACATGAAAATTTCCTCATACGGTAGAGCTGCGATTTTAAAAAGTTCCACAGTTCCTAATAATGACTTTGTAAAATCACTGACTGTAAAATTGGGACAGACTGAATTTGAACCCACATAACCCAAAAATTATGGTAAAAGTATTGGTTTTTTTTTGTGTGAAGTCTATGTTTCCATCATATATATTACAACTATAATTTTTTTTCCAAGTTTGTTCTGTTCATTAGTTAAATGTTTTCCAAATTAAATGAAACCCCACAAAAGTGTACTTCATCAAGCGCAAAATCCAATTCAAGATTCTTTTCGAGGGAAAATTCAGAATAAAGTTATAACCCATGCAAATAAGTACTACCTCTCGTAATCAAAAAATAAGTATTAAACAGAAGACCACTTAACTTTCAGCTAACGTAAAGTCCATTTTTAGTAGCTTCATGTGGGGAAATCAGAGGATTGATTATTTAAATATTACTGTACATATTTCAATAGTGCGAGGTATTTGCTAAAACAAATTATTTTCGAGAAACGTGAACACAGCTGTTCAGTGCCAAAAAAAAAATTGCAGTGCACGCTCTTTGTGCAGGCATTTTGAACCAGCCTTAAGTCCATCAACTGTATTATATTATGATGTAGAAACGAAAAAACAACTGCTTCTATTGAACAGTAGACGTGTTAGCACTAATAAGAACTGAATGTTACCTTCATTATTACAGCCTCACTTTAGTTCCCACTTATCTACATTCCATGACATTGTCTTTAAACATGACCCAGTTTGGCAGCTCTGTATTAAAGACTAGTTCACACACGAACGTGGCGAGGGAAGGGGCTTCACAAGCCATGCAGACTGCCTTCTCTGTTTTGTAAACTATAAGTACGTATATAGCAGTAGAACCATGCGCACGTTGTAGAAACAGAAATTTTGTACTAAAATGGCAAACGCTTGCGGAAACGGCAATGACGCTTGCACGTAAACACACGGAGGCTGCACTAACAGTCGTGATATTCAAAAACAACCCTTACTGTGACATAGTTATCAGCAGTGTTAACATGTTCTGGTCTTCCACAAATCAAATGCACAATATATAAATCTGAAGCCGCAAATGCAATCTTAAGCCAAACGGGCACGCTAAAGTTACGAGCTATACTAAGGGAAGTTGCTGCTGGGAGCGAAAGGCGTGCGCTACTATTGGCTCCTNTACGAGCTATACTAAGGGAAGTTGCTGCTGGGAGCGAAAGGCGTGCGCTACTATTGGCTCCTTATAGTGCTTGCTATGGATGCAGGATTGTAGCATAGATAGTGGAGGAGAGAAGCTTAGATACATAATAAAACATCCTTTCGTCACGTCACATTAAGTCTACCTTACAAGGGGCAGGCGGCATCCGGCACCACTCCATGCTAGCTGTTATTATCTACATATTTTAGCCACTTCTCTTTTAGTTCGGCACTACAATTAAGGGCAGCAATATTACAACCCCTATATTTTATTGCTAGGGTCCAAAAAACTTATTTTTAAACAATTTTGCCGGTAATTTCTTTTATTGGATTTGAGTTTTCACTGTTTTTTTTCTCGATATATTTCTAGAAATTTTTCATGGTTTCTGAGAATTACTTTGTAAAATTGCTGTATTTATAAAATCCACGTTCGTAAAATAGAGTTCTACTGCATCCAAGATTAAATTAGGGTTCACATTATGGAAGACTAGGTGGTTCCATGCAATGAACTAGGGAAGGGATGGTTATGATTACCAGTTCTCAATTCTTCTGGTTCTTGACAATGAGCACCGGGACAGAGAACCGGTGTCGAAATCTCGGTTCTACTACGGCCGAAACAGTTAACACAATAGTTATATACACACAGAAGTACTTTAAGCAGGAAATTAATTACTTACCACCATGTTCCTATTAACTACATATAAGTAATATTTTCACATTTAAACATTGATTAGCATCTCAAGATTTTATGAGTACAGCGGAAATTTTTACTGATTTCTAACCATGTATTTCTCATAAAGAAAATTTAAAATTGTCCATAGATGTTGTACACTGCTGTTGTCTGCAACATGCACAACACTATTTGCGGACAACGCAAATGCTCATGGCAGTGAACTGTAGAACAAAATGTTCTACGTAACTTGTGCGATATCTCTGGCATCTACAAACACAAATAATTATTTTACAGGTTATGCGGTGTAAGTTGCGTTGTGTGAATATTCAGTATACTGAAACGAAAACAAAAAATTACAACTTTCATTTTTGTTTTTGAAAGAAATTTTGGGTACCGAAAGTCGTAACAATACGAAAATCCTTGATTTTGATGAATATACGTATGTTTAACCAATGTTCGTTCAGTGCGCCAGAAAAGGAACTTTTTGTCTGTAAATCATCTTGTTCTGTTTTCAGTATTTTACAACTAGAATAACTACATAAAACAAAAATTTTAATGTCGGCAAGAACCCCTGTGGTAAATACTCCATATCCTGTATTTCTTTGGTTTGATTTTGCAACAAATTTTTTATAATGAATAATTTGCTAAAACGTTATGAATTTTGCTAAACCTTCTTTAAGACTGAGTTCTTACGAAGTTCCAGTTTCACAAAAGTACATAACCTATTTTTCGTTTTCATTTCGTGAGAAAAAAAATCTGCATTCGCACACCCATAGGTGTATGTGAACATTAAAATTATTCACATTTTGTTAGAGCGTACATTCCAGTAGCAAAAATATTATTTTTTTAAATAATACTGTGCATTTAATCATCAAGTAAAAAACTGAAAAACTGGGCGTTACCAATGTACTTGTGTGCTGTATCAATGGATAAATCACTTTCTAGCAGTCGCGTATATTCCCCGCCATACTGTATATAGTTTGCATGGAAACTTGCTGACACACGAATAATCAGGTCAATGGCGATGTTAATTTTACACGAATATATGATGTGTAGAAAAGTATATCCACAGAAAGGCTTATAAATAAGTGCCCACTTAACCGAAAACAGCTTGTACAGACGGATACACTATCAGCAGAGAGAAGGAACTTAACCAGGCCTACAAGAGTGTTCAGTTAACTGTGAATCAACAGAACCCTTTTATAACGTCCTTCAGGGGACCACGACAAAGTGGCGTTATAAACAGGAATACATTATAAGAGGGAAAGACAAAAATTCACTATATGTAAAAATTAGTTCATTAATACAAGAATCAAAGTACAGGACCATTATTTATCAAACTAATCCTTCATTGTAGTAATTCTCCTGGTTGTATTTCCTTGGTTTTATAAATAATTATGTACATTAAAAGTGGCTGAAGTTGTAAACTGAAATAATACGAAAAGGTTTCATGACAAGAAAGTAAATTTTTTAAAGTAAACAGATTACATTATTCAAGGGACAGTGAAAACGTTATTTCGGGAAATGTTTAACATTGTGCTTATGAAGAAACTGTTAGTACCAGAAAAATCCGGCATTTTACAGGAGCAAAAATTACACGCAAATGGGAACATTATAGGAGGGTCCTTCTACACAATCTCCACTACAGGTCTGGACAATAACAAAGCTCAGAAGAACGTGCACTCACCGGGGATGACGGCCACAAACACGTCTTTGAACAGCAGAAGTTCCTCCTCGGGCGCCATGTTGTGCGAGCCGAACACGTCATCCTCCGGCCACACTTCCCTGTGGCCACACAATCACATTCTCACCGACACACCAGCACAGGAAACTTTCCATCGCTCTCAGATTAAAAAAATATCTTGAATTCATATGCTGTCTCAAATAACTTACATCCTCATACTTCTAACTATTTAACATTAAGAATGGAAACCACTTTTACTAGCATTACCTTGCAGTGGTAGTTTGACGAGATGATATTTCACATTTATTACACACTAATTAATATTTCTTATGGCATGTTCGTCTGATCAATTACTAATTATAAAGTACAGATTTTCTGGGAATTTGTCATTTTAAAACATACAAAAATTTTCAATGCACCACCACTCGATTTTATTTAATTTAATTGCACATTAGCATTTTTTGTGTATATGATTACATGCTTCACCTACATGGTAAAAATGTAGCACATTCAAAAGTCTGCATTTTGAGTTCTCTGTATTGGATGCGTAAATAATACAGAGTACACAGCACCACAATCAACGAGTAATACTAAAAAAACAAATTGAGGTAAAAAAAATTAAATATCGCAAAATGCGAGTATGATACGACTTATTGCATTACAGTAATACGAAGTATCAGAGATGGTGGACACATATAACATACGTGAAATGCAACTTCATCAATTTCCTGCAGCCTACAATAACACACTAGAAACAAATTACAAGAAAGAAAGAGCGAGAATGCGCAACAACTGTTGAACAGCTGAACCTCAATGAAAATAAGGATTAACTGGCACGACGACTGTAAAATAATGAACAATGAAGTTCTTCTAGGTCAAAATTGTGAAAATTGTGTTTTGGGGACATGAACCCAGAGCCAGATGCCAAAGCACAGAGACAGGAAGTGAGACTAACCACAGCAGTGACATGCGCAGAGATGTTAGTTGCTCCACACACTATAAGCACAAGATAAAAGCATTAAACTCCAAAAAATGTTTACTAGCAAGCAGGTTTTAAAAACTTGAAGACACTAATAGATACTATATAACATACTGTATTTATATTTATTCTAAAGTTGTTACATTTTATGATTTATAGCATGTAATTAATTTTCAAAGAATATTACTAAC
>NQII01003343.1:310521-321886 GCA_002778355.1 Clitarchus hookeri | reverse complement strand
TTATATACTCTATGCATACACGCAGGCGGAGAAAGGTATTCCTTAGGCCTGGTATATAAAAAAACTCAAAAAAAATAAATGGCAAAATTGCAGCGGCGCAAGAAAGTGAACTCGGAAAGCTTTAGGCACCAGTTTATAAAAGTTCCTTGCGACTTTTATAACAGGTATCCACCTAAAGATTTTAGAGTTTTATATTTTGCGTCATTGCAATTTTGCCAGTGTTGCGTTATTGCGATTTTTATAAACCAAGCCTTAGCCTTGCCTTCTCGTCAGCTCCCTATGTACCCGTACACGTATAGCATTGCATACGTCACCTGTCGGCGCCGAGATTCAAAAACCCGGACAGCATTCTCATAGAGAAAACATTTGTAAACAAAAATTTGCTTGTGTACACGGTGGAAAACGGGTATGTGCAATAGGTATTATCTACGACATCGTTCATAATTATAATGTACGTTTCATCTTGAAGCATGGCACAAGATTTAGAAGTTTCGTTTTCAACACGTATTCTTTCATTACAATCTCATAATTGTAAAATTAGTTACAAAAATTACACAACACATCCATCTCGCTACGTAGTAACACGATTTACGGGTATAATGCATTCATACCTATAGTAATGCATTTACATATGCAGTATATGTACGCACACACATATGTAGACGTAAATAACTTTACATGCATCAAGTGTTATACTTACTTCAGACGCAAACGTCTGACCGGTATGTGTAAAAATTTGTGTCTGATCATTTTAAGACGAAACTATTTCTGTCGGTCAGCATCCATGGCGCGGCGCCTACAAAGTTAAAAGTGTTCAAAAGGTACACATTTTTTCCAAATTTGATGGTTGTTACTGATGTTTACGACATCTAACAGCATATAATTAAAAAACAAAGAAAACTTTATACTACTGATAACAATAGCATTGCAGCTTTCTCTAAAATCTCCAGTGTCAAGAAATCAAAACGTATTTCGAAACAGGAAGAACAGACCACACATATTCCAATTAATACTTCTAACGTGCTGACTTGAGTCCGTTTTCGTCCGACAAGCGGTGAAAAAGTGAACACATTGGGACATCCCAATAAACGATGTACACCCCACAATGGACGGCTTTGTGTCGTATCGTTTAGAAATGGTTGTCGGGAAATCAACGGCGACAACCCACAGCGCTTTACGTCCGTATTATGTGGCATGTGAAGGCATCTATAAAACTACCTTTGCCAACTGTGAGCACGGCTTCATATATGGCGTCTTAAATCCCATTGACTTGCGGCAAAATGTGTTGTTGTTGGGTGTCATTTTTCAGGATAGTTCGGTATTTTATTTTTTAATACTCTTATGTATGAAGTCGCCTAAAATCAAAATTTTATTGTAAGGGATTTACTGAAAAGAGTCGGATGCCTTTAAAACGGATGAATGAGAACAAGTGTTTCACATGGGTGGGTATCCCTGAAATCACAGTATAAGGGCTGATGCAAGCAAAACATTAGGCAAAATTTTCTTAAATTAATGGAAAACATTTTTATGAGGTAGGTTGAATCTCGTCTTATTGAGTGTTGAGCGTATGTAAAAAGAGTAAAAGTGTATTACTGTATACTTCCTTTCTCTCTTTATATACTACTATCCGAGAGTTTTGTCTGACTGTGTGAGTGGGTGGAGGCAGTATATTTTAATCAGGACTTACGGATAGGCATAAAGCAAATAAAAACATCATTTTAAAAATCACTTTCCACTGATTCAAATGTTATACTTGTGATTCGACGTTGAAATATAGAACTCATTCCCAACTCTACAGAGACCATTCCAGTCGCAATGTGTTTTCTGAAATATAGCGCAGTTAAGGACAAATAATTTTTTTTTTCAAAAGTGATCACTTTACCGTAAACATCATCAGTTAAATATAAAAAATAACAAACTAACTGAATTAGTGAAATTAATTTCCAGTTACACCTGCATTACAAAGGTTTTTGTTTCACTCGTTAACACACTAGTTCTAAATTCATGTACGCATGCCTTGCCCGGTCCTAACTCACGGAGTTCTTAGATTTGTCGGCCATGTTACGAATTAGACTGGTGTGCTACTACGATATTACACGGATAAACTACAATACAACCGGGGTAAGAAATACATATACATATATCCAACACCAACAATAAGGCTTTTACTTTTCTCTGTGTGTTTGTGAGAGAGAGTATGTGTGTTTACACGCTAACCTGAATGCATCATTTCCAACGCCCTTTTTTCTCCCTCTCTTTTGTGCACACACGCGCGCACACAAACACACATTTACAAAAATAGTTGTGTATGATAATAAGTATTATGTTATACCTTACCGGTGTTTCTTTATGATATTTAGGTGTAAGCCTCTTCTGTTTTTCTTTTTTCTTGAAGGGAAACCTCGTGCCTTTTTCGACTGGACACTTCCTGTGTACCCACATTCTTTTACTTTCATCCCACAACCTCTGTAGAGCCTGCTTTCACTTGGTCGCAACACACTAGCAGCGCACCTAAACCAGACTGCACAACAAGTAGTGACACTCGTGCTGGCCAGACTATTAGTGTGAGTCACCCTCATCCTGTCCCTTCCCCCTGGTAACACATTACAGTCGCTTCAAATGCTTGTCCGACAATTTCCGTACAGTCAGGCTCTTCATGCGGACTATTTGACGCATTTTCTTCCAGTGGACAAAATATTACAGCTCGAAATGAAAATAACGCGTATTTAGTTTCTCTTTGAAGAGGGTATAAAATATTTACTTTAGAAGTAAATAGTAACGTCTATGTTCTTACATGAAAAAATTATACTTAAAGTTATTTTCAATTATGGCATATTACGAAAATAAATTAAAAATTTCACAAAAATATTATTCAAATCAGTATATAATACGTTTACAATAACTTTCAGGCTATAACGCTATGACTTTTATAAAATTACGTACATTACTCTATCACATAATACACTGAAGAGCCAAAAAAAACTGGTACACTTGCTTAATATCGTGTAGGCCTTCGGCTCTGAAAGCTCATATGAATGATGGTCCGTTGAATAGTTCACACGCTGGCACTTGTTGATGCCCCAGCATTGAAATCTGCGCCAATTTGAGAAAGGGTTGCACATCTGTCACGTTTAATGATTCTCGACAGTCGTCTGTCCCGTTCTGTCACGATCTTTTTCCGGCCGCAGTGATGTCGAAGATTTGATATTTTACCGGATTTCCGATATTCACGGTATACTCGTGAAATGGTCGTACGCGAAAATCCAAATTGTATCGCTACCTCGGAGATGCAATGTCCCATCTCTCGTACGCAGACTATAACACAACCTTCAAACTCACTTAAATCTTGATAACCTGCCATTGTAGCAGCAGTAACCGATCTAGCATCTTTGCCAGACGCTTGTTGTCTTACATAGGCGCTGCCGACTGCATCGCGTTACTCTGATTGGTTCAGTACCTCTGTTACTTGCATACGCACGCCTATACCAGTTTTTTTTTACTCTTCATTGTACAATCCATACAAGAAATACCGTTTATTTTCTATTAAATTATGACAGCTGCTCTAGTATAGTTTGGTATGCTAGGCATTTGTTGTGCAGATAGTTGCAGCTCTACGAAGAAAGTGATTTCGAAGAAGACTACAGAAAATTATATATATATATATATATATATATATATATATATATATATATTCACAAATTGCGTGAACGATAAGATTAAAATTTTATTGATCGTTCACAAATATTATTCTTTTTCAATCACATTTTCATCGATTTTACACATAATAATTCCTTTCAAATGTCATTGTATAGACAAGTGCATACATTACAATTTTTGTTGTGTGCTGTACCTGCATTTTACTGTGTTTTACGCATTACAACCTCTATAATTGTAAGTTTACAGTAATTACAGAATCAAATTTTTGTTTCAAATCGAGATAAGTGAAATGTGTGCGATTTACATAATAAAAGGATTTTTTTTTTTTTTTTTTTGCTGCGTGACAACAGGCATAATAAAATACACCTGCAATGGTTGGTTGCTCATGATCGCATTAGTTGCATCACTGTAATTTTTCTAGGCAGCAGCAAATGTTCGTGGCGATAGCCAGAGACACAGGTAGACACGCGTCCCCTCCGCCTCTGCAGTTAGACAGGTGCTCAGAACTCTTCCAAATGTTCACAACCCATTGCCAGGCCTGTTATCGGGCACATCATCACCTCACCCTCCCTGTACATTCATCTTTCGACATCTTCACGTAGTTCTACTTACTACCACTGCGCTACGAAGGCAGCAGCTTCCTAGGTATATTATAGCATTTTTATATATTTCTAAGATTATACGGTTATTTGTCATATTATTGTTACTGTGATTTATTTATATGAAATTATACATTAATATCTTTGTCTGTTTGCAAAAAAAAAGTTGTATTTGACAATATTTTAAATTATATAAATTAATAATTTAATCAACAGGTGTAATATGTATTGTAAATTATTTTCATAAATTTAACTTTTAGCACACCTATAATATGTTATGCGAATATTTTCTCAGATACAAGCATAGAAAAAAACGGCTTATTTGATTAGATGAAGTTTTTTTTAAATAAAACTAACTTTGTAATTCATTCAGAGAAGAAAAACGCACATTCTTAAGTAAAAATATAAATTTAAATTTTTAATTAATTAATTTAGCCATTAAAGAAACTTACTACTGTGACGTATTTTACACTAAAGAAAATATAAACACTTATCTTTCACATGAAGCCCAAGCCATATTTTTCCAACGATTTTGGAAATCTGTACAGTAAATTTTAAAGTGTTCTGCATTTATTGTATTGAGGGTTGCATCACTATAAGGAGATCCACTTTACTTCTACCTTAACTGCGCCGTCAAGATAAAGATAAGCGAACTTCTCGTACAGAACTTGTCGACGCAGTTTGGAAAAGCTTCTAATATAATGCTGCCGCTTAACAAAAACTAAGATTTTGAAAACGGCAACCGGATGCCTGATAAACGTTAAACGGGAAACTATGTCCGATAACATTAAACGATCCACCACGGCTTTAATTTCGAATCCAGATAAAAAAAATACGAAGTTGGGCGAAGCGAAAGAAAATGAACCACGTGTCCCGAAAATTAATAATACTGCGTCATTACAAGGTTCTGATTTCTTTTATTTTTAGAATTCAAAATTTTTGGTGAATAGGATATAATTTATAATCTTTGTATGTTTTATATTTTTATATTTTTATTTATTTTAAGTATTTTTAACATTCAAATGGTAATGTTTTTATATCATTAATATATAAACCCAAAAAAAAACCAAAAAAAAAACAATGAAATTACATGCAGATATAGTTAGTTAAATACTATGTTTATTAATGTGCATGGTTTGCATGGTTTTATAAATCAGAACTGCAATCTACAAAATATTTAAAATGGTAAAAATAGAAAAAAAATGGACATATTTTAATTGGTTAAATTGCATTGAAACAAATTAGTTGGCGTTAAGTCCACCGAGTGAGTACGACCAGATGCAGAACACACGTACTGTGGAACGTAGCAATATGGGATTGTGTGTTTGTGGTGGTGTCCCAGGAGCCAGACAGCAGACGTGGCGAAGTTTGACGTGCTGAGGGAACAGTANCGAGTGAGTACGACCAGATGCAGAACACACGTACTGTGGAACGTAGCAGTATCGGATTGTGTGTTTGTGGTGGTGTCCCAGGAGCCAGACAGCAGACGTGGCGAAGTTTGACGTGCTGAGGGAACAGTACGAGGAGCACATGAAGGTGTGCCATCAGAGCTCGGAGACGCAACGACTGCGAGAGGAGCTGGAGACGCTGCGGAGGCAGCACGACGACCACATGAGAGGCTGTACCTCGCCACAGGGGGCGTGCCTCCGGGCTGCGTGTGCCGAGGACAGGCGGCAGGCCGAGCTGCAGTTGACGGAGCATCGCTCCCGCCACGCTGAGGCGGTGAGCCAGCTGAAGGCTCAGCTGGCTCACCGCCTCAGCGGTCAGTCTGCTGAGCAGCAGCTGGAGCTAGGCGAGCTGAAGGAAGAGCTGAGTGCGGCTAGGAAGGAGTACGAGGACCACCTGAGGTGCTGCCGGCTGGTCGACGGTCCGCAGCCTGAGAAGTTGAGGGAAGAACTGCAGCAGGTCACTGCGCAGCTCTCCAAGATCAGAAGGTGAGTGTTGTTAGTTCACGTGCATCTCTCTTACGGGGCTGGAGCTGCCACGTGGCTAGGGCATTCTTCTCCTACTCCTGCAATCCAGGTTTCATTGTCGACTGGCTCGTCCACATTTTTGCGTGTGGGGAACACGTGGCTGTTTCTGCGAATGGAAATGCTTTCTCAGGGTGCTCCCCTTACATCTCTATTCCATTACGCTTCTGTTCTGTCCTAGGGTTTCACTTTGTGGAACAACTGGCACCTGCAGATAGGGTTGCCAACTGTCCCGTGTTATACAAGATTTCCCGTATCCGGGGCTGAAAGAATTATCTTGTATGGACATTATACAGTACATCATATACCTCTTACCTCGGTCTTTTTTAAAAACAAACTCAATTTTAATAAACACAGTATCAGTACTTTACCTTTTTCTTGATTGGAGGTACTTTTACTCTGATGCTCAAACATAATGACCATAGATATTAATAACTGACGCCAACAGGTGACATTCTTCAAAAGTGCGTTCATGAAAGTAACTATTACTGAGATATGTACATTATTTTTTCTTCCAGTGTGTGTTGGTAGAACTTTTTATGACTATAGTTGCAACTAATATTTTTTTTGTAGATGTTCAGAGAAAAAGTTGACTGATGTACGATATTAATGCTTGCAGATAGTATTTAAAACTATTCTTTTTTATAACAATTTGCTTGATCATTTCATTGGGGTAAGATGTGTGTTGAGTTGTCGGAAGTGTCCCTGAGGGCAAATCTGGAAAAGTTGGCAACCCTACCTAGAGACCCAGCTTTGAAAACCCATCACTCAACAAGTGTACTCTCACTCTTGCCCCTTCCACACACACCATTATTGGTACCATAATATCTGCGTTACTCCAAACATACACTTAGATCCTTGAATAAATTATAAAAAATACCACCCGCATCATCCTTTCATATAAATTGGTGCATATTGTATAGTGTGTGTGTTAAAGAGACCACTTTTCATGCCAGTATGATAGACTTGAACAAGGGTTAACTAATTGTGGTAGCAGTTTGGAAAATTTATTAATAACGTAGGCTACTTCCAATTTTATTTTTGGTGCATCCATTTTTTTCTATATGTGGCTCTTCTGGGGTGTTTACTAAAGTAACTTGAAAGAGTTAATGAGTTAATGCAGTCACGTGATCATGTTTACTCAATCATTGAACTCTCAAATACAATTCAGGATTTTGAGATGGCGAGAACTCAAAATAAGCGTGAATATTTAATAGAATTTTTAAGTGCTGTGCTAGATAATAACAATGATGACAAAAAAGTGTTTCTGTTAAATTATTAAAATCCACCATGAACTCGCAACTCAAAAAAAGACTCTGTATTAAGCACTACCACACAAATATAGTACCTCTGTACTTCGCGGCAAGTTAGTATAAAATCGTCTTCCATCAGTGCTACTTGATGAACGCCTCGTCTAACAAATGACTTTCTTTTTGTTTTGGTTGCATGGTTTACATATTTTCACACCAATTCACTTTGTGTTGTCTGCTAAAGCCCATTTGACCCGCTGTTGAGCAGGGTTAGCCTGGAGTTGATCATGTTAACAATTGACTTTCTGGACACAAGTAAACTTTTATCGGGTCACTTTCGAAAATGAGCCGAGTAGAAGTTTTACTCTAACTAGGATAACCGAGTGAGTTTTTGTAAGCGCCTCTAGTAACTCAAAACCATTTGACTAAAGCATAGGCACGGAGAGGTGGGTGGTGGGTGGCAAGAGGTGCGATTGCTCCCTCACTTCTCAATGAGCAGGGGTGTTATCCCCCTTCCTCCCCGCCCCACGTTGATAAGCAGTGGTTGGTGACTACTCAGCTTGTAATGTTACAGCTTGCTTTCTTCTTTTCAAATACACTCATTTGCAAAAAAAAATGTGATCACTCTGAAGGTCCTAAGTGGGTACAGGCAAAGGACAAGTTAGTATGTGTACAGAAAACATCAAAATATTGTACCACGCCAAGCATGTACTGCAAGGTGCCACCAACATTTGCAGGTTGTCAATCTGCACCCGGAAGGGAAGCGCACCTGGTCGCAGAGTTTCCTGGACTTACTGCCACACCTTCAGGGTTCCTTCATTCACCACCAGTAGGGTGCAGGAATCGTAGGAAATGGCACCCCGCACCATGACCCTCTCATTGGGGCAGCGTGCTGCTCTACAATGAAGCGTGGATCACGGTGCTGATCCAGACAGAACCACAATTCATCGCTGAATACCACTTGTTGCCAGTCCACAAGCTGCCACGCTGCTTGTTCCTGGAAGAAGATCACGTCTTCTCGGTGAATGCTCGGGTCGTAACGGATGCCTTGATGACAGATCCCGCTTTGCTAGTTGCCTGGACATGGTGCTGATGGACACAAGCATATCCCCAGCTGCAGTGACATGTGTCTGGATGGTGCGCGGCGCCCGTGGAGAGCTTCCGGCCTGTCGCACGATGAAACGATCCTCCCTGCCGGTGGTGCGCCGGGGTTGACTCGAGTCCTCTCAACGGGCGTGTGTACCCTCCTGTTCCCACTGCGTCCAGCACTGACTCGCACTGCACGCAGAATGGTTCAAGTGGCGAGCAATGTGCTGAAACGTCCAACCAGCCTCTCGGAAGCCAATGATACGGTACTTCTCAAATTCATCGAGCTGGGCGAAGGCTTGTCGTTTGTGCCGTCGGGGCATGCTGCGTGTTCACAGAACTTGGCCCTGTGGCTCGCACTGCTACTAGGGCCTTAGTTGGTGTCTTGCAGCTATGCTTGATGGAAGGACATGTATGCCCTCTAGTGGCAGATCCACGCAAGCAAACTGCATTAAACACAAATGGGACATACATCAGACTATGACGATACTATGTGGCTACTTTTCTCGTACTCGCACAATTCGTAATGGTGATCAATTTTTTTTTGGAAATAAGTGTGTGTATATCTTATACTTCTTTACGTACCCAACAGCAGCAGTATTTCTGTAGAAGTAATTTCATTTTATGATTTAAAACCTTGGGCCCACATGAAATAAGTGTTGGGTACATGCATTAATGCATGCACATACAGGACGAGCGCGATGAGACAGAGAGGAGAAGGGATGAGAGAGATAAGATTTAAATGAACAAGATTACTGCCACTGAATGTTTGAGATTTGTCCCCTCTTTTGGCAACAAGAAGTTGGTACCCATGAAGTTGCACTTTGTCAACTATTATCCAGTATGTTTGCTCTAGGAGAATGTACCTTATTCTTGTGGAATGATTTGTATCTCGAGTTTCCAGACATCCAGCAAAAAGACATGTCCTCATTTTTAAGCACTTTTTTTTTGCATCTGGCTGGATTTATCGTGCTGATCAAAAATGTCCATCTATTTAGACCTGATGAAATATAGTATTTGTCTACTATTTATTTTTATTTTATGAGTTTTTGTGCAGCTAAACTTGTAGCTGTGTTGTTAATGTTCTTTTGGTTAATAGTATGAAAACATATGCATATTTCTTGATAGTCCATGTAAATTATGTATCGTATCTAAATTTTTATTCATTTTCTAGTTCAGATTTATTTTTGATATTGTAGTAGGTATGTGTATTAAAATGTTTTGTATTGTAAACCAACTGTAAGCATTCAAGTTTATTTTCCCGATACTTAGCCTTCATATTGTATGTTAACTGGTAATGGGAACATTATTTAATGTTATAAATTAAACATTTTAAATTTATCTGCTTGAAATGCTAATGAGTAATGACTCAATTAAACTATTTTTTCAACATTATTAACATTAAACTACATATATGCAAACAGAATGTAATGTGTGGTTCTCTAGTATAAATAATTTGCGGTGCTAATGAAAATGCAGTCGTTCATTTTATTGAAATATGTATCCTCCTTTTTGCAGAGTGAATGCCTTCCTTTATTATCCTGCGTGTTTGGTAACCTTAAGTGTGTCAGAGTATTATTCTACGTATAGCTACTAAAGTGTGTTTGTTCTACTTGGGTGCTGGATGACCTCATTCTCACTCCAGGGACATGTGTACAGTTTCCACTATGCAGATAAGATTTACGCTGTTGCCGTGCAAATATTTACTTCCCACGGAATTCGAAAGTTACAAGGAAATTCCAGAGTTTGTTTCCACGAGCGGAATTCCTCAGTCCCTTGCTGATGCGCCTTACATAGACGATGAATTACACAGTTCTTTTGAAATGCCATGTCTCGTTATCTGTAAACACATCTAGCTGACTGGCGAAGTTATTTTTAGCGTGTGATTTTCATGTGAATGTGCAGGCTGTTGCGACATTCTTCACCTGCGTCGAAGCTTGGCAAATACCGCATGTGCTACTGCTTCGCGACACACATTCTGGATACTTTCCATTTGTGTTTAGGCAACTGGGTAAACCTCCTCTGCTTGCCTAAGCGTCCGTCCATTACGAACGTTACTTGTTCAAGGATCCATAGGACAATAATTAAAAACCTCAAAACTTCTAAAAACTTTTATTTATTGGCTATTAGTTTACTACACATTTAATGTAGTTTTTGTAGACCGACCGATGACATTGCATGCACGAACTTGCAAAAATCAGGAGTGTCTGCATTTTAATTAAATTTTAAAATGTATTTCATGGCAACTGACTTTCCAACGAATCGAGGTGACCGGAGAGTTTTTTCTCTGTCGTCATGATGACGTGCCAGAGGAAAAGCAGCCGTCAATGGTCCTAAGTTTGGGCAGGAGGATAAGCGCCATCGATGGCACAGGTGCCACCATGGTTGACAATGAAGATAATATCTGTAGGTGTCTGGAGGCCAAAAACACTTTGTTCCATTACACTGTGATAATATCTAAAACTTCCGGGTTACCTTGAAGTCCCTGGTGATCAGGTGGGTATTATGCGTTCAGTTACATTACTGACTGCGTCATGTTGAACAGTGTAATCAAACACCACGTGAGTCATCATACTACTTTAATATCTGTTTATAAGTATATGTCATTACTTTAGGTTCATACATAACATGATTTACAGGAGTACATTACATTCACATATTGCTTACATAATGGCTCTCTCCAAAATACACGTTAATGGCCTTGGCTCACATCGCATAATAGTTTGTCCAACTTAACATCTTATTCAAACACCCATTTCTCCACATTTTGCATTATATTGCAACTACAGCTTCATCTGACCCC
>NQII01003343.1:251576-310472 GCA_002778355.1 Clitarchus hookeri | reverse complement strand
GGATCATATAAAGATGGTGGCCATCCAACTGGAATGAGAGAGCAGGAGCATATTGTGTGATCGAGTCTCCGGTTCCAGTCTGTTTTTTTTTTGCTCTCTCGGAGACTACTGGATCTGTCCAAATTATTGTGTTGTCCTGAGAGCAGACAAAGATGTTGTGTTGGACCTGACTTGCATTGGCCAGTATATTTCATTCTGATCTACGAATGTAGCTTTTATGATTGCAGTCGTAGTGGTACTGGGCCACTAATGGAAACAACTAACTGCTACCAAACATCATGTTACCAGTTAAGATCAATTGCGTGCTGGGAAAACTGTGGCACAAATCATTAAAACAGCAGGTTACTGAAATATCATATTCATAAATAATATATATGTATTTTTTTTTTCCGGCCATATACAGACCACGCTATTTCAACTGTCCTTTTCCTTTCCCTGGCGCCTGGGCTTGAACTTTCACCCATTATTCCCGCATTCGTATCCTATGCTGTTCCTTCCTCGCTTCAGTCCATGTTTTGCCAGTTTTTAGTTTCGGCTTTTCTTGGAAGCCACGGTGCTCTTGGAGTTTCTTATTGAGCGGAATACGTTTCTGGAGATCCTCCTGTGTTATCCCCGCTTCTTGCAAGTCTTTCTCTACCTCGGTCAGCCACGCCTCCTTGGGTTCTTTGTTGAAAAAGTAATTAAAAATCCTATTGCTCAGCCTTGTAGAATGCATAAGGGCAATATGGCTATAGAAAACAATTCTCCTCCTACGAATGGTGTCTTTGATCTAATTTATTTAAACCATCAGTTACATGAACAAAAAACAATACTCAGCTGTCGAAAACATTGAAATAGATACTTTCTACAAAATTCTTTAAAATCAAGATTAATAATTCAGAATTTGAATATAAAATTAGAAATTGGGGTCCCCTCACATTATTTACTTAGAGGTAAAACTATACATCTAAATTTCCTATTAAATTGGTCACAATGTTGAAGATCATATTTCGGTCTATAAGAAATAACATCATTTAATCTTGAATTGTAAAATATTTCACAGTCTGTTGTGCAACTTACTAAAAAGTTGTCTATTCAATGAAAAATATTAAAATGTTTTATTCACGTCTGTTTATCCGTCAAAACGTCCAGGGACATTCGGACATCACCATGAGCCACGATAGCCGGTGAACTCCACATCCACATTGGCCATCCCCAAGTTTTACCAGATGGGAATACTTAATTTGTTTAGCAATTAACAAAGCGAAGAACGAGAAGATAGAGAACTGTAACTAGGACCCTCTGAGGACAGAGAAGTAGATTAAACTGGAATTGGTTACGGGACATAACACATCACACAAGAATAAAATACCAGTTGTCAGAAAACTTCCCCGTAAGGAGGGTTCAGGAGATGCTTACGCGTAGTTGTGCATTTCCACACGCAGCCCGGTCACCAACTTAAAGAAAAGCTACTTGCCTACGGTTGCACTACTCTACATTTCTTCAATTAAGGAAGACTATCAACATGGCAGGCAAGATATGTGCACTCTGCGACCACATCTTCTGGTACACAAGTTCGGCTTCTGCTGCAGCGAGGCACGTCGAGTTATCACCAAGAAGTAGATGCAGACAACCCTGGGAGATTGTGCATCACACACGGAGTGATACACGAAGTAGTGCATACCAGGCGGAATGATACACTAAAAATTTAGTTAGGGAACCACTGATGGCACTGGGATGCACAAAAGCTGTTCTCAACCAGTGCAAGGGGAACTTTTTTTTTTTGTGGAAACGATTATAGACTGTGGACACAGCAGAAAATTTACAGTGTAGGAAAGGGTACTGCAAGCGCAGCGACGCTACGTTAAGGAGAGACGCTGTAAGAAAAACTGTGATGCCAACATCTGAGCATAAGATGACAAGAGCGTAGCCAGCAGGCATTCTCGCCTGCTCGTGCAGCTAATTGGGACGGAAAACTCAGGTCACTACAAATACATTAAGTTATAATCCCCCAATACCAACTTCAGAACATTAAATGTACTTCCAACTTAAAAATAAAAAAACTAAATCTCAACCAAAAAAAATGTAATAAACTATGTGTTTTTTGAAAATGTGGCACAGTGCCTACCCTGGAAGTATAAACTTTTTGCTGTGTTTGTGTATTAACTGATAAAAGTTTGGAAGAAAAACAAAGCCGAGGATGTCAAGTTATAACAGAAAACAGAATTTGACTCTTGTTCATTTAGTAGTTTTTCCCCAAGTTGGTATTTAAAATTATCTAGAAGTTATTACGCTTCTGAAAATCATAAATACTCCCTGAATTTAGGTGCCAGAATTATATGGCTGCGATACTTACATGTGTGTAAATTTTCTTTCACTATTTTATTTTATACCTAATGCTCTGTTTGTTGCAACTAAATTTATATATGAGCACTGAAACACTGTTATGTGTGCATATTTTTAGCTCTGTGTGTGTGCACATGTGTGTGTGCATGCGTGAGTGCGCGTGTTTGCGCCTCCTAAAACTTTTGACACCACCTTGCACTGAATAAATGAAGCTTACATGTTAATTCCTAGGAACTGTGGGACAATCGCTCTCCAAATTCATTGCTAGATTACATAGATAACAGAATATGTAATATGTATAAAATGTAGACTTTTAAAGTTTTCTGGGGTGAATTATTATGTCAACAGAATTGTTTAACAGTGCAATTTTTAAAAAACTTCTTTTCATTTTTTGGCACCAAAATGTTTTGTAGAAATTTTATATCTCTGTACTATCATTTTCCACTTTCAGTAAGATTTCATGTCTAATAATTTAACAAAATCTTGCCAATATTTTTTGATTGAAATTAAATTGCGTAAATTAACACTTTGATCAGGTTGCAAATCTTTTAATATGAAAGCAATAATGTAAAAAGTATCAGAAATAATTTTTAAGAATATTGTTTAACTTAAATGTGCAGTTATTTTGTTTTGTTGTGTACATAATTTACTCACATTGTGATCAGAAATACTGAACAATTTTGAAGAACAACTGACATAAAAAAAATATTTCAGAATATAACTGGGAAAGTAGGTAAATTTGCTACAGTTGTTTTTTCTTGTTTTATTACAGCTTGACAAGTGAGATTGAAGTTCTGAGGATAAGCCGTGACGACTGCCAAGTCAAGTGCGCCGAGCTGGAAACAATGTGCAAAGAGCACGAGAAGCAATTAACCGAACTTGAGGTACTACAGTATAGTATATAGATGAAATTTATGTAGTTGAAAAAATTCGGAGGCTAGAAGAAACCCTTTTGTATGTGAAAAATTGTAGCTATAAAGAAAAACCGAATTAAATTCACTTGGCATCTGGTACGAGGTTTTTACCAAGTCCACTGTAGCAATCATCTTGACACCAACGTAGTGTTATGGTCCGGTCTTCATCGCTACTATACCATGTGTCCGGAAACTGCAGTATAAGAATACCGGGATGTGAAATTGACACTTATTCCAAGGCCATTTATCATGGTGAAAGATGTATGTACCACATGTTGCATTATGCTCTAGTCAGCAGTTAAAGTTAAGCGTCTGATCACATCCGAGGCATGTTGCACTTGTCACCATAGGAGGACAGAGGTAGGGGTGTGCTGCTGTAACAGCGCAGCGGTAAAGCTCACGAGCGTATGGTTTACAGTTCAAATCCCCATGCTGGGTAACATTTACCTTGGTATACAATCGTTCATGTACCGTGGATGTGTTGCTACTTTCCGTGCACATTGTGTTTCGTCCATTCTTTTGTACGCTAGTTCACACGTACAATGCTTCCAATACGATGTTGCCAGACGCTCTTATTTAACAGCTGATTCGAGCACAACGCAACACGCGGCACAACTTTTACCGCGGTAAATGGCCTTAAGAGTACTTGTCGATTTCCCGTCCTGGTATTCTTATATGGCTGTTTCCGGACACCCGGTGCGTTCCATTTTTTCAAAATTGGTGACTTGTCCCTGGATGCATTCTACTATGTGTACTGTGCATTTGTTTCCTTCGCGTTTGTCCTCTTTCATCTTACTCACGAAGAATGTAATTTTTAAACTTAATATTACGTCAATGTATAATATTGCCAAAGAACTGTAGGATTTACCAAATAAATTTAATTACATATTCAAGTTCAGAGATAAAAGCTCTCGTCTTCGTTCACAATGGAGGACTGTGCTTTCACATTAGATGAAGTGTTGTAAAGATTAAAAGAGCATGGCGTGAGGGTAAAGAGACGGAAGTGCCATTTCCTAGAAAAAGGAAGGTCTTGGGGTACGTCGTCAGTGGTGAGATATCAGGCAGGCGTGAGACTTACAAGTGGTGATATAGGAGGCTCCAATGCAGTCCGCTGTGTCACAATTAAGGCGTATTCAGGACTGTTACACTTCAATGACTGGCTCGTCCCGGTGTGTCGGCCAGATTGAAATCACTGTATATGGTGTCTAGAATTCTTACAAGAATTTTCCTCCATTTCTCTGCTTCACCCTTCAGTTGTTCACTCAGCGTCATATCTACAGACTTATTGTTGTGGAGGTGCCTTTCCACATTTCGCCATTTGATGTAACAACTTCTGTGACTTACATATGTTCTGGTATACGATTAGAAAGTTTTTTTTTCTTCGGTTTTTCCCAATTGTATACTCGGTGGGACACGCTAGTGAAGATCGCTGTTGAAATAGAAAGTTTGCAGAATAATCTGCAAGGAAAGCAAAGTAATGTTTTCATGTTATTGCTCCATACGAGCCGGTCTCTAGGAATTGTTCGACCATTTTGCATCGTTAGTTGCAGAATAGAAAGGGAGGAAAACTGTGACCGTCCTCATCGGGTGGAAATGTTGTCGGGTTTGGAGAGGAACCTAGCAAGATTGGCCGTTCAATTTGATTTAATGTAGGCACCAGCTCATTAAGTAACCCTATGTCGAAATTGGACTCCGGTCTCTTCTTATTCCTCTCCTGTTCAGTCTGCTTACTTTCGTCACTACTGCAACTACGCGAGGGTCTTCAAGAATAACAACTTGCTCCAGTTGGTCTGAAGTAACGCTAACAATATTTGAAGTGATGGGTAAAGCAGGGTTATCACCAGAGCAGTGCTGTCAAACAGTGTCATTCTTTGTTGATGTCTGATTGGAAGAAACGTTTTGCTCCACTTCACGATTCCCACCATCTTCGGAAAAGAGTTTCTTACTACTAATGAACATCTGAAACAAGTTTCACTGAAGTGGAGAGAAATTTAAATATTAAAATAATGAAAGTTGTGTCGCAAAGTAACCCACATTTACTGCATATATTTACTTGTCGCAATACAGAGTGTAAGAATCACTGGCTAAGAGCGATATGGAACACAGGACTCCACTCACCACTCGCTGAGTGTGGTGCAACAATGTTTATACTCAATGCAAAGGACTAACTTGGACTCTCTCTCTCTGCTACCAAAGTTTTTCCTTTGGTTTCTTCCCAACAGTAGCAAAACGTTATAGGTTGTTAGCAGCTAACTCAGAATGTTATTTGAGAAATAAAGTGGCATTTATTTCACTACTCAAGTAACCTACATGGTCGTTTGTAAACATGGCATACTAGTTACCCGTAAACAGAAATCATGAAACCACTGAAAAATTCCCTTTCTTAGTTATTTTGAATGATCTTATTTTGTTTTCCCCTGGTCATACTGGCTTAGTAAAGGTATTTTTTGCGTTTTCAATTTCAGTGCATGAAAGACATTAAGGTTTTAAATGCCTGAATAGTGAATTACTTGACACGCTATGCTTAATTAGCTAAGCAAGACAGTGATACTAAAATATTTTTCAAACATTTATGGCATTTAATTATTATAAAATGTAATAAATGTGACATTTCATCATGCAAGGAAACAAATAATCTAAAAAGTAAGATTAAAACTGAAAATTGTAGCCTTTTGCATGTGTGCAAAATAATTTTGTGATTGTAATCCATCAATAAAAGTGTAAAACGCATGCCAAAACACAAGAAATTGGGAGTTGACAAACTTTCACATTGCATTCTTATGTTTTGTGTAATGCACCAACTGATTTTTTTAATAATATGCACTAAAATTTTAACATCTTGCGTTCTTTGCCTACTTTCAAATTACGGCCTAAGCGGATTTCATGTCTATATCACACTGCGCTAGTCGCCCACCGCAAGTTATTTAGGCAGTGTCTGAATAGTTGGTATATACTTACGAAATATTTACTTACGCTGTCTTGTTTTGGTGTTTATGTACTTGTGCATGCAGTTCAGAAGGGTGATATTCTGTTTGTTACTTGGCTTGTCACACAATCTGGTGGTGTTTAAATAAACTATCGTTGAACAGTATAACGTGTGTGTAGAAGTATGCATGTGCCGTGACCTTGGAGAAATAAAAATCTGTAACATAAACTGGGTTACTCACAAGTCACAATTGAATGACATTTCAGAAATTCATGTAATTTTATTTACTTCACACACACTTCACGCCTACAAAACATTTACAAGAGCGTAAACAAACATGGAGGCCACTTCTTGTACATAAGTTATAAGCATGTTCATAAAGTTAATATTCATGTATTAGCCATGGGTGAAGTCTCTGCTTAGTGCGTACTATATTACTGATTCGGACAGTGTTAGCATATACTAGTGATATCATACGTAATGAAAAATATACACTAGGAAATTCGGACACGGTTTTCGCGTTCGTAGCAGGATCTAGCACGTGCAGTACAACAATATATTACACAAACAGACCTGGTAGAGGGATGAAAGCAGTACGCTTTGAAACCTACGAGATTCATAATATCACAGTTTAAACATGCAGCATCAAAACATTATGCAAAACCAATACCACATGCACGCACGCAACGCAAACCCGACCTTCTCTACACGACTACCATACGCAGTGAAACATGAGATGTAAGCATCAGTGCTGCTATCTAACTGCAGAACCAAGAACTTCAAGTTGGGAGCTACTGCGACAGTGTGTGTGGATGCAAAATTGAACACACAACATAAAAAAACATGTGATTCTGTGTAAAATAAGTTACGTAAAAAAGTGTGTTATACATTACCGGAAAAAAATATTAGCTCTGGTATGCCCAAATATAGAAACACAACAATTAAAGGGGTGTCAGGGCCCTTCAAAGAGCTCAGGTCCCCGATGCTGTAGCAATGCCCTCTTCTTGCGTGGGGGAGAGAGTACATGTCGATTTTGCTGAGGAAGAAGGTTGCGAGCTCTTGGTTATGGTAGGGTACACAGTGCGTACATCGACATGTGGTGTTTCCGAAGTGATGGTGCCTAAGGACTATAATTAGTGGAGGTATGGCCGAACCAGTGGAGCTGTAGAAAGGATAGACCAGGCAATGAAGACAGCGCTACTGAAGCAGGTTATCAAGAACAGTCTACATACAGGTACGCAGTCCCTACAGCTTACTGTTGAAAAGTGTTCGTTTGCGTACCACAATATGCCATACACTGCCGCAGGAAAACCTCGAGCAGAAACGTTTTTGAAGAGAGAGCCACACACCAGATTATAGTCTGTAAAACCTGACTTACTAGAGTAACAGGAAGAAAAGGTTGGGAAACCAATGTAATGTGTTTGAGAGAAACCCAGCTCGAGGTGGGGAATCGTGTGTTAGTTAAGCGTGTCAGAGGAGAACTGTTGTGATGGCTGTCATGGTAAATCATTAGAGGTAGTTATTTAACTCGGTGACATAACGTTAAAGTGGGAGATATAAGATTTTGTCATAGAGATCATCTACGAGAGAGTAATTTGCGAGGGGGAGATAGCCCAAGAGCTTAGAGAAAGGAGCACAGGGACCAAGTTAATGTGCAGACTATTGAAGAGGCAAGTACAGGTACACCAGCACAGGAAGAAGCAGGGAGAACTCTGCAGGAGGTAGTGACGGGTGAAGACAAGGTTGACCAGACAGCAAGTAGTGGCGGGGGAAGACAAGGTAGACCAGACAGCAGGTAGTGGCGGGGAAGACAAGGTTGATCAGAAAGCAGGTAGTGNGGAAGACAAGGTAGACCAGACAGCAGGTAGTGGCGGGGAAGACAAGGTTGATCAGAAAGCAGGTAGTGACGGGTGAAGGCAAGGTTGACCAGACAGCAGGTAGTGACGGGTGAAGACAAGGTTGACCAGACAGCAGGTAGTGACGGGTGAAGACAAGGTTGACCAGACAGCAGGTAGTGACGGGTGAAGACAAGGTTGACCAGACAGCAGGTAGTGACGGGTGAAGACAAGGTTGACCAGACAGCAGGTAGTGACGGGTGAAGACAAGGTTGACCAGACAGCAGGTAGTGACGGGTGAAGACAAGGTTGACCAGACAGCAGGTAGTGACGGGTGAAGACAAGGTTGACCAGACAGCAGGTAGTGACGGGTGAAGACAAGGTTGACCAGACAGCAGGTAGTGACGGGTGAAGACAAGGTTGACCAGACAGCAGGTAGTGACGGGTGAAGACAAGGTTGACCAGACAGCAGGTAGTGACGGGTGAAGACAAGGTTGACCAGACAGCAGGTAGTGACGGGTGAAGACAAGGTTGACCAGACAGCAGGTAGTGACGGGTGAAGACAAGGTTGACCAGACAGCAGGTAGTGACGGGTGAAGACAAGGTTGACCAGACAGCAGGTAGTGACGGGTGAAGACAAGGTTGACCAGACAGCAGGTAGTGACGGGTGAAGACAAGGTTGACCAGACAGCAGGTAGTGACGGGTGAAGACAAGGTTGACCAGACAGCAGGTAGTGACGTGTGAAGACAAGGTTGACCAGACAGAAGGAACATTTCCACGAGAGTCTGCCGCAGGTGAATACGTTTGAGAAGGGGGAAAAAGTTTCAAAGGGAATGAAGCGGGAAAAGCAACCATCACAGGGATCTTTGACACAGTAACAAGTTGACGTATCTACTGGCAAGGGAAAGTGATAGACTGAAAAGGAGACCATAAAATAGCTACCGTAGTGTTAATGTTATTTATTTAGGAGAAAGAAGTGTAGTGTTAGCTAAGAGGAGAGAAATGTGTTTATTACATTAATGATGGATAAGTGTAGTGTTCATCACGCAGGGGTTGGTAGCGGTATACAAACAGTGATGGTGTACAGGCCTCGTACATAACAGTGTAGAAACATAGTTTGGCATACAGTTAGTGCTCTCAAATTCTGCACCTGCCATTTGTAATTTATTCTTTCATCCGACATTGAGTGATGTATCAGTTCATGTGGAACTAACCAGCACTGGAAAGTGCATTTTTTTTTTGTATTTGTCTTGTAGGTATTGGTCACGTACATCTGAAATGCCATATTTTCTGTCCATTACGAGTGGTCACACTTACACGTGTGTGGTGTATCTCACTGTGTGTATATGCACATACTTGCATGTGCAGACATATACGTCAGTTTTATTCTCCTGGATGTTTTACCAAGGCACGACAAAAACATGGGTGTACATAGAGCTGTTTGAAATGCTTCGACTTAAAAAAAACTCTGAAGTGACAATAAAACCTCAAAATAGCAGCTGAAAATTTCCTCGTTGCACCTGTGTTTTCTGATAATAAAACATTTTTCTGTGCTGAGTTGACTGCACATAATCAAGTTTCTGCATAAGCATAAAACCTTTATATTTTATAATGTGCTTTTGTTTGGTTTCATGTTATCACTTCCTTTTTTTTATACAGTATGGTGATGATCGAGGTTGATGTCTTACTGCTGAATGTTTGTTCCTAGCTGCAGCGTATGCAGGAACAGTCGTACTTTGGGAGCCAATTAGAAAACTTCTGCGTACAGTTGGGAAGCGTTCAAGCACGGATAGATGATTTGCCACATTATGAAAGTCAGCCCTTGCCTCATGGCGAGTTTGAATTCAGCATAGATGCACATACCAGAGCTCTCATGAAGGTGGGTAAAGTGTTTTATTTGTGTTGTTAATTGCAAGTTTATACTGAAGAGAAACACAGTGTTTTTGGTGTAGAAGTTTTAGTCGTTGACTTGGCTAAAATTATATGATCTATTAAAATTCGCAACTTGTTTAACCTTTTGTATATGAAATTTTCAGCAGGACAAGAGTTGGGAAGATTTGTTGTATGGAAGTTTTATATTGGCAATTTAAGGATTTCACTTCGTAATTGTGTGTTAATTTTACAGTAGTATTGAAACCCTAGGCGTGGAATCTCGTGGGGCCCTCATTATCCCGTACATGCAGGTGTTGTCAAGGTAACATCCTCAGACCAAATCCAACTAGGTGTCGGCAGAGTGCCACACTGCATGTTTCAGGGACTATAACTGTTATTCCATGACACTCGTTCAACACTGGTCTGAAATTTGTGTTATTTTACTTATTTTGAAATTACAGTTCTTTTGATTAGAAATTATTTTTTGTGCTATCAGTTACTGACATCTCTATTTTTTCAGATACATATATTAACTTAAAATAGTTTTTAATTTCTCAACCAGTTGTTTGGGAAAACAGCACAGTAAAAAATACATTAAGATGATCATGTTAGATTTGCAATCATTATTATCTACACAGGTCATTTTACATGATTTTGATGTACACAGATTATTAATCTAGAAGGGTGATAGTCAAATTAAGACATGAGGGAAGTATGTTGTTCAAAACTAGGAAATTACTGCAAGAACTTATCTTACGTGAGGCTTTTAAATTTTTGTCTTGTAGTAGTATTAATAATGAACAATAATATTATTAATAAAAGCCTATGACTTAGTGGTATTCCTCTCAGAAATCTGTGACTCATTAGTTGAATTAACCGTTCACTCTGTTTGATAACACACCAGCTAAACAAAAAAAGTCTGTAATCAGTAAGGAAGAAATAATTAGGCAATAGCGCAGTAGACATACTTTCATGTGCAAAAATTGAGGATAATGTGACTTCGTGCATTTCCACAGATATGAGGAGCAACAAACTATGACATTGATTGAACAGCTCACACTGACATTCACTATATATTTTTACCCACACTCAAAGTTCATGCACCAATAATACACCCCTTGATGTCAGACATGGATATGATGTGTCCCGTTCTATAACCAAAGCCATCTGAAACTCCTGGAGGTAAGACACCTTGCAACACTTTGTTAGTGTCTAAATTTGGAGTTTTATATATGTTTTACATACATACACTGAAGAGCCAAAAAGAATGGTGCACCTGCCAAATATTGTGTAGGGCCCCCGCGAGCACGCAGAAGTGCCGCAAGACGACGTAGCGNGGGCCCCCGCGAGCACGCAGAAGTGCCGCAAGACGACGTGGCGTGGACTCGAATAATGTCTGAAGGTATGCAGGAGGAAATTCACACCATGAATTCTGCAGGGCAGTCCACAAATCCATAGGAGTGCGAGGCGGTGGAGAACTCTTCTTAACAGCTCGTTGCAAAGCATCCCAGATATGCTCAATAATATTCATGTCTGGTGATTTAGGTGGCCAATGGAAGTGTCTAAAGTCAGAAGTGTTCCTGGAGCCACTCGGTAGCAACTCTCGACGTGTGGGGTGTTGCACTGTCCTGCTGGAATTGTCCACGTCCGTCGGAATGCACAATGGACATGAATGGGTGCAGGTGATTGGACCGGATGCTTACGTATCTGTCACCTGTCAAGTCTTATCTAGACGTATCAGGGGTCCCATTTCATGCCGACTGCACACGCCCCATACCATGACAGAGCCTCCACCAGCTTGAACAGTCCCCTGTTGACATGTAGGGTCCATGGATTCATGAAGATGTCTCCATACCCGTACACATCCATCCGCCCGATACAATTGGAAACGAGACTCGTCAGACCAGACAACGTGTTTCCAGTCATCAACACTCCAATGGCGGTGTTGGTGGGCCCAGGCAAGGCGTAAAGCTTTGTGTCGTGCAGTCAACAACGGCACACGAGTGGGCCTTCGGCTCTGAAAGCCCATATCAATGATGGCTCATTGAATAGTTCGCACGCTGGCACTTGTTGATACCCCAGCATTGAAATCTGCGCCAATTTGAGAAAGGGTAGCACGTCCGTCACATTTAATGATTCTCGTCAGTCGTTGTTTTTCCGGCCACAGCGATGTCGAAGATTTGATGTTTTACCGGATTCCCAATATTCACAGTACACTCGTGAAATGGTTGTACGCGAAAATTCAAATTGTATTGCTACCTCGGAGATGCTATGTCCCATCTTTCATGCGCCTACTACAACACCATGTTCAAACTCACTTAAATCTTGATAACCTGCCATTGTAGCAGCAGTAACCTATCTAGCTGCCGGCCACATCGCGTTACTCTGATTGGTTCCATACCTCTGTTATTTGCATACGCACGCCCATGCCAGTTTTTTTGGTTGTCCAGTGTATTTACACACAAATGCATACACCGACACAAGCAGTATAAACACACAAACTGTCTGGATTTTCTATTCCACTAAGAATGTTATAATTGAAGTCAATGCTTCAAAACGTAGCCACAGTTATCGTGCATCTGACCACGCCATCTATAAGTTACATGGAACTGCATCTGTACATCTAGCATCCCCGTTGGTGTAAACAGGGTCCCAGTGACGATGGTGGGTGGATTTTCCCAATCCAGAGGGGTCAAGAGAGAAGAGAAGTCCCAGTAACTTTATTATTGTCCTGTGATTTCCAGCTACCATTCACACACCCTTGTTCAGAGGCTGACTGCTCTTATTTATCACAGCAATGCTTGAACAATATGAACATATGGTGAAATTGCCATATTATGATGGGGGAGGGGTTATGTCTCACCCTGTAGGCATGTCTGTGTGTCTCTACTAACATTCCCACATGGTTAATAAATGAACTAATACCTTCCCACATTTGGTGTGCTCAATTAATAATTTATATTATCAAGTTTTTTTTAAATTTTATTAATGTTAAAAAATTAATTAATATTAGTACTGGCAGAACATAGCAAATAGTTTTACAAATTTAAGTGTTCCTTTAATGTTAATAAATAATTCAAATAACTCTCCTATAATAGTTGAATTCAAAAACCTGTGCTTGCAGGCTTCTAACTATTACCTTTTAGTTGTGCATACATGTGTAGTGTGTTGATAAAGGGTCACTTTCATGTTACTAATATCAGTTACAGCAGAAGTTTGTATTTCTTTATGCCATATACTAGTTGCTAAAAGTTGTGTGCTGTTTGTATATTTAAACATAACATTTCCTGCTACTGTATACACTGCGAAACAATACAAATAGCAAATAGTGCACATAGAATGATGCATCCTTTGGTACTGAAACTTTTATAGAGGCAGTGATACAGATGAATTAAAAAAGAGAGCAGCAGGACAATTACGTAATTATGGATCTGTGTTACGCCATCTGGTCGTCCTCAGTAGCATGTTGCTCCTCGTACTGCGATGCATGCTTCAGCATGGTCTGGCATGGAGCCCAGCAGATGCCAGATGTTGTACTGAAGGCAGACGGGTTCACAGTTGTTGAACGGTGTGTTCCAAACCCCTGATGCTGTGGCACAGCAACAGCTGGCATTTCAACTGGCCCCACTCATGCTCGATTGGTGACATGTCAGGGGAGCGGGCAGGCCACGATAGGTTTGGACACGGCAGAGGCAGACCTGGGTGACACACACACCGTGTGCGGTCAGGCGTTATCTAACTGGAATATCGCACCTAACATCCTGGTCAGAAATGGGAGCATGGGATCTCGTCCACGTACTGCTGAGCCGTCAATGTCCCACGTAACGTGACGAGAGTGAATCTGCTCTCAGTCGGTGACTCCTTAGACCATAATGCTTGTCGTGGGGGAAGTGTGCTGCTCGATAGCANAGAGTGAATCTGCTCTCAGTCGGTGACTCCTTAGACCATAATGCTTGTCGTGGGGGAAGTGTGCTGCTCGATAGCAAGGTTGGGATCTCGTGTTCACCAGGGGCCCCTCTACACTCTGGCACAATCTTCATCAGTCCCCATAATGAAGCCGCACCCAACACTATACACCACGCATTGCCAGTCTGTGCGTTCCGTGTTGCTCTGGCCTGGGCCTGGCACAACTGGAAATGAGCCGCCGTTGTTGCACAGTTGATGACAGCACATATAAGATTCACCTCTACAAGGTGTTGGGAAATGGTTTGTGGGCACACTGGAGCCCCAACACTGGCCGGTATTGTGAACCGGGTCGCCGCGGGATCCCTTCAAGCCTGAGCCGTTCCTCCGTGTGCGGGTGCCGTATCCACCGCTTCCAACAGTATCGGACAGTACGGCCTGAATGATCCACATAGTGGGCTATGCTGTAATATGACCACTCTGCAGTTTCCAGCCTGACCGAGTCCTTCCTTGAAGTCAGCCAATTGTGTAAAGCCAAGTCTCGGGGTGTCTTCCTGCTAGTCTTCTTCACTCTGTATGCTTGCTTGCTATTATTCTGTGTTAATGTGGCTTCGACTGCAAGCCAATGTTTACGACAGCCACTGCCGGGTGTCAAATGCCAACACACCGACATGGGATGATGTGCATACCAGCTTTTTACATAGTTTCGTGGTTGTCGCATGGTTTCTTCCCGACGCATTATTTTCATTGTCCGGTAGTGCATGACAACACACAACTTCCAGCTATTATTAATCAATTACTTTGTGGGATGGCACTTGAATGACTCCTCTTACTTTCAATGAATAGCATGCAGTCTGTTGTACCAACATAAGAATTTGTTTCCTATTTCCTACAGAAGCTGATGTCTGCTGTGAGTGAAGACTATGCCAATCCCAGTGACTGCGAGTACAGCATGTCATTATATGACACAGTATCATATTTATTCACAAAGGACCACACTGAGGTGAGTTGTCATGATGTATAACTTTAGCAGCCGGTTGGTTTTCGGCCTTCAGTTAACTGTGATGGGACCATCAAGCATTGTTGGGCCTTTTGTAAGCATAATAAATTGATGAGATTGCAGAGATAATAACAGTAGGTTATCCATGAATTATGGGTTTTGTTGAGTTAGTAATAGAAAAAGAAAAAGATAAAATTTACATTCCTACATTTGGTCCAAAACACTGTCACACTATGGTATGCATTCTGTGTAAACCGATTACCAGAAAAACAACTTAATAATAATAGTAAGACACTAACACGGTATGGTTAAGTATGATTTCATATTTCTAACAATTTAGTTGAAAATGATTACACAGAACATGAAATATAATTGAAGCTTTAAGTGCTTTTTAAGTTTGTTTAATTATATAGGTATTTATTAATTTTTTATTTTTTCAGACATTGTGCAAGAAAAGTTCAGTCTCATCGCAGCTAAACACCACATCTGGAAGATTGTCGACTGACATGGACGAGTCTTCAGATTGTCTAGACAACTCACAATCGTTTGTTTCACAGAACTCAAGTTCAGTTGGTGAGGTTTACTGTGCGTTAAAATATGTACAGATTGAAAGTCTTGTAGTCCTGTGTTGATATGCCTGGTTCTGTAATCATTAGTGCCTATGGAATCCCATCAGTCACTCGTATCATGCAGAAATCAATGCTAACACAATGTGCTCAGTAAGAGTGTTATGGTCTAGACTGGTCAGGCTTACTTCCAACTTTTCTGAAGCTGTGCTGAAATTCTTAACCAAGTCTAGAAAATTACACCAGAGGAACATCGCACCATATTCGTGCACGCACAGTTCAATAATATTTTGTATTAAAACTATTTCTTACTGGGCATTACCAACACACCTATTTTCTCCCTGTATATATATATATATGTGTGTGTGTATAAAATTATAGATAAAGTATAAGTATAAGTTAAATTTATCCATAAATAAGCTACTTTATGTTAAGACAAGTATAAAATACTTGTGATACAGTATGTGTACGTATAGGCTGTTCACTGTAAAGTGAGGCTAGTTACTTTATCNTATATATATATATATATATGTGTGTGTGTGTATAAAATTATAGATAAAGTATAAGTTAAATTTATCCATAAATAAGCTACTTTATGTTAACACAAGTATAAAATACTTGTGATACAGTATGTGTACGTATAGGCTGTTCACTGTAAAGTGAGGCTAGTTACTTTATCTCACAGCCATTTTTAGCCTACTTTCCAAAGGAAAGAAAGACTTGTAAGATCACTTTCCTGTCTGTGTCTGTGCGTGTGTGTGTCTACCCTTTCAATTTTTGAAAGCGTGCACCGAATTTCACCAAACTTGGTACACATAGTTCTAAGTAGGGAAACCTGGCTTGTATAGTTTTCGACCACGCCGGGAACTTCAAAATGGCGGTCATTTTAAAATTTAGGATGATATGCCATATATCAGAAACCATTAAACAAATTTTTGTATGCTGACAGCGCAAAGTGTTAGCATTGAATTTAATGGTGAACATTGTTGTTATTCCGCCATTTTGTAAGATAGGACTACATAAAAAAAACTAAGTTTTTACGTTGTATCTTGGAACCTACTCAATCAATTTTCGCCAAATTCGGCACGCAAGTAATTCTATAATAGGCCAGGTAAATATAAGTAATAGAATTTTATTAGGCACTTATTTTCGAAATGGTTGCCATACAAATATTTTGGGTTTATTTGTTATAACTACCATACTGTTTGGCCAATTACAAACCTAATGCTGTACGCTCACATTATCTATTACAAGCATCATATAAGCCAAAACCACTCCTGTCTGCCATTTTTTAAAATAGCACTGCGTGAATTTTGTGTAATAACTCGGGGAAAAATTAACTTATTCCTGCCAAATATGGCAAACAAGGAGTACTGCTGTAGGTAATGTTAACTGACATGTTTTAGGTATGTCGGACACCTATTTAAAAAATGGTGGTCATACAGTTATTTCAATTTTCTACATTAAATCATGTAATTAATTCAATGAAAATGTATATGCCATTTTGTAAAATAGTATCATATGACAAATTTAATTTGTGATATTTCCAAAAAAGTAACTGATTTCTTCTAAATTTGGCAATCAAGTTACTCTTTGGCAGTCCATGTGAACATATAGACTTTGAGAGGGTCAGACATTTTCCAAATGGCGGCCATATAAACATTCAAGCTCAGAATGTTTCTTCTACAAAATTATGTACTAAACAAATTTAAACTTAACTTTGTATACTGACAGTATAAATTCTATCCATCAAAATAGTCTGAGCAAACATCATTTCTCCGCCATTTTGTAAGATAGCCCCACGTGAAATAATACAGTTTTTATGCCGTATCTTGGGGAACTATCAACCGATTTTTTTTCAAATTTGGCAAAGAAGTTGTACAATGGTAGGCCATATTAATTTATATGTTTTAAGTGTGGAAGTGTCTTATTTTCTGAACGGTGCCCATAAAAACATTTTAGCTTAGAGGGTGCTATATATACGAAACTATGTAACAGATTTAAATTTAACTTTGTATAGTGCATCTATTACAATCATGCAACGTGCTAATACATAAACTTTTTGTCCCCCCCCCCCTAATATGTATACTATTTTCTCTTCTGCTGTTGGTAGGTGGGATAGTGTAATCATATAAAATTGTTCTGGGCATGCAGACTGCGAACCCTATTCTTCTAAAGCAGGGTCGAGGAAACTTTTTATGAGTGGGGGCCAAATTCATATCTCAAGTTTGCGCTATGGACAATTATGTTGATATTTTACTTCTTTACTGGTCTCATGCCTATATTGGGAAGAGTAATTTCAGAGTCCATGCAATATGTCCAATTTTTGACTATAAATATACAAAAATAATAATAAATATTCAAACTGATCATGGCATCATCACATTTAAAACATATTACAGAACACCACTATCGTAAATGAACTGCAGACACTATACAGTCGATTATCTATCTGCCATTTTCCAGGGGGCTGTAAAAAAATTTATATTAATCCAGAATGTCAGTAGGTGTAATTTGGACACTTAAATCAATAAAATACGACTTCTAACCTTACTAAACTTCGTGGCAAGTACAATAACAGCTATAAATTATCTGTGAATAAAATTTAACTAATAAACACAATAAAAAAGGAAATTTATAAAAGTATTACTGTAAATAATAAAACGCCTACATCTGAGATTACGACTGTTTGGTGGAAGCCATTTATTTTGTTTTTGTAAGCACTATAAATCATAGTTCTGTAATTATGACCCCAACAGATTGTCAGTTACAGGTGATGGACTCATGAATAAGTAATCAGGCCACGGCAGCATTAATGAAAGTGTGGTAGTATAAAAACAAAACGGGCAGGAAAGTATTATATCCTGAGCAGTAGCGTACAGCTCACAGCTCACATGTGTTGCAGGTAACGCGAAGGAGAGCGTGGAAGAAATCCTGTACTACTTGCAGGACAAGAGCAACATGCTGAAGGAGCTATGTCCCGAGAAGAACTACTCCGCGGCGGTGGCAGCCTTCGACCAGGCCTTGTACGAACTGCGGGAGGCTTTGCAGGGGGAGTCGTTGCCGGACCTGTCGCAACACTTCTCCCCGCCGAGCCCTTCCGTGACCCCCGCCAAGTCCAGTCTCCGGTCCCCGGCCGCCCTGCGGGCTCCCACTCCCAAGTCCGTCACCTTCCGAATGCGCACTGGCGCAGACTCGTAGCCGAGCGCGGCATCTACGCCTTGTGTTCCACCAGTCCCCAGCATCAAGCCATCGCTGGAGTCTGGTCATAGTTTCACGGGTCATGTCAGCGACCTTAATGCTTTGTTATCTTCTTTGCTTAACCAGACTAAAACTAATTTGGATGTTTACTTCCGCTTGGAGCATTTGTGATGTGAAGCCCCTACCCTACAATTGCCCAGCTGTGCTGTGTGGGACAATGTTTTTAATGTGATATATGTAGGATGTGATGTTATGGTGTTATTATGAGCTGAGTTTTGTTTTAATAATTACTTTATACTTAAAATTCTCTGTATAGTTAAGAAAATTGTATATTTAAACAAATATTCACATAAAATTTGTCATACGTAGCATTTTAAGTATGGTGTGAATAAAAGAATGGTGTAACCACACACAGATTTCGCTGCCTCTTTATCCCCTCCCCAGCTCAGCTTGTGATGTAGAGCGAGTTGCGTTACACGAGTCCTCATTTGTATTGCCNCACACAGATTTCGCTGCCTCTTTATCCCCTCCCCAGCTCAGCTTGTGATGTAGAGCGAGTTGCGTTACACGAGTCCTCATTTGTATTGCCGTGCTGCCGTACCCCTTAATTTACGCTGGACTGAATAGTGGACTACACGGTCAGCTTGTTACCGTGGAAATGCCANCGTGCTGCCGTACCCCTTAATTTACGCTGGACTGAATAGTGGACTACACGGTCAGCTTGTTACCGTGGAAATGCCAAATAGTGCAATATATGGGTGTATGAATAATTATCAAAACACTACAGGCACTTGTATGAATATTTCAAGTTACCAAAACGCCAGTAATTTCCAACAAAGTGGGTTGCTGCAAGCAAGAGATAAGATAGCTTTAATAATAAGTGGTATTATATTACATTACTGGAAGACCTGTGCTTATATAAGCTTCATTTCAATACACAAATAAAAATTATTAAGAAATTTATTGAGAACTTTACAGTTGTATTAAAAGATCTTGTAATTTACATCTACAGTGGATTCTTGAAAATATGTTTTTCACTGGGCCAACAGAGAAAAACAAAGCATGTGGGAAAACTGAATGCGGACTTGGATTTTAGACCTGAGAAATAACTTGCATATCCTCAAAATGCATGTTTGTTTAAACCAACAGCCTAAAGATGTCAAAAAACAACTTATTAAAGTAAATTTATACTAAAATATTTACTTTAAATTAAAAACTTTTGTCCTTGAAATTGAGTGAAATTTTATTTTTACTTATTTTAATGTTTTTGTCCAGTGTTCCCTAATTGGCCAAGCCATTCTCAATTTATTCGTGACGATTTTTGCCAACCATTACTTGCCAAGCTGTTTTAAACCGTAACGATACTAACCAAACCCACAACCAATAGTTTCAGATTATAACCACGCTGTTAAAACACTGCGTCCAGAACCCTATACCAAATTCAGTTTACAATACCAAGATCATAGATAGTCTGATGGTGTCCAAGATTCTGCGATTCATTCTCATTGTCGCCAACCTAGCAGTGCAGTAAAAACGTAAGAAGAATATGAATATGCATAGTCCATAGAACACANCATTCTCATTGTCGCCAACCTAGCAGTGCAGTAAAAACGTAAGAAGAATATGAATATGCATAGTCCATAGAACACACAATAATGCTGCGGGATGTAAACAATTCTATCAATAGTACCACTTGTCGACTATCTGCGTTTTGCATTCGCGTAGTGTTAAGAAACAATTGATGCACGCAATCTTTGGCAAATGTACCGTCTGTTTTGTTGGAAAACAAACTATTGGCGATCGTTGAATGCGGTCATCAATTAGCATTGTTTAAACGGTAATTTTAACGGGACCAAAATAAATAAAAATGGGAGGTACTGTAGGACATAAATAACTGGAATGAATAATCTATAATACACTGTATTTTACTGTACATAAAAACAAAATTACCATGTTAGTAAAGTTCAAACAGGACAGTGGAATATCTCGTAGACACACGAGAGTATTATGCGATGACTGCAGACACTGTTTGTGCATTTTCCAAGTGTTGACAACACAGGCTTTGGGAAGAAGTAAAAAAAATTTACNTTCCAAGTGTTGACAACACAGGCTTTGGGAAGAAGTAAAAAAAATTTACGACCGATATTCCTTTAGGGAATCCTAAAACTAAGCAAAACTACAATTTTTTTTGCAGAAGTTGAAAATAAAATAAAATTAAGACATATGAATGACCAGAAAAATAATTTAACAAATAGTAAAACTAACTATTGCTATATATTGTGATACAGAGATAATGTCTATGTTAACACAGTAGCTTAACTGTAAAATTTAATGAAGCTGTTCTTAAAACCTGCATTTTTGCTGAGGTGTTNCTATTGGCGATCGTTGAATGCGGTCATCAATTAGCATTGTTTAAACGGTAATTTTAACGGGACCAAAATAAATAAATGGGAGGTACTGTAGGACATAAATAACTGGAATGAATAATCTATAATACACTGTATTTTACTGTACATAAAAACAAAATTACCATGTTAGTAAAGTTCAAACAGGACAGTGGAATATCTCGTAGACACACGAGAGTATTATGCGATGACTGCAGACACTGTTTGTGCATTTCCCAAGTGTTGACAACACAGGCTTTGGGAAGAAGTAAAAAAAAATTACGACCGATATTCCTTTAGGGAATCCTAAAACTAAGCAAAACTACAATTTTTTTTTGCAGAAGTTGAAAATAAAATAAAATTAAGACATATGAATGACCAGAAAAATAATTTAACAAATAGTAAAACTAACTATTGCTATATATTGTGATACAGAGATAATTTCTATGTTAACACAGTAGCTTAACTGTAAAATTTAATGAAGCTGTTCTTAAAACCTGCATTTTTGCTGAGGTGTTNGTCTATGTTAACACAGTAGCTTAACTGTAAAATTTAATGAAGCTGTTCTTAAAACCTGCATTTTTGCTGAGGTGTTCAAATCTTGGCAATGCAGCAGATATATTTTTATTAGTGTATTTTTTTAGACCATGAATAACTGAAAAACTATTACAAGTATCAACGTAAAAACTTTCTAAAAAATACAAATGTGAATATTTATAGGCAAATACTAAATGTTGAATCTGTTTATGTACTAGTAATTTGCATGGTTTATAATATTCCCTCGTGCACCATATGATTATTCCGTACATTGTCGGGTAATATCCCTTTGTATTTGATAAATGTTTCCGTACTGGTTATGCAAATTTACACCGCACTTGTATGAGGAGTGTAATTTGTCTCATTTACATGTATAAGGACACACACAAAACTTTGGTAAATAATTTTTTAATTTAATCGACAAAGCTCAGCAAAATTTTTATTAACTTTATTGGTTCAATCAGTTGCACTCCCTAACAATAACTGAAGTAATTTAGGTTCTCAAATTATTTCATAATTAATCCTGAATCAGCAACTACCAATTTTAGTAATTTGTAAAGGCTCCTTAATTATACAATTTATAATTTAGTTAGCCATAACTCTCAATAAAAACATGCGCACGTAAGATTCTAATAAAACCAGTAGGAATAAATTAAAAAAGTACTTCAGTCCATTGTGTGTTCATTATTTGCCAAGTGTGCAATAGTTTGTTTTTCATATTTCCACGATGAACCCTTCAGAAGGATGCCCATTTGCTGTTGCGGCAAACAAAGACAAATCTCTGAGCTTGTGTTGTAATGAAAGTAGTAGTACTAATACACATTTAATTAATTAAACACACTGTTGGGAAGAATAGCTGATTTGCATGGCCATCAACTTAAAGAAATATTGTAATAACCTTTATAGTATTTATTGCCAGAACTTCCTGTAGCATGATTGATTTCAATGATCATTTTTAAGCTGGTTGTTTATGCAAACATGTAGTGGCTGGATTTGAAACGCGTCATGTGCGCCACCGCTTATCACCGTTCTGTGGTGCACGGTGCGAGTCCAGCTTGCTGTTGCTACCTCCCCTCACACCTGACGAGAGGGGAAGTGGTTACCTAGCAACCAGCTTGGTGACCTTGCACTCTCTCTCTCAGCCACACATTTTTCTTCCTGTCCTTATATGCCATCGAGAGGGGAAGCTGTTGCCTTCACCCCTTACAGGCCTCAGAGCAAATAAAGNCTCAGCCACGCACCTTTCTTCCTGTCCTTATATGCCATCGAGAGGGGAAGCTGTTGCCTTCACCCCTTACACGCCTCAGAGCAAATAAAGTGCACCTGGCGATCGTAGAAATTTTATCAAGATTATCCTGCATTAGAAATAGTTGCACCCGTCAATGTTATGCGATACATTTTAATGAAGCATTATTATTTGCAAAGCTGTTTTATTTTGTGATTGAAGGTCGTTTTCCCCGTAAAGTTGATATTTAATAAAGAGACGAGACATTTGCCATGCGTGGAAGGCGTCGCCAACATGTGGAGGGGTACGTTGTTTTACCCCTCGCCCGCTGTGAACACGCAGTTAGTGCCACTGCCAGTCGAATCTGTCCGTGCGTTCATAGCTGATAAGCGTGCGCACGGTACAAGATTTTGCTTACGTTTGATTTCATATTATTTTAATTTTCAGAGGTGGTGAAAGTTTTAAGTGGGTTTGCATTCTGTATTCGGATTATAATCAATTATGTACGGTATTTTGATGTGTTTAAACGAGTTGCTGTAAAATGTTTTTTAATGTATTATTTGCAGAAACTTTTTAAAATTATTTTTATTTTGTTTGATAGATAAACTTTATTCACAGGTAATGTACAGCTCTCACTACACTCTGCATGAAATCCTGCACGTATGGAAATTTCTTGGCAGTCCGCTGATAAACGGTAGACGAGTCCACTGCATATGCATTTCTATACTGATGATTTCTCATGCTGGTTTTCAAAATCATTTGACACTTGGTAACCGACATGCACATAAATCATGTATGGACTGCAGACTGTTCCCACGGTCCAGGTGTGCCTTCTAGCCTCATCAACTCATTGGCCTGTTCACAGCTGTAGTTAAAATTGCTTTTTGTGGACGTGAGCCGTATGTTAAAGACGCGGCCTAGTTGGAGCTTCTTAGCACGCTCGAGGCAGGGAAGCGAGGGAGCAGTAAGGGCGACAATAACCCGCATGCCTAGTTTACCTATGGGACTACGATAGTTCCGCATGTTGCCAACCAGTATATATCACGAGATACAGCAGTGCGAGAAAGTCATCCTTAGCTACGTCGGAGGACTTGGGAATAGCATCTGTAATGTGCACGATGTATTGAAAGTCTGAAGTCTGAAGTGAATTTTCTTTTCGTACATTGGCATAATAGAAACATGCTTCGTGACGTCGTAAAAAAAAACCATAAACACACTGATGCACAATTCAACCACCAAGTATGCGGCACCCTTAATGTAAATTACCTAACACGTTCGGCAACTACCGTTCAACTGCAAAAAATAACTGTTTGAATGTGTTCAATTATCTTTATCAGCAGCACTCAAAATATTCTTTGAAAAAAAGTAGTTTTACTTCCAGATGAAATGTTTTGTGTTTTTGTGAACGTGCAGGATAACTGTGGGTGTGCCACGCCTGCATAAAGTGTGTGTTGTGAGGAGATGGCACTGGACGTAGTAATGGATAGAAATATAGATACAACACAATATAGACAGAAAGAAGGGACAAGACATTATTCCAGCCTGGGCACGAGCCCACGTCAGAAAGCGACTATAATGTGCAAGGTCTATTTTAATGGAATAATACATATCAACATTGGTCCAGCAGCTACCAATCATCATTTGCATAGCGACTAAACTAAGGGTGAAAGTATAGCTGCTACTACCTGTTGTTATTTATTCATACACTTCTTCAAATTCATAAAGTACAGGAAAAACTATATTAAATCTTTCTCAAGGAAAATAATTGCCAAAAAAACCCGCACCAGTAAAACTACTGTAGCAAAAGTGGTACTGTTGTCATATTTCCTGAATTAAGAATAACAATGTATTTAAACTTGATGTTTCACTCACATAAACACATTTTGTAATAGAACAATCATATAGTAAAATTTCTCTCATCGCGTAATTAAATTATAAAGTTTGTGGATTATAATTTTTTTTATGTGTAGTATTGGTCCATGAAATAGGAACAGACCCNATACACTTCTTCAAATTCATAAAGTACAGGAAAAACTATATTAAATCTTTCTCAAGGAAAATAATTGCCAAAAAAACCCGCACCAGTAAAACTACTGTAGCAAAAGTGGTACTGTTGTCATATTTCCTGAATTAAGAATAACAATGTATTTAAACTTGATGTTTCACTCACATAAACACATTTTGTAATAGAACAATCATATAGTAAAATTTCTCTCATCGTGTAATTAAATTATAAAGTTTGTGGATTATAATTTTTTTTATGTGTAGTATTGGTCCATGAAATAGGAACAGACCCNTGTAATTAAATTATAAAGTTTGTGGATTATAATTTTTTTTATGTGTAGTATTGGTCCATGAAATAGGAACAGACCCAGAGAAGATCAAGACAATAAGAGATTGGCCGACACCAACCGACAAAATTGAAGTGCTGAGTTTTCTGGGAATATGTTCCTAATACTGTCAATTTGTACCTGGGTTCGCCACGATCGCCAAGCCACTACATTAACTCACCGAGGCAAAAAAGTAAATTTCATTGGACCACCGAGTGTAAAGATACTTTTAGTAAGCTAAAAAAAAATTCTGATATCTCTCAACTAGTCCTGGGTTTCCCAAAGAGTGATAACATGTTTATTTTGGACACTGATGGTAGTGATGTACACATTGGAGTTGTGTTCTCTCAGGTTCAGGAAAGCGCTCTAGAATACTTCAGTAAGGCTTTGCATTAGCCTGAGAGTAATTACTGTGTTACACGCAGGGCGCTTCTGGCAGTGGTGAAGGCAATCCCCACGCTTCCATTCCTACCTTCATGGCAGACCAGACATTTCATTCTAAGCACTGACCATGCTTCATTATGCTGGTTGCTAAATGTCAAGAACCCAGAAGGTCAAATAGTTCAGTGACTTTGGAATGCAGCACAGATCTGGACGCCTTCACAGCAATGGGGATGCACTTTCTAGAAGTCCAGGCTAGCCATTCTGTCGTCGTGAACGCCAGGAAGACTAGAGTGACAAATCATTGAAGGTACGGCGGACAATAATTCAAGGTTCTCTATCTTGTGATGGGACACCTACCTAACTAGAGTGATGAGGTTATTAGGAAAGATCAGCTGAATGATCCCACTTTGCAGCCATCACTTAAGTGGAAAGAAGCTGGCTGGCTGCCAAAGTGGGAAGAGATGCCTAGCCTGAGCGCAGCAGTCAGAACATACTGAGCATAATGGAATTACCTCGTATTGAAGAATGGTTTATTTTATAGAAACTGGGAAAATATGATGGAAAATACACATGTTTACAGTTGGTCCTCCCAGAATGCAGGGTTCAAGAAGTATTAAAGGAACTGCATAATGGCAGCCAGTAGTTACTTTGCTGTTAATTAGGGATGGGTCGATTTGATTCTTCAATACCAACAATCCTTCCATTAAAATTAGTACTGATTACAGTGAACCAATAAAGTAGATTCTCTGGGTAGATGACTCTGCATAAAACAATGCACTGTACCACAGAACCTTCCTCGAGTATTCCGTATAGCGACGTATTCTATACAACAAAATGTTAATATTTGGTCCCTGCCAAAAATATAATAAAGCATTTATTACCACCATTTAACAAAATTAATTACATTGGCAACAATGAAATTCTAATTATAACAAATTACATTGCATCTTAATATATAAATTACGTACGCTTGTAGCTGACACATCGCATTTAATGGTATTTATTTCACGTTAAAATTGTGATGTTTCTAGTAATGCAAAATGTAAACAAACTTTTAATTGTGTGTATCAAAGATTCAAAGCTGCGTGGGCATGCAAAATGGCTGGCCATTTCTCCACTACTAGTGCCGGCAGACGTGTTTCAGTGCCACATCATTGGCGGGCGTATGCAGCCGTCCACATCNCCATTTCTCCACTACTAGTGCCGGCAGACGTGTTTCAGTGCCACATCATTGGCGGGCGTATGCAGCCGTCCACATCTATCACATTTTGTTTTTTACGATTTTCCATTTACATATTTGACATAGTTTTAGGCATTCTACACGCATGGGAAATATGCATCTGTCTGAAAACAGCTGTGGCAAATCAAAAATAAATAAAATTGTAGTAATTTTGCAAATAACAACCTTTCAACATGTCCCAATCAAGGTAGCAAGCATTTGTATAAAAATTTGGTAAAGGTTAAAATTGCATGTACTTAAAAAAAAAATCGCAGAGCTTCCACAAAGGGATGAAAAGTTGAAGGAAACACGAAAATGTTCAGCCAACCACACTTCAAAAATAACCTAAAAGCCAGGGGAAAAAAAACCAGCAGCTGATTTTTTTTTCTTTCAAATGTAAATTTGATATAGTGTATTTAAATTTAAAAAATGAACCTGCAAATTTTGTGCTAATGCAGCAATACATAATATTTTGATTCGGATTTGACTTTTAGCATAAAACACATTAAAATAGGTCCCTTCAGTCTCATCACAAAGCTGGTTTCCTTTGCATTATCAACTTAATGTGTAAGCCATAACTTTTTCCAGTGAGTTCACTTCCGATAAGTGTTGACACACAACTACTCACGATTCAATATCAATATTATCACACTTTAAGTATTACATAGCAAATGCTTATTTTAATTTTAATATAAATACTAACAATCGGGGGGAAAAAATGCATACTCGACCCATTCCTAGTGTTAATAAGACACTTGACACAGTTAGAATGATATTCTACTGGCTTCGTTGTCGAGAGGTTGAGAAGTGGTGCCAATGTGCGACACCTGCACTGCGAGGAAAGTCCCAAGGACCAGGGGATAAGGTCACCTCCAGAAATACAATGTTGAAGCCCCATTCGAGAGGATGGCAGTAGATATTCTGGGTCCCTTACCTGTCATAGAAAGAGGTAATCTTTGTCTACTGGTGGCCCAAGATTACCAAGTGGCCTGAGGTCATTCCCCTCCCAAATCAAGAAGCACGTACTGTGGCCAACGCACTCATAGAACATGTCTTCTCGAGGTTTGGGGTGCCACTAGAACACCATTCCAATCAGGGAAGAAACTTTGAGGCTACAGTGTTCCAGGAGTTAACAAAGATTCTGGGGATGAAAAGGACTAGGACTACAGCCTTGCACCCTCAGTCGGATGGAATGGTAGAGAGGCTGAACCGCACTTTTGAGCAGTACCTGTCGATCTTTGAGGCAAACAACCGAAACGACTGGGATTCAAATGTGTCCTTGTTTTTCCTTGCTTACAGCTCGGTAACTCACGAGTCCACAAGGTTAACACCATCAAGGATGCTGTTTGGCCAACTGACAGAAGAGGAAGCTGCACCCCTTGATTATGCCAGCGAATCACCTAACAGACTTGTTTGTATTCGTGATTTTGCTCAACAGCACCCTCTGAATAAATAGAGACGTGATGAAGATGCAGTATGATAGGAGAATGTCGGATGAGATATTTCAAGGACAACTGGTGCGGCTGTACAACCCACAGAGGAGAAAAAGGCTATTGCCCGAAGCTACAAAAATGTTGGGAATACCCCTGCAGGATTCTGAAGAAGATAAATATACTGTAGTAAAAAAAAAAAAAACCTAATGTTGTCGAGGCTCTCGGGCGAAGCCGAAGGTTGTCCACATCGACCGACTGGCACACTATGATAGTGGCTGCAAGTCCGGTGGTAGAGTGGCTAGAGCTATTCCCATGTTGGTGGAAGGGAAGGAAGAGTATGATTCTACTTGATGAAGGAAGAGAGTAGGGGTGGTGGAGGTTAGGGGTACTCCTTTTATTTACGTCCCTCTTGTATGAAGGACCAGATGTAGCCGTCTGTTCGGGACAGACAGACAGACTTGAGGAGGGAGCAGTGTTACAGGCGGCCGCTCTTAGAGTGTGCGAGTCTCGGATGATTTACTGATGCACGCGTGCTATCAGTTGCAACTGGGAACGCAACAGTTTTTCGAAAGGAATGTTTTCAAAGCGTGCCTACTGGTGTGTGTCGCTCCCTACGGGTTTGGGTGTCTCAGACATCTGAAGAATGTTCTGGATTGCTGACCTTGTTTCTCTCATCTAGGCTTGGGGTGCAGCGAACCTTCCAGGTCAAGGCCAGCAGCTATAAAAAGAACCTTGGGCCTCTTCAGCAGGCAGTTGTTGAATGGATGAGTTTCAGAAATAGATGACTAGCAAGAAGAGAAACACATGGCGAGAGAAGTGACCAGCAGGATGAAAATCCCCGACTGCAAACATCAGAGCAGTGAAGAGTAAGAATGCAGGCTGGACTATTGGATTGGATGTGNAGGATGAAAATCCCCGACTGCAAACATCAGAGCAGTGAAGAGTAAGAATGCAGGCTGGACTATTGGATTGGATGTGCGAGTGAATGACATTACAAATTATGGCAACAGATAGACTGAACATGTGTTAATGATNCAGGATGAAAATCCCCGACTGCAAACATCAGAGCAGTGAAGAGTAAGAATGCAGGCTGGACTATTGGATTGGATGTGTGAGTGAAATACATTACAAATGATGGAAACAGATAGACTGAACATGTGTTAATGAGGAGTACGCGTTAATTGACAACCAAACAGAGACCTAAAGAAGGATGTTAATTAGAGTTGAAATAATCATTAAATACTGTACTCACTGTGAAATAAAGAGAAATAGTGGAAACAGATAATTTACTAGTGTGAATAATAGCTGTGTGAACAAATTAAAAATCAAATTTAGTTCCTTTTATTTCTATCAAGACCTCCGTCCCCCACAAACTCAGATTCAGGTTCATGTAACAATAATTTATTGCTGTGTGCCAGAAAGAAAGAGGGGAGAAAAAAAAACCTAAATCAACAAAAGCACATTTTTTGTAATGCCGCACAAATATTCTGTTTCTCTTATTGCCCTAAAAACCTTAAAGTACGGGGGGAGGGGGGGACTGTACCTGGATATGAATCTGTTTGCCCCAAGCAGTGCCGAAGAATGGGTGTCTATTCCTCCTCTCCGCAATTCAGCCAGCAGGTGCAGGCGCACACAGTGTGTAAACATTGGCGACCTTCATGGAAGAGGCAATAGCTACTGAGTAGTGTCAAGTTTTAATTCAGAGTTGTGCAACAGTGGCAAAGAGAATCGCAACATTTAACAGCTAAAATAAGTGCAACCACCTTAGTTTTCACCCTATTTCTTTTAAGTTTCTTTACCAAATTTCTTAAGGCCCCCTCCACTCCAAAAAAAAAAAAAGCTTTTTATTGTGTCAAGGGAATTATTACCAGGGTCATTTTGTTGAGATTCAATTATGCGCGACTTTGATAAATCTATATTCCCTACTACATGGAAAATATTTTTACAGATCACGTTTGATTGCAGTACATATTTCACTCGTCTAGTTGAACGCCCCGGCCGCAAGCAGCAGCTCAAGAGAAGCGACTGTGGATCACTGCAGTTGCAATTAGCATGACACTCGCTGTTCACATTACCAGTGCGAGATATTATGCTCACTAATTACGTGCATTATATGTACGTATCTATCTATTGAAAACCAGCACAGGTTAATTATGTATAGGCCGTTCATGGTAAAGTGAGCACATTTGAGGCCATTGTTACATTCTTCCTAGCACCCATTACATTCCACCGCTTTTTAAAAAAGAAATATTGCTGCGTAAGTAACAAAAACAATGCATATATTTCACCAGACTCAAAAGTTAATGTCTAAGGCTACAATAAAATATGTTGGTTGACTATTATTCCAAATGATAGCCTTTCAAAAAGTGCTCACTTTACAGTTAACATCTTATACATATATAATGAACCATACTGCAAAATAACATTTAATATCGACACCTGAACTGAAAACCTTGCTCAAGACTCACACCTCATATTTTGACACTTAGAATTGGCACAAAATGTGCAACCCTTGCGTGAGTAAATATGGTAATATCAGTTTCACTGTCAACTTGATATTATTTCTTTTCAAATCAGTGACCCCACACAATAAACATTTGTTCTACATATATTAATTTGTAGATATGGCAGAAATAAAATTTTGGGGGTCATGTCTTATTTTCAAGTTTTCCTTTTACTACTGTATTTACCAGAATGCAAGAAGATTTCAGATTTTTATACTTTGTTCACAAGAAAAAACTTTTTGGTAGGCAATATCTGCCAATAAAAATATGAGGCAAAAAATTTTTTTTTTCTAATTGTGAACAAAATTAAAAACACTTCTCTTGTTACTAATATAGAATAAAATCAGAGACACATGTCCCTTAAACCACTTTTCTTGTACAAAATAAAAAATATCACATTTCACTCACTATCATTATCACCAACATACAATAGAATGAAAGAAATAAAATATTCCTTAAACAATATTGTGAAATATCACTATCTTAATAACCTCTACAGTGATGGGAAGTGCTTTGGTTCGCTTTTCCTGCATTATATTGAACAACTATTCTTTCCAGTTCAATGAAAAAAACACTTTTTTGGTCTGCTAAAAGCCTTGCAGGTAGAATTTTAATTTTTTAAAAGTGTTTATTTCATCTTTTACAATCTCCAGATGTTGGCGCCAGAAACCCAATGAACTAAGCAGCATCACCGTTGTTGCTTCATTCTGCACGTCTGACAACCATCAATTTAAAATTTGCATTGTGGTAAACCCAAAGATTATGAGAAACTATGAACTAGATTTTCCACATCTTTCCAGATTATCCATTTCATCTGTACGGTGTTTGCGTTCAACGTAAGCAATGTCCTAGATGTAATACCAATCTGAACACAGTTCGACTTCTGTATTAAGCGATCACTATATTGAGATGAATGAGCTTGCCAAACTTCGTACAGAAAATAATGGTGATTAACTAGACTAAGCGCTAGCATGTGCTGCACATAGCTTGAGCTAGTAAAGTTTTCGGAACACACACCTCTTGTGATACAGATATCTACGACAATTTTCTTGCCGACATGTTGACAATATGCTCTGTTTACGTTATGTTCGCGGTTGCGAAGTCGAGTACCGCATGCCAATACTTTGTGGCATTAAAAATAATTATTAAAGGTTTTTGCTAGCGAAAATAACATTAGCCTAAAAATCAATGGCAGACACACATGTAAACATTTAGCTGGAAATTTTTCACCAAAACATCTTGAAATAACCTTAATAAGCGAAAGCAAGATGAATTCGAAACTTTTACCCTTGCCACAAAGAAAAAACCCTCGTCTAGCATTCCGGTAAATACGGTATACAGCTGAATATGACTGTTCCTAGGCAGGTACATTTACTGCACTTACANAAATACAAAAATTGAAACAGCTGAAAAAAGAAAGGTTTAACACACCCCCACACACACACACACACACTCTCTCTCTCTCTCTCTCTCTCTCTCTCTCACACACTTTTTTTTTTTGTTGTTGTTAGGTATGGAGGAAATCCATAAATCCCTTGAACACATTCATTGATAATTGTAACTGAAATCCCACATTTTTTATTTCATAGCATCACACATGTAACGGGAAGCCTACATCATTAATGTAATTTTACACGGGTACAGCACATTTATAATTTTTTTTTTTTAACAGTGAACATACAGGCATTAAAAATATTTATCTAAAAATGCTTGAACACACACTGTCATAACATTATAATCTTGGCTGACAAATTTAATCAAAATAATCCTCAATGTCAACTCTTGGGTCCAAAATATCAATGCCGGTGATGTCTATCTGGTTGAGGGTCAGGTTCTCGCACATCTCTTCCAAGTCGGTCTCCCCTATCAGCACTGCACCTTGAAGACGGCCGCCCTTCACCACCAGCTTGATGTACTCCTCGCCCGGTGTCACTCGCAGCATGCACTCGTACTGGCCCTCCAGCCTCTGGCCGTTGTACAAGCCGAGCAGAACCACCTTCAAGCCAAAGAACTGCGTCACATGTGCGAACAGCTCGAAACAGAAGTCTTGCATCACTGGCTCCGAGGACAGCGATGCAGACATGCACTTAGCTGCATACGTGCCCATCTGCCACGCCTGCCGCCACAGCTTCATCTGGAACCAATGAGGCGCTAGGTCCCACGACGCGGTGCAGACGTCCCCGGCCGCAAATATATCCGCTACCGTCGTCTCCATCCTCTCGTTCACTCTCATGCCTCCGTCTTCTGCCAGATCGAAACTGTTCCCTTTCAGGAATACTGCAGTGTTGGGAGTCACCCCAGTTGCAGAGATGATGAAGTCGCAACCATACGCCTTTCCATTGGTCAGTTCGATGTAAACTGGCCACTCTGTATCCCCGTCGAGCACAGATTTCACTTCCGTGTTGTACTCCACTGTGACGGCACGTTTCTCGATGTAACTTCCTTCTATGGCATAGTTGGCATGCCAGTCGGGTCCGAGGGCTGCTCCCTTGCCCTTCTGCTCTTCCGAGGAGACCGTGTACTTCATCCTCTTGCAGATGGCCTTGCTATCCCTCTTGTCTTCGCTCAGCCTCGTGAGCAGGAACTGTGCGGCCCCTGGGTCTACGTAAGGGGCCGATATGTGCTTGTCTTTTATGGCCCACACCATCTCCACACCTTCTATCTCATACACCACCTCAGTTGCGATACCACCATTCCCCACCACGACCACACGGCGTGCGTTCTTGACTCTCTGCTGGAGGTCCTTCACAGAGTCAATGTCACGAATGCCTATAACAAAATTGTTCCCTTCTGCAACGAGCTTTGGCTGACCCCCAGTGCAAATGCAAAGTTTCTTGTAACTCACACAGGTGCCTTTCTTGGTGAAAACTTTGTGGTTTACCGAGTCAAGGGTCACGACTGCATCCTGAATGATGGACACATTTGGATGCTTACTCGAAAGTGTTTCAGCTGTCCTCTCCTCTACATCAAAGTCGAACAACATTTTGGTACAAGGCACTACGTTCGTAACAGCCTTGATGAGAGGAGACGCAGTGATCAAGATGACCTTCTCTTCGGGGTTGTGGAACGGTAGCATCTCGGCACACGAGACGCCAGCAATGCCTCCCCCTAGCACAACAAAGGTTGCGTGTTCTTCCCTGACGGACATGACGCGGCAGTGGAGGACGCTAGTGGGCTAGATGTCCCTTGAAGTACTGACTGTAGTCGTATTCCCTGAACGGAACATCGAATGTGATCAAACCGTAGTCTCTGGCCTTTTCTATCGCAATCATCAGTTGCTCGTGGCGTTTCTGACACAGACCAGTTTTCCTGAAACATTTCAGTATCGTACATCAACACTTTTCGTTGTAAATACACACAAAACCTCATTTTCCAACATAATACACACATTTTGAACCCTTTTGTGAATATTAGTAACTTGATTATACCTAAGTTCCACACAAAAATATGTTTGAGTGATCTTTTGTTTTTTTAATTTATTTATGACAAAACACATATGTAACAACTAAATGAGATATGCACAACTATCACAATTTGCTATTACATCACAAGGACAGAACTCAAGTTCACACAGTCTAGTACTTGTCAACAGATGCACACACACACATACTGAAGGAAGACACATTCTTCACGCAATTATGCAACTGTGTGAAAAATGTGCCATCCGTGTGTGTGTGTGTGTGTGTGTGTGTGCGCGCGCGCGCCTGTGCCTGTTGACAAGAACTAAGACTGTGAGAAGTTGAAAATAATATAAAAGCAAACACGAGTTCTTGTCATGCTGTTTTAGTCAAGTTGAAACAAAAACAGGCACTTAAAGATTCACAAACAAATTTCAGAAAACAGTACTGTATATACCTGTACATATTGTACATTTCATGTAAGTGGGATAAATTTTGACAATTCTAGAAAAATAGCACGGCCACAATGTATCCTTCCACCACAGCTGTTCTGTCATTGAAACGTTTGTGAACAAAGGTTGATAGTCCAACGCACACTATTTCCTGCCACGGCAGGCACTGCAAGATTGAGGCTAGCTTAGCCAACTTCCATCCTGTTGTATTTATGTAATAATCACCAAGTAAGTTTTCTGGGGCCCTGTTCATTTTATTTTGAGGGTAAAACTGCAACTGAAGGGGAGGGGTGGAGTCTTTCTTTAGTTTAATATATTTTGTGAGACAGTATTGTTTAGCGGCTCTTCTTACGAGTGTGTGTCATTTTGAGTTGCATATTGTTTTAATGGATAAGTATACACTTTTGCTCATACGGAAAACATATTCTAATTATTATAACTTTGGAAGTTTGAACTTCAATGAAAAAATATAATGTGGTACATATGTCACTCGTACAGATGCAGCAATACACACACACTTTGACTGAAAACCTTACACTCCTCGTTGGATTTACGATACAAGCCAAATAAACAAATATTATTTTCACACTACAAAAGAGATTAATCTACGACTTTTATAGGCCACGTGCATTTCAAACATTATAGTTGCTGTTTAGAAATACATTATTCACAAAACACACTGTAATGACGCAGTATTCTGAATTTTCGGGACACGTGTTTCTTACGCTTTCCCAAGCTTCGTAATATTTTTTATCGGGTTTCAAATTAAAAGCCATGGTGGTTGGTTTCCCGTGACAGTTTATCCGGCAGACGTTTGCTGTTTTACGTTTATCAGGAGTCTGTTTACCGTTTCGTTTCGAACGTTGGGGTTTTTGTTAAGCGTCAGCATTATTTAGAAACTTTCAGGCTGCGTCGTACAAATTTTATACGAGAAGTTAGTTTGTCTGAATGTTGACATCGACAGTATTAGTCTCTACAAAGCAGTTTCGTTAACGTGTGGAAAGCGTGCGTGGCCAGGCCCTTATCTCAGGGGGGGATAGGCAGCACAAAGACGCGTGTGCCTGTCGCCCTTCAAGTCACTTCAGGTCAGTCTCCACTCAAGAATGCTCGCCTAGGCCGCGTCGGGCGTGGCGAGAACCCCCACATCGGCAACTAGACTTTGCTATTTTATTTCTCTGTTGGTGTGGGAGGTAGCCGCATTTCATATTTCTTCGGGCCAGTTTGTCAGAAAAGCAATACTTAGTAAACAACTCTGGCTCGGTTCTGCCCATATCTATTTATCTGTACACGTTTTGTACTCTGCATATTCTGAACTTCGGCTGTGAAATGTGACACTTCAAAAATCAATAAAAGTATATAACAACTACTCTGGAACTCAAACTTATTTCTTAACTAATCGGCGTCCATTTTACTGAGTCTCATGTACTACCTCTGAGCTAGTCTAGTGATAAGTTACAGACGAGTGACAACGTATAGTCAGCGCTGTAACTGCAGCGACCAACGTTACAACACTATCTTACTATTTTTAATTCACAACCTCTTGAAGATACACTTTTTTATTTTTAATCTTTACACAATTACTTTACTAAAATCATGTTTGTCCATCACCGACATAAAATAATTTATTTGCAGAATCATTCAGTAAAATCAACACTTCTCAAGTTTCCTTAAACCAACAAACTTAAAAACTATATTAGTTACGAAGGACAAGCTTACCATTGTTGGAACTTTACGCAAAAACAAACTGCAAATTCCACCAGAATTTGTTGACACTAAAGGAACGGCACTGAATTCTTCTCTATTTGGATTTCAGAACAAATGTAGTCTAGTTTTGTATGTACCAAAGAAACGAAAGAATGTGCTGCTTATTTTGCCACATTAGGGGCAGTGGTGGCGTAGTGTCCAGGGCGCTCGCCTCCCACAACGGCGATCCGTGTTCGATCCCCGGCGGGTTCACTCCCGGATTTTCGCATGTGGGAATCGTGCTGGACGATGCCGCTTGCCAGCGGGTTTTCTCGGGGTACTCCCGTTTCCCCCGTCCTTGCATTTCAGCGCCGCTCCATTCTAGGGCTTCATTTATGTCATGCCCGGGGATGACGGTCACCTACGGGTCCCAGCTGGAAAGACCGTCACTCGGAGGGTGTCGCCTTGCCCTGGGTAAGGCGGCACACACCATTTATTTATTTCCACATTGCACAATGATAAGATAGATCGTAGATCAGGAGACCTCCAAAAGCCTGAAATTATAACATTCTATAACTTGACGAAAGGAGGTGTTGATGTAGTGGATGAAATGTGCACAACTTACAGCCGTGCGAGAAACACTCGGCGTTGGCCAATGGCAGTTGTTTATAGCATGCTCAATGTAGCAGGCATCAATGCACTAGTGATTCACTGCAGGAATGACAACCCTAAGATGACCAGAAGAGAACTCGACAAGAAATTGGCAACTGAACTTGCAACTCACCACATCAAGTCACCAACTGTTTCTGAATATGTGCCAAGGCAGATGAAAGATCGTGTAAATAGGCATTTAAGAAAAGAAATATAAAAACAGAAACATAAAAGATGTCACGAGTGCAAAGGAAAGGATAGAAAAACACAGTATTACTGTGAAAAGTGCTTTAAGTTTTTGTGCATGGAACATTTTGGTATTGTGTGCCGAGAGTGTAGTCTAAATGATGGCGAGTAAAATAAATTATTACAAAGTGATGAACAACTATGAAATAAGATTTTTACTTCAAACTCACTAATATGCAACACAGCAATTAGCGACCATAGCTATGCATTNTGATGAACAACTATGAAATAGGATTTTTACTTCAAACTCACTAATATGCAACACAGCAATTAGCGACCATAGCTATGCATTAGTGTATTCATCTATAATTTTACTGCTGTCAATTTTTTATTTTGCCCTAGTTATAGCGTAAGGAACATTTTTGTATTTTGTACTCAAAATGCACAAGAAACAATAATTATAGAGAAGAAAGACTTAAAGTAACTAAAGACAATGATAAGATTGTGATTCAAAACCCTATGTTGTGCGGCAATACAAGAGATGATAAATTTCTTTTTCGACTGTCGACAACTACATTTTTATAAATGAATTTTCAATTTAATAACGATTTTGTCTTAAACTATAACCTTAAGTTAAAACACTACTAGTATTTATTAATATTAATTGAGCTGCTTACAAATTTCCATTTAAATCACAGAGTCCAACAGACCCAGTGTGATAATTGATAATTACATTTTTGGATGCGAGCTCTACCTGATTAAGGGACCTTGATTTCTTTAATTTCAAGAACTTTTCAAGGACTTTCAAAGAGCGCGGGAACCCTGTTTCATATACTTTGGGGAAACTTTACTTTGAATTACATATTATACAGAATTTTCGAATTAACCAAACTCCAAAGCACGTAAAATCCTATTCTTATGTTCAGGGTCTACCAACTTTGATTTACGTAGAATTCTGAATTAACCGAGGAGACAGTATCCTGTTTTCTATTTCCAGCTTTGTTCCCGTGAATAATCTCTACTATTTGCCCCCAATATTAAACTGGTATATGATAAGCACTCCCTTACTTTGAGTTAGTAGGCTTAGGTAACGGCATGTTACATATACCTGTAAGTTTTACACCTATTTCACTAAACACCTTCATACACTCCTATNAGTGTGATAATTGATAATTACATTTTTGGATGCGAGCTCTACCTGATTAAGGGACCTTGATTTCTTTAATTTCAAGGACTTTCAAAGAGCGCGGGAACCCTGTTTCATATACTTTGGGGAAACTTTACTTTGAATTACATATTATACAGAATTTTCGAATTATCCAAACTCCAAAGCACGTAAAATCCTATTCTTATGTTCAGGGTCTATCAACTTTGATTTACGTAGAATTCTGAATTAACCGAGGAGACAGTATCCTGTTTTCTATTTCCAGCTTTGTTCCCGTGAATAATCTCTACTATTTGCCCCCAATATTAAACTGGTATATGATAAGCACTCCCTTACTTTGAGTTAGTGGGCTTAGGTAACGGCATGTTACATATACCTGTAAGTTTTACACCTATTTCACTAAACACCTTCATACACTCCTATNAGGCTTAGGTAACGGCATGTTACATATACCTGTAAGTTTTACACCTATTTCACTAAACACCTTCATACACTCCTATACTCAGTTTAAAATTATTTAAAAAAACTTTTCTGTTTACAGCATTTCCTCTTACGCATTTTCCATTTGAGAACGAATCCTCTAGATGCAGCGACAGCCCCCCAACTTGCCCAGGTCTTCTCAGTTGCTCGCCACTCTGCTGAAAAGTTGAGGGCGTAAGAAGTAAGGATCACAAAAGATGGAAAGAAGTATAAGCAAACGGAGTGATGCTCATCGTGCAGAACTTGCCATACTGATGTGGTTTACAACACTGGTGTGTGGTACAGATCGAGTGCTCGTAGAAGACTGATCTCCAACATGCTGGAGTGCCACTTCTTCACGGCGTGTCCGTGGATGTCCACAGGAGTGTTTGTTACGACGTAAGCTGCCTGTTTCACGTAAACACCTCTCAAATCTTAAAAACATGGGCTGGGGACACCTGTTAGGATAACGTTGTTGATAGAGCCAGGAGGCATTTCTCGCATTCCTTCAGGCTTCCCCGTGGATGAGAAGCATCTCGGCGTACTCTGCATTTGTCTACAAGTCCACCATTGTTCCGTCCCACTCGACGACAGCCACACAAATGAACTGTACAGTACGAAACACTACCGTAGGATGTAGGTACAGTTAACGACTGCTGTGCATCACGTAACGGTTGATGCAATACCATTTGTACACTAAACCGAATGTGACATCCGCACTGTTCGTTGTGGGGTCTACGGGTTGTTTGCCTACAGTCTTCCTCCTCTTCCTTTCGGAGGCCCTAGCGCATAACAAAAGTGTTTCTGGACACAGGTTTATGAACACAATATGATCACATGTTACATACCACCGAGCCTTGTCACTTATACCTTCTGTATAATAACTCCAATTGGTATGATGAATCATTTTATTAGTAAGTATACCACCACTCACAATGTGCTGCAATCTAAACTGACATTGTAGTAATTGTGTACAGGTAGCCGTACAAATAAATATAAAATAGCAGCATTACAATGTTATAAGTAGCTGACAATATAAAATATTAATAGTTACAGTTCCTTACTGCCAAAATCTGGAGGAAATCTATCTACAATACACATCTGATTTTTACACGGTTTCTGAATTTCTTTGTTACTGCCTTCATCCATTTTACACAACTTAAAATTCAATTAATAACATAATAAAAGTTTTATCATAATTAATCTAGTTAAAAGCTTATGAACAACTAGTGCTCTTTAAGGACTGACTTGTTCTGATAACCGACAAAAATAGTTACCATTGTACAAATAAATATCAAAACTTACGAGTACTTGAGTATCTCCCCAGTGTGTGGCGAGATGAACTGTTTCAAGAGGTCAACATTCTTGTAATCAATGATTAAGTATTCATCTCGACAAATGGGGCACGGATTGCCGGTGGCAATAATCCCCTGCCTCTAAACAAAAACAAAAAAAACATTATTTGCATCAAAGTTCAATGTTACTGAATCTATGTTACATCTGTGGCCTACTTTCTGAAGTACATATTTCTGTGGATATGTTGTGAACTAAAATCTTTTGAACCTGTACACCAAACACAGTACATACAGTGGACTCTCGACGTACCAAAAACACATGTAGCGATAAACCGTATCCACAGTTAATTTTCAGTGGCACTGGCAAAACTCCTAAATAAATAATGATAACATTACCAGCTTACTTCGTATATAGGATATTGCACCGATCACTGTATCTTTTCAGTCCAGTCACTTAAGATTTCCCGCAAGAATCGTTTCTAAGCTCGTTTATGCAAACATTTAATAACTGGATGTTTAATTGGTCAAACGTGCTGCCGTTTATCACATCGCACATTGCTCTTCGGTTCAGATGATGATGATGCCGTCACTGCGAGTCTGGCATCCACTCTCCCCTTACACACCTGAGAGGGGAAGCTGTTACCTAGCAACCAGCATGGCAACCTTGCATNAGTCTGGCATCCACTCTCCCCTTACACACCTGAGAGGGGAAGCTGTTACCTAGCAACCAGCATGGCAACCTTGCATATTTCCCTCTTGACACGCACCTTTCTTCCTCTCCTTACATGCCGTCGAGAGGGGAAGCGGTTGTCTAGCAACCAGCATGCCAACCTTGCATCTTTCCCTCTTGACACGCACCTTTCTTCCTCTCCTTACATGCCGTCGAGAGGGGAAGCGGTTGTCTAGCAACCAGCATGCCAACCTTGCATCTTTCCCTCTTGACACGCACCTTTCTTCCTCTCCTTACATGCCGTCGAGAGGGGAAGCGGTTGTCTAGCAACCAGCATGCCAACCTTGCATCTTTCCCTCTTGACACGCACCTTTCTTCCTCTCCTTACATGCCGTCGAGAGGGGAAGCGGTTGTCTAGCAACCAGCATGCCAACCTTGCATCTTTCCCTCTTGACACGCACCTTTCTTCCTCTCCTTACATGCCGTCGAGAGGGGAAGCGGTTGTCTAGCAACCAGCATGCCAACCTTGCATCTTTCCCTCTTGACACGCACCTTTCTTCCTCTCCTTACATGCCGTCGAGAGGGGAAGCGGTTGTCTAGCAACCAGCATGCCAACCTTGCATCTTTCCCTCTTGACACGCACCTTTCTTCCTCTCCTTACATGCCGTCGAGAGGGGAAGCGGTTGTCTAGCAACCAGCATGCCAACCTTGCATCTTTCCCTCTTGACACGCACCTTTCTTCCTCTCCTTACATGCCGTCGAGAGGGGAAGCGGTTGTCTAGCAACCAGCATGCCAACCTTGCATCTTTCCCTCTTGACACGCACCTTTCTTCCTCTCCTTACATGCCGTCGAGAGGGGAAGCGGTTGTCTAGCAACCAGCATGCCAACCTTGCATCTTTCCCTCTTGACACGCACCTTTCTTCCTCTCCTTACATGCCGTCGAGAGGGGAAGCGGTTGTCTAGCAACCAGCATGCCAACCTTGCATCTTTCCCTCTTGACACGCACCTTTCTTCCTCTCCTTACATGCCGTCGAGAGGGGAAGCGGTTGTCTAGCAACCAGCATGCCAACCTTGCATCTTTCCCTCTTGACACGCACCTTTCTTCCTCTCCTTACATGCCGTCGAGAGGGGAAGCGGTTGTCTAGCAACCAGCATGCCAACCTTGCATCTTTCCCTCTTGACACGCACCTTTCTTCCTCTCCTTACATGCCGTCGAGAGGGGAAGCGGTTGTCTAGCAACCAGCATGCCAACCTTGCATCTTTCCCTCTTGACACGCACCTTTCTTCCTCTCCTTACATGCCGTCGAGAGGGGAAGCGGTTACCTAGCAACCAGCATGCCAACCTTGCATCTTTCCCTCTTGACACGCACCTTTCTTCCTCTCCTTACATGCCGTCGAGAGGGGAAGCGGTTGTCTAGCAGAGACAGCTGCATCCTCTCTCTCTGCTGCGGGCGCTTGCTTGGTCTCCTTACACGTCTCTCCAAGAGGCCATAGGTAGACTACATGACGCGTTAAACAAAACTTTAATCATGTGATCTCAGTTTACACAGTTATCCTGCCAATACGNATAGGTAGACTACATGACGCGTTAAACAAAACTTTAATCATGTGATCTCAGTTTACACAGTTATCCTGCCAATACGCACCGCGTCACAGAGCTGCCAGGTCTGACCTCTAATGGTTTCGCCCGAAAATGTTACGCAATACATTTCCGCGAGGAATTATTATTTTGCAAAGATGTTATCTTTTGTGATTAAAGGTAGTTTTTCCTCCATACGGCGTTTAATCATATCTGGCGTAAAATCAACATGATTTAAAAATGAAGCATTAATGTAACTCAATGGACAGCATCTTTGTGAATAAAAATGTCCAGAAGTGTATACTTAACCTCCGCTTGCCGCCAAAAATTGTCTGAATACTCAGCAACTTGTATTACCAAGTATAAATTTCATTCTCAATAAAGAACTTATTGTGGGGAGATTTAGAGGATTTATATCTATTTAGGTTAATAGACACACATGTCTTCTGAATAAACTGGTATATTAGAAGGGCCTATTCAACAGCTTTCATCACCAAATAATGCGTAAGCACCGAGCCTGACTGCAGTGTTAACTCGCGACAGGAGTTAAAAGGTGAAAGAAAGAAAAAGAAAATGTGGTCTGGAATGATTAATTATTGAAAATAGTAAGAAATAAATTTTAATTGCCTTATTTATTCATCTTTGTCTCAAAATCACTCTAAGTGAAATATTAATTTCTTCAACCACACATTTGCCACAAGCGAGCACTGCATCGCCAACATTGCTGTAGATAAGAAGATATGCAATCTGGATTGTGTAAGCTTAGGTTGTCCTCGATGATATTAGGGCAGAGCTCGTTTCCTTCCCCTTACAAAGCTGGTTGGCTGGTAGCTGCCTAGCAACCAACGTGACGTCCTTGCACCCCCCCCCTCCGAGTGCAGACTGGTTTGGAAGTGGAGTGGCACATTGCTTCTCCTCCCAGACTGAGGCTTCCCCTTCTCCATTTCGACCATCGCGAACACACAGCCGGCCAATAACCTCTCTGCACGCTCTCAGCTGATCGAATGTGAGCAATACATTCAAAACTTGGTTTGCATTTGCTGTCCTAAGATCTTCATTTTCAGAGGGTTTGAAAGTTTCGGGTCGGCTTGCATTTGGTGTCAGATTACAATCAATCATATATGTTATTTTGTGATGTTATATTCTTTATTCAAATGGGTCGAGGCAAAATGTTTAACGTAATACTGATTCAGTAACATTTTTTTTTTAAATTCCCATTTTTTATTTTGTTTATTTGGTAAACTTTATTCACACACAAATAATGTACAGCCATCATACTCAAAATAAAGTCTAGGAATGTTAGAAGTTGTATTTTATAGATGTACATATCGGAACCCTCATCTACTGAAATCCCAGATGTATGGAAATTTTTTGACAGTCCCCTGGAAAATGGTAGGTAGGGAGTCCACTGTATCTACTTACAAGACCTACAAATAAATTGTTGATATAAGAATTATAGGTTTTTGTTGCTTTGATTCTTGGACTTTCGATACTCAATTATAAGATTTTAAAAACGTGCATAAAAAACACAACTACTATTTGGTAACAAAACTTTAAATGTGGACTGCTTGTACGCTCACCGGGCGGCATGCTGACAGACCAGCCTGAAGGCTAATTTCCCACTCCACGTCTCTAAGATTTAACTTTTTCTTTCTATCAGCATTACTCGGGTGACATTAACACTACAGTCATTCTCTCATCCGTGAGAGGGGAAAAGTAGCGCTGTGAATCACTCACCCTGGCAAAGAATTATTCATTCTTATTGGTAGAAACTAGTCCCAAACTTTTCATACGATCCTTCAAGAATCGAGGGTATCGAGGAATCGAGTTCGACATCCCTACTTACAATGCAAGTCTTTCTGGTTTTCTTAGGAGGAATGGATCCTTTGAAGTTTCTCCTGTAGTGTTGCCAAACTGGACCAGAACCGTAAGTTTCCTGATAAGCTGGAAAACAAAATTTACAGATCCTGTACCCGCTTGTTACCTAATGAGTAATTCAATCAAAACAGGAAACGCTAGCACATGCAAAGGCTGCAGTGGTGTAGTGGTTAGACTACTTGCCTCCCGCCAAGGTGAACCGGGTTTAATTCCCGGCGGGGTGGCTCTTCGGATCTTTGCATGCGGGAATCACGCTGAATGATGCCGCTGGCCAGCGGGTTTTCTCAGAGATCTCCAGTTTCCTCCGCCCTTGCATTCTGGCACGGCTTCATACTCGTCATCTCGCTTCACCCTCATCGGCTCTCAAGACCTTTATGTTAAGAGCTGTCCAAATCTATTCACTCATTCACTCTTTCTAGCACACGTGTTAATTTTTATAAAAATTTGTTTAGTAATAAAAACTCTTTAAAAAAATCCACAAAATATGCAATTAACATTTGAATGTGCATTTAAAAAAGCAATTAAGTACAGAATGAAACAACTTAAAGAGGGCAAAATATCATTTTTGGACGCCCCAAAATTTTTCTTTAGTTTAAATTTTTTATATTAAGGTAAATGTTTATAGCTAACAACATAGTGTTTCCAGTAAAGTATTTTATTTAGTTTTTAAATTTTAAAATTTGGTTTATTTTTAATTAAACACCAATAATTACACCGAAAACTAAAACATAACTTAGAAATATTTAATTACAGGNATTTGGTTTATTTTTAATTAAACACCAATAATTACACCGAAAACTAAAACATAACTTAGAAATATTTAATTACAGGGTCATCAATGGAACACACAATAGCATAGAAAAAACAACGGTGTAAAATTTCTATCATTCCCTACAGATTTTAATTTTTGTCTCAGAAATTTTTCTGGTTCCAAAGCACGGTCTGTTAATCTTAACAGTTCTGCTTTGTGGTTTGGACTGCGATGAAACACACATATCCAATCAAAAACGGTGAATAACACTTGGTATTTCTTAGGGTCACGAGTGGCAGAGATAAGTGCACGTGTGGCATCTGGGACACGCGCTATGCAAACAAAAACACTGGTTACGTCAGCAGCTACCTTATTATTTTGACAGGTAAACTTCCGTTGACNCAAAAACACTGGTTACGTCAGCAGCTACCTTATTATTTTGACAGGTAAACTTCCGTTGACGTATTCGCGTTATCCACATCTCAAGACAGCTCCAGGGCGGATGCTGGCTGTGATTGGATGCGTGAATTTGCGCCAAAATCTGGGAAGTGGGTTGCTAGCCCACCTAGTTTCCTTATTCTCGGACTAGGCTTCATCTGGACCAGTTGCTCTCTACGATGCGGCTCAAATGATAATGTTATTTTCTGAAGTAAAGTGTATCAAAATATTGTTATGAAACATGTTTTAAAGTATTAAAGAGCAGTGGCCAGGTGAAGAAGAGAAGAGGCTCAATATTTGATGGATTATAATAATATGACGAGATATTGGCCTAGTACAACTAGCATTTTTTTTAAATAATGGCCAAGGGATGGTATACCCGGCAAACTATAAATACTTGGTAATTATTAAGTTTAGGGGCTTTTCTGAAAAACACAAAAAAATTTCAAAATTATGATATATTTCTACTCTACTAATCACGTAGAACACGAATATATTAGGGACGTAGCTTTAAAATAATTACAACATATTAAAAAAAAATTGAACAAAATGGCGAAATGAGCAGTATAGCCAGTTTGTTTAAGTTTCTGAACGAAACGTCCTAGACGTTGTTTTCAACGTAATTACGGTTCTGCACAGCTTACCTTGTTCATATTCAAGAGGGCGTAATGTTAAAATAAAAACTTGCGAAATATGTTTGTTTACATCTATTAACATCAGAGGAATTATACCAGCCTAGGTGAGTCAATTTACCTTATTTTGGTGTGTTCTACGGTTCCTTTAAATCCCTACAATCCTACATTCGTAGTTTAGTGTAAAACCCAACAATCCTAGGTTAGTTTTAAAATGTAAAATAGTGATTCACCCATCGTGGGGTTAGGTTCNATTTGGTTTATTTTTAATTAAACACCAATAATTACACCGAAAACTAAAACATAACTTAGAAATATTTAATTACAGGATCATCAATGGAACACACAATAGCATAGAAAAAACAACTGTGTAAAATTTCTGTCATTCCCTACAGATTTTCATTTCTGTCTGAGAAATTTTTCTAGTTCCAAAGCACGGTCTGTTAATCTTAACAGTTCTGCTTCGTGGTTTGGACTGTGATGAAACACACATATCCAATCAAAAACGGTGAATAACACTTGGTATTTCTTAGGGTCACGAGTGGCAGAGATAAGTGCACGTGTGGCATCTGGGACACGCGCTATGCAAACAAAAACACTGGCTACGTCAGCAGCTACCTTATTATTTTGACAGGTAAACTTCCGTTGACGTATTCGCGTTATCCACATCTGAAGACAGCTCCAGGGCGGATGCTGGCTGTGATTGGATGCGTGAATCTGGGAAGTGGGTTGCTAGCCCACCTAGTTTCCTTATTCTCGGACTAGGCTTCATCTGGACCAGTTGCTCTCTACGATGCGGCTCAAATGATAATGTTATTTTCTGAAGTAAAGTGTATCAAAATATTGTTATGAAACATGTTTTAAAGTATTAAAGAGCAGTGGCCAGGTGAAGAAGAGAAGAGGCTCAATATTTTATGGATTATAATAATATGACGAGATATTGGCCTAGTACAACTAGCATTTTTTTTAAATAATGGCCAAGGGATGGTATACCCGGCAAACTATAAATACTTGGTAATTATTAAGTTTAGGGGCTTTTCTGAAAAACACAAAAAAATTTCAAAATTATGATATATTTCTACTCTACTAATCACGTAGAACACGAATATATTAGGGACGTAGCTTTAAAATAAGTACAACATATTAAAAAAAAATTGAACAAAATGGCGAAATGAGCAGTATAGCCAGTTTGTTTAAGTTCCTGAACGAAACGTCCTAGACCAACAAAAGTTGCATTAATGGGTTCTGCACAGCTTACCTTGTTCATATTCAAGAGGGCGTAATGTTAAAATAAAAACTTGCGAAATATGTTTGTTTACATCTATTAACATCAGAGGAATTATACCAGCCTAGGTGAGTCAATTTACCTTATTTTGGTGTGTTCTACGGTTCCTTTAAATCCCTACAATCCTACATTCGTAGTTTAGTGTAAAACCCAACAATCCTAGGTTAGTTTTAAAATGTAAAATAGTGATTCACCCATCGTGGGGTTAGGTTCTGTTAGGTTAGGTGGGTATATATTACGAAATTAGTCTGACGTTAATGCCCCTAGTATATTCATGTTCTGCATCATTTGTAGAGTAGAAATATATAATAATTTTGAAATTTTTTTGTGTTTTTCAGAAAAGCCCCTAAACTTAATAATTACCAAATACTTTACCTGGAACACTTTTAAAGACTTTTGAACATCTTATCTCACAGCGACATGTTTTTAATCTGTTTGAACCGTCGTTCAACACAATTAATTATTTAAATTTAACGTCAGAATGACGGAAGACTTTCTGCCTATTATAGTACCCTGAGACATAAAGGAGTTTCCCACTAACTGGCTGGCGCTCGTACCGAGGAAAATTAAAAAACAATTGATGTTTATCTTGTGGAATGAACAGTGTTTGTGTCTGTTAAATGGGAATGTAGCTGTATGATACGCACTTGGCAGACAAAGGAATTTAAATATTTGCAAGAGTACGATTAAAGTGGAACAATTTAATTTTCATAAACTTTCACAGTATTAAAACTGATGAATGAGATTTGCTCAGTGTTTTCCTTGCAAATGGTAGACACTAGTACCCTACTACGCCCTAGGTTCTGCTCAGGCAATTTTCTCTCTCATTTAACCAGATATGTCCTCCACAAGTGCTAGTGATGTGTTTTGTTTGTGGGGGTGACTGGAGGGAGGAGGAATTTTATTGATGTGTAAGAGGGAATCTTGCATCACTTCACACCTTCGTACACTACAGTTCGTTTAGTGTGTATTTGCAAATACCCCTTCACACATCATCACACCTAAATTTTTTTTTATAATTATTCTCAGTGTGTCTGTCACTCCCTTACACAAACATAATAAAAAATAAATAACCCTCCCCCCCCCCAAAAAAAAGAGATTAATTTCAATTACATGTGAAGTTGTTTAGTATCAGTGGAAATAAAGGTGTTATATGGGAATTGTCTTTCCTCTCTGAATCACTCCTTTAACTTTCATATTTTCAATTAAATTACAAAGAATTTTTTGCATAGAAAGAACTACCTTCACTACATTTTGCTCTATTGAAGCTGCTTTGTTAAATTATAATTTTGAAGATAGAGAACCATCCCCCACCACTATTTGTGTTGGCCATGATAATGTTAACAGTTCAATTTCTTATGAGGGAATGGCTTCTTTCACCGTTATTTTTCACTGCGAGTGAAGAGAACTGTGAAATTATATTTGTTTGTATGTGGGGAACAGACACACAGAGACACAATAGAAAATGAGACACACCTGACTTACACAAACTAGGAATACACTTTGATAAATCAATAACAGTATTGTGTGTACTTTTGGCGTGTGATTGATGCGAGGGGTTTCTGCATCCACACACAGCAGACTGTAGTGTGCCAAGTGTCGCAAGATTTCCAATAATATTGTCTCCTCTCTCTCTAAGCAATCTCCACAAACAAAATAACTCACTGGCACTTGTGGATAACTTTAACTGATTGAATGAGAAATTAAACTTGTCTGAGCGCTACCCGAGGTGTAGTAGGGTACTAGAGTCTACCATTGCAAGTATAAAACACTAAATACATAATATACTCTTGAATTCCCATTTAACACACTGTTCAATCCCAAAGATCAACATAAATGATTTTCAGTTTCCCTCGGTTTTGAGCGCCAGCCAGTGAGAATGAGATTCCTTTGCATCTCAGAGTACTCTATGGGCAGAAAACTCTTCCATTTGTCTGATGTTAAATTTAAATAAATAATAGTGTTGAAAGATTGTCCAAACAAAATAAAAATGTGTCACTGTGAGATGAGATGCTTGAAAGTCTTTACAAATGTTCATGGTAAGGTAGTACTTTGCCGGGTATACCACTCCACGGCCATTATTAGTCTAGGCTTAATCTCATATTTCAGTAATCCAATAAATACTGGGTCTCTTCTGCACCTGCCCTCTGCTCTATTATGCTTCAGAACATATTTCAACACAATATTTGACTTTCAATACAATTTATATCACAAAATAAAGTTTCTTTTAGAGCAGCATATTTAAGACCAACTGGTCTGGTTGAAGCCTAGTCCGAGAAGAAGGAAACTACGTGGGCTAGCAACCCACTTCCCAGATTTTGGTGCAATGTTCACGTATCCAATCACAGCCAGCATCCGCCCTAGAGTTGTCCGAGATGTGGATAACGCGAATACGTCAACGGCGTTTACCTGTCAAAATCATGTGTTAGCTGCCTACTTCACCAGTGTTTTATTTACGTGACGCGCATCCTTGACGTGTCGCTCGCGTACTCATCTCTGGCGCTCGTGATCCTACCAAATACACTTCTAAACAAGAAATAAACATATACAAACAACTTTTAACACAAAATAAGCAGTTTTTAAAATAAATTGTGTTAATTTTTCACTTCCGTGTTTGGAGACAAACAATGTTTACTTTACAGCAACGTCGTTAACAAAACCAAAAAACAATAACATAAACACTATGAATTGTTACACAAGTGAAAAAATTTTCTGCTTAGGTTAGAAAGAATCCTTTTCTTTGTGACCACACTGTCTGCTCTTGACGATCCAAATTCTTATCAACAGCAGTTGATAAAACTGAAGACATGGCAAACCCAGTTTTTTCACCCACCCACGTAGACTGCCACTTCACAGAGCACCTTTTCCCTTCAGGAAATTGTCAGCCAAGCTGGAGTAGCCATTATGTTTTAATCTACTTCTACTACAACCAAAAATTCCTTCAGACTAAAGACTGTAACGTGGCAGCCCCTCGTTTGGGCCGCCACGTTTGTAACGTTCCACCGTCGGGGTTAACGACTGGAAGTTACAACTCGGTTAGCTCAATTGGTAGCAACATGAAACTGTAAAGGCGCTAAACAAATAAAGTCAAGTTCCGGTTTATTTATTCTGTACCTTTATTTATCGTTAAAATGAAGCAGTTCACATACAATGTTCAGGTATGCAGAGTACGAACCGGTTTCTCAGACAAACAAGCAAAGAGCAGCGCCACGGTCGTTTATTGATTATTCATGTCTTGAAAACTTGCATCGCAAGAAGTTACAAAGGCAGGAGGGACGTGAGTTCCCTCCTGGCACCCTAGCGACCTCCCACACCGGCGGAAATAATTTAGGAGAAGTAAGTATAAAGTTTATGCCGAAAAAGGATGAAGTTAAAAGATTAAGCGGTCGCGGTTGCTTGGAGTGTAGGCGATATTCGTCACACCCAATGCACCTTTCTTGGCTGCTCGTTCTACACCGTTAGTGGGCAATATTCGTCCCGGGATTTGTCTTTCATGGCTACCCCCACTCCTCACCTCGGGGCGCCACAAACCGTTACCAAATAAGGGCATGGCGTGGGTCGCCACGCCATATCGAACTGCGTAGCCATCCAAACTGCATCGTCTCAAAAGATAATTCAATCCTTCTTGAACAAAAACTGTAGACTGCAGTTGGAAAGTTTCTAATCTACTAATGCTGACGCTAATAAAAACTATGATTTCTCAAACGGCAAACGGATGCCCGTTTAACATTATACCACGGCTATAACTTTGAGTCCCGATAAAATATCGTTAAGCCCCGCATAAACAAAAGAAAATGAACCACGTATCCCGATAATAATACAGCATCATTACAAGACTATATGATTCCAACTCCACAATCCTGGTCTCAGCTTTATCTTTTATACTATGAGCTGACATGTAAACTAAACGAGAGTGCCAGTTATTATATTGCTAGTTACATTCCTTTAATTCTCCAGATGATATGGCGGTCATGCTGTGGACTACTCACTGTAAAGTGAGCACTTTTGAAAGCCCTCTCATTTGGAATAATAGTCAGTAAATATGTTTTATTGTAGCCTCAGACGTTAACTTCAGAGTGCGGTGGAACATACACGCTGTGTGCATTACTTACATGGCAATATTTATTTTGAAATGTGGTTAAAGGATAAAAAATGGCTGAAATAAAAAAGTAACTAGGGCCTCCAAAGTGTTCACTTACTGTGAACAGCCCATACTAAGACAGATCCAGGCTGCTAAGAAAATGAAGAGCGGTGAGGGGATCAACTACGAGCTGTATCGTGGAAGCATCCTAACATTTGCCTGGAATGTTTTTGGAGTACCAAGGAAAACAAAACTCAGGATGTTTGGACTAGGAAATGAACTCTGGTACTCTGGAATGCGAGTACATTGTATTACCACCAAGCTAATTATCTTTATCAGATAAAAGTGGCTAAGAAGCTGAACATTTGTCAAGGTTATAAACCAGATTCACTTTAAAGTCACCGATTCATCAATGTGACAAAAAAATACATTTCAAACTGACAACCTCAATAAATTTACCAGTTGTTCACATGCAATTATAACTTACCTTTACTTTTCAGGTATTTCAAACTTGTTTCCACCAATATAATCTTTCTTCTGTCTTTACTGGGATCAATATTTTTCACTACTGCATTCTCTTCCCCTTCAGCATTTTCTTGGCCCAAATATCGCCCAAGAGAGACAGCCCGTGAACATGTTTCCTGAAATACACACAACATTCTATTCAAACTGTTATGTTCAGTTTCGATAATGAATTTTGATTCTTTACACTTACTTGATTCCATTTTGTGCCGATTAGGCCTAGGTATTGTGTATTTTAGCAAGTGTCGGGACATGGTGCTTTTGGCTGAAATCCAAAATTACATACAACCAAGACCACTACTACATGTGATTTATAAATTCAGGAGTAATTTGCATAATTACTTTTTAGATTGTAATACACACCGGGTATGTACTCATTTAGAACAAAATTTTTTAAAGACTTTCTTAAAGTAATTTATAAGAATTTTAATGGACTCTCCAATAATTTTTATAACACTAATTAACCATCTGTACTATAATACAATAATAGTTAAAGGCTGTTCACGATAAAGAGAGCACTTTTGAAATGAACCTTTGAAAAACATCACTGCCTATGCCTGCATAGGTTCACTGAGTGACATGCGCCCAGTAAAGTTGGTAACGATGGATAAATTTTGCCAAACACGTTTGTGACAAACCAATATAGTTTATCAGACTTTCAGCTACAATTAAAAATTAGGGACAGGAGGAGGAAGAAAAGGAAGAGGAAGAAGAAAAAGCAGAACAGGAGTAGGAAATTGAAAGACAAGGAAAAAGGATGACGAGGAGGAGGTGAAGGAAGAGGAGAAGAAGAGGAGGAGGTGAAGGGGAGGAGGTGAAGGAAGAGGAGGAGGTGAAGTAAGAGGAGGAGGTGAAGGAAGGGGAGAAGGTGAAGATGGAGGATAAGGAGGAAGAGAATGAAGAGTTGCAGGAAGAGAAGAGGGAAAAATTAAGGGAGAGCCTTTGAAGAGTTCAATTGTTTCAGACATATTTTCTTTTACTATTCTTTGTATTCCAACTTTCAATTGGGCTATCACCTGGTGGCAAGCACATCATTCCCTCATCCCTTTTCACTCTCCAGTCCCTTCCAAAATCGCCCAACAGCCTTCACCATCACTATATGATCCTATGTTCCACCATGAATGCATTTGTCTACACTTTCTCTTCATGCTTTTTATCTCCCATTGATAGTAGCAGATGATCACCCTCAGCCTTTATTATCTGCTGTGGGGCAAATTTATCCAGCATTCTCTCTACATTACTCTCAATGCAATTTTCTGCTCCCTTACTTCCCCTCCTATACTGTCATATAACTCTAACCCTACATACTTCTATCCTCAGCCTTCCAATCCCAATTTCTATCAACGGAATATCGTGATCACTGATGCCATCTAAGACTACAGAACCAAGTATTGCATTCTCTGGCCTAACCAACATCACATCCAGCATTGCTCCAACACCTCCATTACTTATGGTGGGTATTTCTGCAGCCTGAACCAACCCTCTGTTCAGTAGTTGTGTTGCCATCCTCTGCATCATGTTGCCCGTCCCCTCAGTTCCCTCTAACCACTGCACACATGGAATGTTCAGGTCCCTCGCAACTACCGTCCACTGCCTGTCCCTCAATTTATAACTCCTTTCCTTGACTTCCTCTATTGCTGACCTGGTGGCCCGTACACTGCTAGCAATCTAACGCTTCTGCCCTTCTCACTTATCGCAATCAGCACCTCAGCCAAATCATTAATCCATTCCACACATGACGTGACACTGCAGGTCACTGACACAATTCTATCTGTAAATGTAAAGAATAGCAACTTTTCCAAAATTATTAAGTTTAGGGGCTTTTCTGTAAAAATAAAAATAATTCACCGAAAATGGTAGATTTCCACTCTACTAATGATGCAGAACACTACAATGTTAGAGGCATTAAAGTCCGACTAATTTCGTAATATGCGCCCACCTAACCTAACAGAACCTAACCCCACGATGGGTGAATCACAATTTTACATTTTTAAACTAACCTAGGATTGTTGGGTTTTACACTAACCTAGGATTTTTGGATTTTACACTAACCTAGGATTGTAGGGTTTTACACTTAACTAGGATGTTTGGGTTTTACACTGAACTACGAATTTAGGATTGTAGAGATTTAAAGGAACCGTAAAACACACCAACGGAATGTAAATTGACTCACCTAGGTAGGGGACTGGTATAATTCCCCTCACGTTAATAGTAAACAAACACATTTCGCAAGTTTTTAAAATATGTTCTACTTATTTTAACGGTAATTATTAAGTTTAGGGGCTAGGTTAGTGTAAAACCCAACAATCCTAGGTTAATTTAAAAATGTAAAATTGTGATTCACCCATTGTAGGGTTAGGTTCGGTTAGGTGGGCACATATTACGAAATTAGTCGGACGTTAATGCCTCTAACATTGTAGTGTTCTGCATCATTAGTAGAGTGGAAATCTACCATTTTCGGTGAATTATTTTTTTTTTTACAGAAAGGCCCCTAAACTTAATAATTACCTATTATTGTTTACATTTTAAATTCATGAATTTACCACCGAAGATAACATACACAGATCCACCGCCTTGAATTTTATTTTAANTTGGAAGGTAATTTTCTAGTTTAGGGGCTTTTCTGAAAATAATTAAAAAAACTCCAGAAAGTGGTATATTTCGACTCTNAGAGTCGAAATATACCACTTTCTGGAGTTTTTTTTCTTATTTTCAGGAAAGCCCCTCAAGTAGAAAATTACCTTGTTTACATTTTAAATTCATGAATTTACCACCGAAGATAACATACACAGATCCACCGCCTTGAATTTTATTTTANCTTGTTTACATTTTAAATTCATGAATTTACCACCGAAGATAACATACACAGATCCACCGCCTTGAATTTTATTTTAAATTCGTATCGGCGTCTAAGGACGTCAGGAGGCGGTGACCCATCCATCAGTCCGTCGAAAGTTATAGAGTTTGAGAAATATTTGACGGATAGAAAAAAAAGTTGCCCTGCGATTAGAGACCGCCGGACGGACGGGCGATTGACGAATGTTGCGAGTCCACCTGAACCAAAAAATTCCAACAGGATTCGTTACATTTGAAGTCCATACGAAGGTAAAAGCAATTATTGTATTTGATATGGCATCTATGAAACATCAGTTAAGTTTATCGTAATTACTGTAATAACANAGGTAAAAGCAATTATTGTATTTGATATGGCATCTATGAAACATCAGTTAAGTTTATCGTAATTACTGTAATAACATTTTTTTACACAATATCTTATTAATTAAAATTTTGGTTAACTCACTCTCATAATCAATAAAATTACCCTAGTTCCTTAAAAAAAAAAAATTGCGTGGGTTAAAACTGGTGAATAATCAAAACAAAACATTTCACATGTAGTAACTTACCATTNTAAAAAAAAAAAATTGCGTGGGTTAAAACTGGTGAATAATCAAAACAAAACATTTCACATGTAGTAACTTACCATTACATTGTTTCCCGGTATGCGAGGTCCATAATCCTTTAATTGTCTGAATACCGCAATACGCCTACAAATAATATTCATAATATCTAATTTTACAAAGCTCTTTCTAAGATCTAACACTTACCACAACCAAAAACACAAGCAGACCAACAAATCCATAGATAAATTCAACAACCGCCAAAGAGTGTCTACCATTGCCTAAATTGAAGTAAACCCGTTCATTCGTCTGTCGAATGTGTACCCAACATTGCCAAAAGAACACTACTGTAAAAGTCACAAAGTTAAAAGTGGAGACCATGTATGTCATATTCATAATTTTTTTTTATGAAATCACTGTTATATGAATAAAATTCTTTTACCAGTAAGGTTTAAATCAAATAGCACTACAAAATGGTTAGAGGAAGTATACATACATCACAAAGCATTTGTTTACAAATAAGTTTTTTCTGCTTCCAATAAGTTAGCCAAATAAAGTTGGACAGTCGAGACCCCACGGAAACATCATAAGCAAAGCCATATTTGTCTGGAAACGTTGGGTGTCTTTAGTTTCCATCATACATTTCAAGAATGGAATGGCCCTAAAATTTATTTGATGATTGATATGCTCAGTTAAGAGAATTGTGCACGACAAAAATGGCTGTTTTCGATGTTACGATTGCTGGAAACGAATTACAGTGAAAAAAATTGTTTTTATGTAAAATCTGCCTGAGTGTAAATGTTATTTTAAGTGGGTATTGCACATAATATTATCAATTCTGAGGCATAAAATTTAATTGTACAAGAAACAAATCTGATAGATAAAATTTTAATATAGTAAGAAAAGGGAACATATCATTACATCCGTTACATTTCTCCGGTAATGGACTGCTAAGAAACACAACAATAGTTTAACCCATTGAAAATAATTGTCAACTAAAAATTAATAATAACTTTTCCTATTAAAAAAATGAGGTAATTTCAGATATTTTCAAAGACTTTCAACATTATTTGAAAAAATTGTTAGAAGGGAAAATTAGATGGCCTTATTTAGCCTTAAATTTAGATTGCCAAATATATTTGAAACCTAAGATTTGATAGTGTGACACATACCTAATGCATTAAAATAATTATATATATATATATATATATATAATGCAAGGATATGATGCAGAATGTCGTCCTGCCCTCAAGACCATTTGCCACACCTCGCGTCTCTGGCATCAACTACACTAGAGTAGCTGTAGTGCACTGCATGTGCCGACATGAGTGTGGCACGTGTGTGTGAAACACCAAAGCAGTGCAGCACAACCACATACCCCACCCCCCTCCTCTAAGGGATGGAGACGGTGCATAATGGTAAACCCAGCATATATAATTTGTAGGGCAATTTCAAAGGAAGTATGTGAAAATAAAGAAAACCACACTAAAAGTGTGACGATAACCACGAGTCCATGAGCTCCTTATGCCCACTCTGACCGCCGTAGTCACATCAACTGCATCAGCTGCACCAGGCCGCACCAGTAACATCAGGCCAAGAATGCATAATGCAGGTTGACAAGAACAGAACTTGCACCTTCTTGCCAACAAATACTACATGACTCAAGAGGTTGTTGTACTTTGTTTGTTACAAGAGGTAACTCTTGTAATAAATTAGTAAATGATCCGAAACTGTGTTTACCCCAAAGCCACAGCCGTTGGGCGCACGGACAATTGGTCATTACATTGTAGCAGCTCGTGCCATGAATTACGACGTAATGCACCACCACATGGCATTAACTGGCCTGTAGGTCGAATCTGAAGCGCTAAATGCCTCAAAGTGAAACCAATAGTGTGCAGTTTTTTTAAAAACATATCACACAACTTCATCACATTCAAAGCTACAGTCAGGGGTGGGTTTTATTGTGCTAAGGGTCATCGAGGGTGGTAACCCACACCCCTTTGCCCAGGTGGACTCATTCATCTCTTCAGGAGATGGACACCTGGCAACATTGTAGCAAGTGAAATGCAAATACATCATGGGAAATGGAATACAGAGACATTTCAGAATATGGCTTAAAAGTGTATCCAATTGTGTTTTCATAAAGGAAGACTTCCTATAAAGACATCCATCACAGTAACATTTCATTTAGTGCAGTGACAATCCCCATCAACTTCACAACATCAAGCTTAACAGACATTTTTTAATCAACAAGGGTGTCACCAATGTGTTTCCTTTAATTTATATAATATTTCACCACGGCATTAAAGCCACATAGTGTGTATGTCATGTTTAAACATTTGGCATTTGACATCGGTTCACGCAACTGGTCTTGGAAGCCGACGCCATTCACAGAGTTTGCCTCAGCACATGAGCCAGACCGGCTGTGTTGGTCGCCCGCTCTGTGAGCTCCTTCGGTACCATTATTTAGGCTGTTAGCACTTCATTGCAATTGTAACTTAATTGACCAGAACATTTGATTTCTTTCTTTTCTGTACCGAGGGGAGAACCACCTGCAGTCTCACCAGAGAGCTTAACGCTGCCGCATGTCCGCATAACACCATACTCATTTTAACGCTAAGGTTGCCACAAGCCATAACTGCTGGGTCCATTTTCTTTCATTATTCACAGGTAATCAAGCACAGTGATTAACTATTGTCAGTAAGTTTTACGTGTTTATGTAATGAGGACAGTAAACTAAGATACCTTGCAGGATGGTGCGTGCTCTCGGCGAGGATGTGTTTCGCCCGAGCTACCCCCGGCAGTGTGATTCCAGGGTCTTAGGTGCAGCACATGCGTCGCATTACGGGCAACTTTTATACTTGGTTCTGTACGCCCAAATGCAATAGGCTAACGCAATTTATTGGAACTTTTATTTAGTTTACCAACAGTCCTCCCCAGGTTTGTATCACCCCTCCCACAGCTCAACTTAATTACTATTGTAAGTTTTAGTACCATTCTAAGCCTTTTTTTTGTACAGTAACTGTCGCTGATAGGCCTTGTGAATCAGGTCTGCTTTAATTTGCATTGTATATATGTAATTGTGTACACTATTCGGCAATGCAATTTACTTGAGATAACCGAAACTTGTGAATTCTCATTTAGTGTTATATTTCGGGCCCTGGCCCTATCCAGGAAGTCATCGACGCCTCAAGGAGGCATCCTTCATTTATAAGGTAAAAGGTAATACAAAGTTGTGCTGGGGAGCCAGAATACCCCGGCTGTATTTACATTGTCCTCTCAATTTGTACCGTGTGTGTCAGGGGATACAGCCACGTGGTCGCTCGGCCGAAGATGCTGATAACTGTGATTTCATGCTAACCCAGTGAGCTGGTGCCCATTCCATTCGAAATGGGAATATTGTGTAATATTCAGACTTTTCTTAACATAGTCACTGGACGACGTCCACTTTACTATTCCCGACTGCTCATGTAACGTTAAGATTTTTATATAATAAAGTGGCATGTGGTGGCTCTAGCTGGGCGAGGCCACTTTCGCCCCAGGAGGGACGTGAGTAGTAATGCCTGAATGGCTATAAAACAATTAAAAGTGTTTGCCAAAACTCTTTGAGCTAATTTTTAAAGTGAACATTCCCTTGATGTTAAGGCACACTCATATTGCCCGCATACGCTGACTCGGGGATGTAACACATGTAAAATGGGGCACACGAAGGGGTTACTGGAACTCTGGAACCATTGTGGCCCCCCTGCTGCATTCATTATCCTAGTAACAGCTTTACTGTTGATGGTATTTGTAGCGTGTCTGTTGAGTAGC
>NQII01003343.1:209429-251540 GCA_002778355.1 Clitarchus hookeri | reverse complement strand
GGTCGACCCGAGTTATTATGCCCTCAAAAGTTGCTACTTGAGGACATTGACATGGGACGGTCACCTGACTCCGGCAGTGCCTCGGACGTTGTGCAGGTAGGGTGCACTCCTAGTACAATGTGCTGAGGCTGGAGTCGAAGAGGTGTAACCATCATGTTTGTGCCGACTCCCCCCAGAAGAGGGCACGTCACAGCTGCGCAGATGTAGTAGGACGAACGGGCTTAGGGATGAGGGTTACAGTATGTGTCACTTATTCGAATAAAAACAAACTCAAAGAAACTTGAAATTGTTTACATTATTCCGTCCAACTAATTTATAACACAATGACGAATAAAGTGAATATAGATTTGGCATACAGTCAGAATTGCAAAGGAAATTTCAGTGGTTTGGCGTTTTACTTATTACCTGAGGAAGCCGTAAGTGTTTGGTCATGCATGCATGCATTGGGAATATTGGTGAGGTTATTTTTAGATAACAAAGTGCTGTGGATAAGCTTAAACATATAACTGGCATCATTTAAACATGAAAGCATAGGCTTATGGGGTACAATAAATGTGTCGCAAATACATTAGTTAATTCTGTATAATTTACGCTCAGAAACATTTTTACTATTGATATTGGGTTGTGAATCGTACACATCATTGACATCGTTTGTCAGGCTATGCTACGATGATGAAGATGAATTTTAGAGGTAGCTTCGGAAAGGTATTCTCTTGTCATAAGTAAAATGAAGATTCGGAAGGGACAGCAGAAGACCCTGCTTGTTCATGCTATCCTGTGAACTTGGTGGTTGGCTGTTTAATTTCTTGAATGGATACTCTGTGAGTGTAGATCTGTGTTCAGTGAATAATCATGAACTTTGTTCTATTTTATTTTCATCAAGTGTACCAAGGCCTTTTTACAATTGTGCGACAGTTTGTTGGTGACAGGACATTCTGCGACCGCCGCACACTTGACATGAGCAGGGATGGATGTGATTGTTGATACGGTATTAAAGGCACCGGACTAGCTGTGATACTAAGGCTGAGAGTACGAATGTATTCCTCAGAGATGTGCGGCGACTGCCATGGCTGAGCTGTAGACACAAATTTCCCTGCTGCAAATCAAACCGTGCCTACCACCCATCCGTCGAGTTACACTGCACAATTTAAAATTTAAAACATATAATTGAAAATATACAAGCTGGAGTTACAGCTCTGACAATGTATCTGGAAGAGTGGGAGAGCAAATCCTGGGCACGAGAAAATAAACACACAAAGATTCCAGTAAACTAACATTAACTATTGCACTCTAACTGATAGGTAAGCAAGCGGTGAAGTGGCCTAGAGTGGCGACCGGACATTCTCTCCCTTGCGTGTCACAATCTCGACTAAACAACATGGTGCATGAAGCAGCCTGCCAAGGGTGCTTTTTGTGTCATGAGGTCCGCTAACAGCATTTACAATTTTACATGGTCAATAAACACAAGAATACTGATAGAATAATTAGCAAAACAGATGATTAGCTAGAAAGTTCCTTTGGTTAATTAAAATGGAGCTTAATTGAAATTAAAAAATATTTTGTGTGTGAGGTATTTTTAAACAAGATGTTATAATTGGTGTGCATTTGCATTCTAGTACCACATATTAATTTGAAGAATTATACAAAAACACTAAACACAATAAAATCCCTTGCAAAAATTATTATCAGACTAAATCAAAACATGACCACTACAATGTCACTGTGGACCTCTACACAGGGAATGTTCACTAGCATAAGGTCCGTAAATAACGAGGTTAAACATGACAACAAACACTGTACCCACAATTTCGAACAAAGCTGGGTTACAAAACACTTTCCCTTTTAAATAAATAATGATTCAGATATGTTTGAGTTTGGTGGTTTTATGTGGAGTAGGGAAATCACTCAGCATGTTATGTCATGTGTACCGACGTTTTACGAGCCACAACACAAACACGAGTCGGCATTCTGAAATCATAGCATCCTTATGACACACCCAAGATATCCACANTTTACGAGCCACAACACAAACACGAGTCGGCATTCTGAAATCATAGCATCCTTATGACACACCCAAGATATCCACAATCGGGGCATAGAATTCAGTGTCCTGTGATGGCATCGTTGGGACAGTGTAGCACGACAGACAGGTTAGGGAGGATGAGCATGCATGGTATGCATCAAAGGCCCCAACCACCTTCGGAGCCAATTTGTACACTGAATCTCTCATCAGTCGGTGACATCAGTAGCAGGTGAGCATCTGTGGGTGGTGAACGGGGGTCATTCTTTCCTGCTGGAGGCCGCTAACAGTATGCAGGGTGGCAGGGTTGTGTTGTCACCTCCCTTGCGTGAGGGGTTTCTGGAGCATCCATGCAGGAACGGGGGTCATTCTTTCCTGCTGGAGGCCGCTAACAGTATGCAGGGTGGCAGGGTTGTGTTGTCACCTCCCTTGCGTGAGGGGTTTCTGGAGCATCCATGCAGGAAGGACACCCTCGTTCTCGTGTGTGAAGCACTCTTTTGAAATGGCGGAGAGGTGGTGTGCTGCCTCCATCCCTGGACTCGTCGCTGCTGTCAGACCCATCGTGCAGGAGCCATTGAAGTACCAGCCAGGTGCGTCCTGGGCAGACTGAGGCGTGGGAGGTTGCCCATCGGTAGACGACTCCCTCAGTGTGGCTCGTGTCCCATGTATCTCTCATGCCACTCTCTTGATGCACTCAGTTGACTGTGGTGGTTAGCTGCGATGGCTTCCCATTCACTGCTGTAGGATATGTGCCAATGATGTCCAGGACAATAGTTTCAAACAGCTTGCTAGATGCTAGCAGTTGTTCCTTTTGTACACAGGCAGTATGCCAGGCTTTGAATCTGTTATACATATCACACTCCCTAACATAGGCATGCACATCCCAACTGATACCAGGCCAGTAGAACTTGTGCTCGATGTTAGTGAGTGTCTATTGTGACCCCTGGTGGCTAGCAAGAGTCCCATTATGGGAGTGAAGGAACACTGTTTTGTGAGCGACAGGGGGTACAAACAAATTCCACTTGGCTGGTGACCTTATCGCACATGACTCGACACCGTCGTCTATGACAAACCAGTTGTAAATTACGTTATCTGCACACTGTTCTCTAGGCTCGCAGGTTTTGGGGCACACTGGTTGTTCTGTCAGTACATATTGGTACACTGTGGTTAGGTGGGATGTGTCAGTTTGTGCACTCATCTTGTTTAGCTGGACATCCGGGAGCTGACGTTCTGGGCCGGGGGCCATGAGATCCTCCCACTTGGCATAATCGTAGGTCTTCATGTCAGGGTAGGGCACTCAGGAAAGTGCATCTGCCAACTGATTTTCTTTCCCAGAGATGTGTTCAACCTTGAAGTCTTACACCTGCAGCAGTATGCGAGCTTGCTCCTGGCTTCATTCATGAAGTGCAGCCACAGCAAGCAGCAGTTGACTGTACGAAGAGTAAATCTCTGCTATTCGAGATATGGCTTTAACTTTTTCACTGACCACACGACCGATAAACACTGCCTCTCTTTGACGTACCACCGCTCGGTGGGCCAAAGTTTTCACTCACGAAGACACCTGCCGTGCACTAGAGTCGTCGTACAGGAATAACACAGCTCCGTGGCCTTCCTGGCTAGCATCTGTTTGAGGGTAAAAATGCCGACTTTGGTCATGTCCAGTTAAGGGTAGGCACTCACTATACCGGATTTTTATGCTCGTAAAAGTACTGTGACATGACTGGTATTATAGGGCCTACATTGAGGTGAAATGTTTATATGGGTGTCAGTTGCTCAGTGAATGCTTGGAGCGACATGAGACTCTCTTGGAGCTCGGCTGCGGCTAACCCCAGCCCTGTAATGCATGTTTAACTCGCTGTTGTTAGCAGAATTGTAGGTCATTCCGAACACCTTGTGATTGTTATAAAGTATGATTATTACACAAAAACAAGACATATCAATTACTTTCGCGGAGAAGGCCAGGGCCTGAAATGGCCGAAGAGCGACCAGGTTGTTAGATGATGGAGTCGAATACGGTACCTGTATAAGCACAAGCTTTCATTAGGTCAAGGTCATTATACAGTTGGTCCTATACTACACATTCTAAGCAGACTCGATGCATAAGTGCCGTCGATGAGCTTAAGTCTAAGTGCCGAGTTAGCGAAATTCTAAATAAACTTGGCTTGGCCAAGCTTGGCTACGGTGAAAAAGCCAACTTGACCTGCAGTGTTACCAGAGTTGATGAAGTGATATTTATGTGCCTGGCGCCATAGCTCTGCGGTGAGCTGATGAGCTGAGGACCTTTTCGGGTCGACGACCTAGGGGACTCTGGTGAACACTCCGTCACACACAATGGCGAGGCTGTAGGCCACCTCCCACGTATTAATTAATTATAAATAATACGAACGATGCTTGCTGAGGCATTTATTACCTGAGACTCGTTGCTGCACACACAACTATAACACAAGACACGTGGCCTGAATGGCCCGGAAACTGCGAGCGACCACATTGTCTTTATAATTCGAAACCTGCACCAATGTCTGGCATCTCCACACGAGATATGGGACCATTGACAGGAGTCAGGGTGAAGAGTGGCTGACTCAGTTCACCAGCAGCCGAAGGAAAACTGTGGGACAGCGATGGCTATGACAGCGATGCCTTAGGCATCCTACTTCGGCATCCATAGTGTCGTTGGCGCCTACCACAGCGCTACTATTTCTGCGAGGGCAGCACGGCCACGCTGCACCGGCATCAGCAAGCCACCGAGATGCCATAACAACGGAGTCCCGATGCCTACAGAAACTGCTACCAGCTGCAGCTATGCCCCCGAAGTAGACCACCTAGCTGTCAGACACTGAAGACACCTTCCGAGCGCAAGTTCGAAAGGTCTCTCACAGATCGGTGGAGGGGGTGGGGTTTGATGCCAACTGCAGCTTCCCCCAGAGCCCTTGTTGACCCACTTACACCACCTAGTGGAGCAGGTAGGAATTATCTGTTCAAGGTATCGGCTGCATGCCAAACGGCCGGAGGACACACACCAATCTTGTGCTATACGAGACAGTGTAAGAACTTTCAATACTACACGGAATAATTTTGTGTAAACCGCACCAATAAAGCAGATCAATATTTCATAATAACTACCGTAATTAATAACCAGACAGGAAATGGATGTGGCAAAATCGCTGCACAAATAACAAATTACGAAGAGTGAAAAATGCCGACCATGTGGTCCCCGAGAACTAAGTAATCCCATAACTTTATGGAATACTTACTAGTGCATCCTAACTAACTAATGCATCGTGCAATGCTTGATAAAGGAAAACAGCTGTAATTAATAATACTTTTTTATCAGTGCTATGCATAATAAATTAGGTACACATGTCTTGATTCCAGCAATGGAATGCTGGAGCTCTAACTGAACCATGCCAAAATTCGCATGGCAACAAATAATTGTAATTTTTATATTAATTAAAATACTTTTTTAGTAATGCATAATCTTTCTCACCTCGTTTCGAGGTGTTCTATGTATGTATTCTCTTTTTCAGCTAGCAGAAAAGACTCATTTATANGAGCTCTAACTGAACCATGCCAAAATTCGCATGGCAACAAATAATTGTAATTTTTATATTAATTAAAATACTTTTTTTAGTAATGCATAATCTTTCTCACCTCGTTTCGAGGTGTTCTATGTATGTATTCTCTTTTTCAGCTAGCAGAAAAGACTCATTTATGAAATTTGAAAATGCGATAAAAATTATTGTGACAACATTTTTATCACAGTTTTTGTATGTCAATGTAATCCACATCACACATCGAACGAATTACAATGTATTTTTTATGGTTTATATGTTCCATTTCAACCATTTCATTTTTGCATAGGGATATTCTGTTTTGGCAGGCAGTGGTCTACTCCCGTCACCTCTGTCATGCCACCCCCTATTCAGTCTGAGAGTAGTAGGCCAAATTGCAGGTCGTGTCACATGGCTCGGGGGTGAAGCAACATTTGTATTCAAACCACATAGCTGCAATAGACTTGTAATTACGCTGGAACCTTCTTGTCATCTTCTTCGTGCACCCGAGTGGAGGATGTGAGTCGGTGACTCCTGTGTGATGAAGGTGGTTGAGCATTTGAGGCTATAGTAACCAAGCCCTTCACCACACCGGCTCTAGAAAGGGTGGATGATGCATCTCTTATAGCCTCTCTCCACCCATGGTGACCCAAGGCTACCAGTTCCTCCTCTGTGCTTTGAAAATTGGGCTCCGCCGACCATCTCCCTATGGGAACCAGTCTCCTCGTGGCTGGTAAGGGGTATCTGCCGTGATGGCTTGGGCCGATAGTTGGTATCTAGGCCCGACCACTTGGCGGGGTGTTGGACCACTTGGCATTCAGGCCATTGGGGCCTAAGACAGGAATTTCCTGTGTGAATAAATTGTAATGTATGGTAAAGGACAAGTGTCCGATGACAGCTCGCCGGCTGTGCTGCGGGCGGATGGGTGATAACAGTGGACGGTGATGAGCACTGGGATAATTCTGGACCTGTGAGACCTATGGATACCCATGGGAAAGGATGTACAGATTTTGATAATGACAGAAACCGCCCGGGCAGAGTTTCACCGCACGCTGTCTGCCGGTGGTGTGGTTGGTGAGGCGATCGGACATGAGTAAACCCACTAGTGCCATGAGAAATAAGTGGGATCATGGGCTGTTCGGATTGGCCCCATCAGAGGTTCTCTCTGGTGTTCCGATCAATAGAGGCTGAACTCGTGCTGGCAGTGGTTAACTCCATATGCTGAAGGAGGTCTGGAGAGATTCCCCCTCTTAAAGAAAGACAGAGCGGTGATCAGGCACCTGCTCCGGAAGTATCCTGGCAAGGCACTAGGGGTCCGAATAGTGCTCTAGCCATTCCACACACTTGGTAATCTGAGTACGAGCGTCTCAGGCTTTGTGGAAGGGTGCTCCTGGCGGAGCTTGTGTATCAAGTCGGGGTATAGGACTTGGTTACCTCAGGTGAATAGATGGGACACCTGCGTTGAGAGGGCATGATCCCTCTTCCCCGCCGAGTGGGTGACCGAAGCACAGTATGGCCGGAAGGCTAAGAGCGCTACAAAATATAACAAAAGTATGGCCGAGAGGCTATATGTTTGCTTATAGACCCAGAGTACGCCTTCTTTCCGGAGCACACTCATGGCCCCTCAGGCATAACGCAACAAATTCATTTTTTTTCGCTTCCATTGACGCCTTTGTGTTACATCTTCGGTATATGTGTGGCCTTGCTCCGCACGCCCCCTTAAGGGTTGTACCATCTCATCTGAATTTTGGTAAAATACAAATTGTAATTTTCTGAACAGTTGTGTTCGTATACACCATTCCCATTTCACAGGGGTCTTAAGGGTGATGGCGCCTTGTAACAGTAATCTACCCATAACATATTCTACACCAAGTAAATCTGAGTGTATTATTTGTGAAAATTGAAGTGATTAAGTCAGCAAATTGGAACAGCGTGCTGGGGAGTCACAATACTCCAGTTCGGGAGTGTGTATGTTACGGCACATATTCAGCTGCCGACGTCAATAATCACTTGCGACCTTGTTAAGATACAGGGCGCAGAGTCCATTAGCCTGGGCTTTGCGAACACAGCCCATCTCAAGAGTCTCGTGCTACCCCGAGCGGAGCGAATTCCCGTAACTGGTTAGCAGGCGCACTCTAGACATTAATCTCATCACGGGACACGGAACAACCCCAAAATGTGTCAATTTATTTGGACAGTTATTTAAAGCTTCTAACCTAAGAAATAGCTAGTATTTTATTTCAGGACATCACCTCAACTATAATTTATTTATCTTATTTGTTTACAGTTTCACAAAATTCGATAGTTGTGTTTATTTTCGTTTATTTGCTACATTGACTTGTCTCGCTTATCTTTGGAAGTATTTATATTTTATTGTAGTTTTCTCTGCACGTTACCTAGTGGTATCAATCAAGCTTTGCTGTGAATCAATTAAACTAATGAAATACTTTTAAGATTGTGTTACATCTGATGTGGTCGATGTTACCCAGGACTGGTTGAATGTTGAATTACCCGGCACTATAACCCATTGAAGAGTTAGTGATGTGGGTCGTTCGGTCGATGGCCCAGGCGGCCCTGGATGGCTCCGTCAGACTGCAGATGATGTTGTCACGCACTTACTGTTACACTATTTACACCTTATGACGAGACTGTAGACCTTATTGTATGCTTCAAATATACTAGGAAAATTGCGGGAGGCACTACAAAGAGTGTGGTGCCCTACAATGTATCAACACACATTAAACTTTGTAAAGTGTTTTATTCACTGTGCTTGATTACATGTGAATAGTGAAAGAAAACGCACCCAGCACTTACAGCCTGCCAGTGACCCTAGCATGAAAAAAAGTGTGGTTTTATGCAGATACACAGGAGTGTTAAGTTCTCCGGCGAGAGTGCGGGTGGTTCTCTCCTCAGTACAGTCAGTAATGAAAAGATAACAAATGTTCCGGTTAATTAAGTAACTATTGCAGGGATGTGATTACAGCCTAATTATGGAACTGAGGGGGGTCACGGAGCGGGTGACCAACGCCGCCATTGTGGCTCGAGTGCTGAGAAGAACTGCAAGAGTCACATCGTCATCCGTCACGAGTGACGAGAACCGACGTAAAACACCGAATGGAAAAACATGACATTAACACTATGTAATATTATTGTAATGGTGAAAAATTGTATAAATTAATTGAAACACATCGGTGACACCGTCTTTGATTAACAAATGTCTGTTAAGGTTGATGTTGCAAAGTTGTCGGGTAGTGTCACCATACTAAATGACTTGCTACAAGGATGGAAGCCTTTATAGGTAATCGCCCTTATTAAAAACATAATTACTCTTATATAACTAAACATTAAATACATTATTATGTCTCCTTGCGAAAATTGTTTGTATTTCACTTCCTGTGTCGTTTTGGAATTTCACTGGCTACAGTGCTACCAGGTGGCTGTCTTCTGAAGGAATGGACGAGTCCACCTGGGTAAAGGGGTGTGGGATGCCATGCTCGATAGCTCTTAATACAATAAAATACACCCTTGACTGTAGCTGTGAATGAGGTGAAGGTGTTTAATGTGTTTGGAAAAATGTTGTGCACAATGGTGACACCTTGAGGCACTTATCTCTTCAGCGACAGCCTACAGGCGAGTTGACATCACCTAGTGGGGCATTAAGTCGTATGTCACTGCGCTAGCTGCTACGATGCAGTGACCAATTGCCAGTGCGCCCAACAGCTGTGGCATTGGGTAAACACCGTTTCGGATCGCCTACCCATTTATTAAAAGAGTTACCTCTTGTAATAAATTAGTAGGGCGATCTCTTGAGTTACGTAATCCTTATCGGCAAGAAGGTGCAAGTTCCGTTTTCTTCGATGTGCACTGCACACTCTTGTTCTGATATGTTTAGCGCGGCCTGGTGTAGCTGGTGTAGTTGATGTGACTGCGGAGGTCAGAGTGGGCACAAGAAGCTCTTGGACGCGTGATTCACGTCACATCTCAGGAAGTGACTCATATGTGGGATTTTCCTGTTTCAATTAGGGTCATAGTTAGAACCCCTTCATGACTCTCTCTTTAGTAACCATGTACAGCGATTCAATTACTTATACTCAAGCGAAATAGTAATATATTTAGCTTAAAACCGCACATCGTAAGCTCGGAGTGTGTTGAGAGGCGTCTTAGCATTTAAATATGCAGGGCATGTTAAGAAGAGGCCTGCATCGCATAGATTTTAGTTTTTGAGTGCATCAAAACTGAGTTATCTGCAATTTCCACTACTAGCCCAGCGTAACTAAGAATTAATTTTGGTATGATTCATCATCGACGACGAACTGTTATAAATGTGCGAAGTAGAAATTTTGAACAGTTTTGACTACAACATTATTTTCAATCAGAAATTTTCAAGTTAAATTTTGGTTTTAAGTTTTTCTCAGTAATTTTCATGAAGGACGTGGCTTATTTTAAAGAACATTAACCAGAGGCTAGTAGACTAGATTCTCATGTTCAACAGCCGAGAATAATGAAATTTCAAACAATATTTTCATGTGCATGGTGGATAGGTAGGTAATCAGAAGAGATGTGAAGTTACGTGGTTGTTTAATGTCTGGGACAGAGGCCTGCCAGATGGTGATACTTCCTCAAGGGCACCAGTGCAGATAGCACGAGAATAGAGAGAATGTTGTTACCGATCATTAATGTGGCCCATTCTGATGATCCAGCATCGGAAGTTCAGCTGTAATTCCTTGTGCCTAGTCTGATGAGATGTGTCAATAGCCCCTCTCAACACGTACTCTCTCCTGTACAGAGATTAGTTTGCTGAGATTAATATTGAGCTAGTCTAATAAATTAACTTCTCACACAAATATATAATTTTGTCAGGTAATTTTAGGGAGGTCATTTAGTTTTCATATACCACAGAAGTATTTTTTTTCAACGACAGCATTTCTGATTTGATAATATACCTTCATTTTTCTGAGGTAATTAATAACTATTACATTAGTATTTTCAATTTTTCACGTAATGCCTTCTGCTAAAAACACCTTATTTCTCACTGATGACGAGTCATATGTTTTGTGTAGTATTGGAAAGTTGTTTGATTGGTTTCTTTTGACGTGAGGTCGGGGTTGGAGAATGGTGGGGATGTCGCAGACGCACTTTTACTCGTGCAAGTTCTGGTGGGATTCACTTACCAGAGATTTGTCGTTGGTTTCTTACCAGTTGCTTTGCTGTTGTGGGTCGTGGCCGAGTCGCCCAGGTGGCTAGGCTGTTCGCCCGATTCTCTACATATATATTGAAGAAGTTTGAATTGCGGTGCGGTTGACTGCTGCCCGTTGGCAGTCGCAGTAAGCCCAATACTGCCGCAGGTGTCTGTTGTGGTGTGGTCAGTATGCTGGTATGAAGTTATCTAAATGCGGAATTATAAGGCCACTCCATACACCAATTAAACACTGATAAAAGTGCACAATACACTGAACAAACACTTAAACCATGATAATGGCTGTTTGAGGGGTCCAGCTCCCGAAATGCATTTAAGAGGCAAGGCCTGCAATCAAAATGCTTGTCTTGGGATTGAAGTCATTTATTGACATTCTGACAATACAAACCATTTTACGATGCTTATGTCGATAAGCAGACACGACACACTAAGGCCATTGTGGGATAACGCGGGAAAGTGAGCATGTTCTCTCTGGATTTACGTGATGAAGTTACACTCCTGGGGCCTTGAGTCTACAGGAGTTGGAGAGTCGCTTCTCCTGGTTGATGAAGTTAACTTAAATTTGACGTGAACCACACGTCCACGAGATCCTTGTGCCCACACTGACCGCCACAGCCACATCAACTGCACCAGCTGCACCAGGCCGCACCAACATCAGGCCAAGAGTGCATAGTGCAGGTTGACAGGAACAAAACTTGCACCTTCTTGCCAACAGGTACTATGTGATTCAAGAGACCATCCTACTTTATTTGTTACAAGAGGTAACACTTGTAATAAATTAGTAGGCGATTCGAAACAGTGTTTACCCCAAAGTCACAGCAGTTGGGCGCACTGGCCATTGGTCATTACGTCGTAGCAGCTCGCGCCGCGACATACAATGTAACTCACCACCAAGACACATCAACTGGCCTGTAGGCCGAAGATAAAGTGCTACGTGCCCCAAAGTGCAACCAATAAAGCACAGTATTTTTAAAAACATATTACTCAATTTCATCTAATTCAAAGCTTCAGCCAGGGATGGGTTTTATTGTGCTAACACACCTACACCCCTATGCCCAGGTGGACTCGTCCATCCCTTAAGGAGATGGCCACCTGGCAAAACTGTAACAAGAAAAATGCAAATACATCACGGGAAATGGAATACAGAGAATTTTCACAATAAACCATATAACTGTATCCAACATCTATTTATAAGAGGGTAATTGTGTTTTCATAAAGGGAGACTGCCTACAGTAACATTTAATTTAGGGTGGTGACACTCTCTGTCAACTTCACAAGCTTGTGTCACGAATATGTTTCCTTTAATTGATACAATTTTTCACCAGGGCAATAATGCCACATAGTGTGTATGTCATATTTTAACACTCAGGGTTTGTCGTCGGTTCATGCAACCGGTCATGGAAGCCAACACCTTTCATAGAGTTGGCCTCAGCACACGAGCCAGACCGGCAGCATTGGTCTTCCCTCAGCGAGCCCCCTTGGTACGATCATTATGCTGATCTCACTTAATTACTATAGTAACATAATTAACCGCAACCTTTGATTTATTTTCTGTACCAAGGGATGTACCCCCTTCACTCGCCCCAGGGAGTTTAACGCTACTGCATATCTCCATAACACCATGCTGACTTAGGTCATTTTTACGCAAAGGTTACCGGCAGACTGTAAGTGCTGTGTCCGTTCATTTTAGTAAAAACATGTCCACTTCCTGAACATGTAATAAAGAACACAAGTAAATAGTTTTACAAAATTTAGTGAGTGTTGATTCATTGTCCTCCAGGACACCTAGGGTGCTACAACTCTTGTAGTACAACCCACAATTTTTTAAATATATTTAAGGTGTACGAGATGGCCTAGTCTCTCCACAAGGTCAATGTGAGTAAGTAGTATAATATTAAGTGTGTGACAACTTCATCTTCAAACTGACGGGGGCATCCGGGCCCCTTGGTTATCGACTGAACGACCCACATCATCAACTCCCCGCTGAGTTATGGCGCCTGGCAATTCTACACTCTGCCAGCCCTGGGTCACCTCGACCACATCAAATTAATGTCCTAGTTGACAAAAGATGAAAAAACTATTGTTCGTTATGGTAGACAATGAAGTTGTTGAAGTGCCTGGGATTCGCGAACCATGTGGCGTTATCCGATGAATGCCTGCTTCAGATTAAATGGTTGCCGGTGTCTTTCCAGCCACTTGACGTGAAGATGCCGACAGTCGGAACACTGTGAGCATAAAATAAAATTGCAAATAGGATTAAGCCCTTACTTATTACATTAAATGGGTGGGGAAATTTCCTTAGCTAATTTGAGACTGAACATTGTCCCTAACGAAAACTTATGTGTTCTACAAACTACACTAACTACTGAATTATTAATGGAAACGTACTTTCTCGTTATTAAATTTACGTGTATGTAAGGCTGGAAATGTGTCTATCCGAGTCTGTAAACATGTTGACTGCTGCAAAATAAACATATACACTTTTTTACACTCACTATACCTAAAGGAACAATACATAAACTGAAATGCCCCAGTCGGGTGATGCCTGTGAGGACTAAGCTTAGCTTGGCATGGGTGAGGCACTGGGAAGTAGTTTACACTTCACTTTGACGTAATCGGAAATTAGGTATAAAACACAGTTTACTTGTGGTGCACACTTGGGGTGAACTGGGAATGATTAGGTTTAGCTTTAGGGGGTCACTAACACTCTCAAACACTTTGTGTTTATGCAGCGGCGTTGATTGTTCGTACACATCCTGATCAGGGGCGCTACGAAGCCTTGCGTCGCCTTAACACATGCTACGCCCTGACGGTGCAGTGCTGAGTGTGAGCATATGTGCCGGTCAGTTGGGATCCAAACCACGAAGTTGTCCTGGTGTCGCCCACGTGGTCGGATCCAATTGTGACCATCAGCTGACTCATGTGGTGCTGGAAGAAGAGGGTGCTTTCCCAAACAACATCCCGCTCCGGCCGAGCACCATGCCGACGAAAATGGTATGACAATTTTTGTCTTTGTCCTTGTCTACAATTTTTGAAGTGCTATATATAATGTATGTTCTGAATGTTATTGAAATTTTCTCCAAGGATAGCTCTTCATGGGTTTTAGCAATCATACTAATCCCCTACCTGCTTTCAACACAAATATTCTTAAATTATTTTTTTTAGATTTTTAATGGTAAAAAACATTTCCACCACGCTATTATTTTCATATAAGGAAGCTGTTTTAATTGGCGTCACTACACAACAGCTAGCTGCAGCGAGCAAAGGAAAAATGTGTGGTGTCTTGGTAACTGCTTTGTTTCACACACACCAGAATACTTAGGTATCTTCTAAACAGTGTACGGAAAAATTGCGTGCCTTGTCAATTATTAGTGTAATAATTAATGAATACAGCACTACTAATGGAGTATATTTTGTCTTCACATTCAGTTTGTGTTCGTGTGTCTTTTCATAAATGCTTGTATGTTTTTTGTTCATAGGAGAAGAGCGTCTTTAATACCTATGTTGATACAACTTCTCTCTTAATGTGCAAAAATTATAGATGGAGCCAGATGAAAGATAGCTTAACAATTTATAAAATATATAAAAATACATTTGGCATGTGTGACAAGAAGTAAGTATGAACATAATTTGCTAAACCTTACGATACATAAATAGAAAATCCAAAATAGTTTTATTAAATATGAACAACACGACTAGGGCAAGACATTGTTTGTTATTTTTCCTTGGCACTGTTATCTTCTTTTCTTTTCTCCTTGTTTTCTTCTTCGTCCTGTGTTTGATCATCTCTCTCTTGTACCTTGTTCCACGGCTGCTCTTCGGTCGACCCACACAGCAGGAACAGCAAGTACGGCGCCACGGAGAATGCTATCGCTATGTAGAAAACCTTCTGCCACTGGCCCCTCGTTTGCTGGAACAGACAATCGACACTTGTCCTCGAATGCATTCAACGGAGATCACTTGTCATTACTCACATTCAAATGCGAATCAATATCAGTTTCCCAGACATCATGTAAGTAGCGACAAGTTTGCTGTTTGACTTTAATTGGCTTTGCCGAGCGTGCTTGCGATAGCATGCGTCATTCAAGCTTGGTTCAAGCTAAATGTCTCGTGACTAGAACATACTTGTTGGTAAGCTTGTAGATGGCTGGCATTACATTTGCGGCTTGCCAAGGCAAGCTAATTGCAGCGAGAGAACTAATCAAGCGTGTTACATACTTGGCATGTGGGTACTAGTTAGCTTAATTCAAGCATTATTCAAGCATGCTAGCTTACACAAAAAGCTTACTGCAAGCTTACAGGCTTGTCAGAATAAGCGTGATTCAAGCTTGAATCAATCTATTATGCTATCGGGGTGTTTATCAAATTCAATTTTTTGAATGGTATACGGTGTCATACTGAATGCAAGATAACGAAAGTCTTGCATTCCATAAAATATTTTTCGCCTAGAACGTGTTAGTAGAATAAAATAGAGAGCGCGGGCATAATGTATTTTAAATGGGGCAAAACCGGCATCTGGCACAGTTCAACATGTTGGATCTGGGTGACCTTAACCTTGACCAGTGACCTTGACCCTATAACCATGAACTTCAATGATATTAAACAAAAAAATTTTTTTAAAAAAATCGAAAAAAATCATAAAAATGTCTAAATTAAAAAAAAACTACAAAAAATTTGTATAAAATATTTCAATATGCACATGTAGGAGGTTCAGGGTTCTATGACAGGTGGATAGACTAAGCTCCCGACACGACCGACCCTCACCAGGTCGGCCATTGTCCATCTCACCAGTCATGTTGGATGTAGATGACCTTGACCGTGACCCAAGGCCTTGAATGACCTTAAGCCCTAAACATATAAAATATCCCAACAAATTATAAAAACTTAAAAGATTGAGGGTTAATATTGAACATGTACCTTCATCTTGATTTGCTTACAAGTTGCTCGCGGTGGTAAAACCGAACCACATGGCCACCCGCCTTGCCGTTTGATATTATAGCATATTTTCCAACCCATCTGTTTTCCTAGGTGTTAATTCAGTACTAATTAATTAAGCTTGTGTCCGTGATATTTCAATTAATATTTTACGTGTGTTTTTAATATGTATTTCCGTGTGCGTTCCTCTTTCGTAGCTTTCGTGTCCCGAGGCTTTGGTAGGCCCTAGGGTGCTTCAGGGGCACACTAGCATTTTTCTTAAAGTTCATGATTGGCCTTGAAATTAATTGGAGTGGAAAAAAGGCCTTGCTCTTGCATGAGCACAATTTTCATTTTAAAGTCTTTTTTAAATGTTTTTAAAAGAAATGGGCGTACATTGAGATGACAACTATTATGCATGGAATGTTTGTTAAAAGTGCTCTGCATTTTCACGAATTAAATTTTTTGGAAATGTAATATCACTTGTTGGAATAGTTGTACGTTAATATTTGTGATACACCACAATGTTAACAACAAAGTTTTCGTATTTTCTAATAAAGGAGTTTAAGAACGTCAATTAAAGTTACCTTGCCGAATTAAAAGCTTATTTTGTGGTATAAAAATGATTTCTCATATTTGTAGCGTTGGGCAGGTATATAAAATATTATATAGCCACACGGTGTATTTGAAATAACACCTTGAATATTTTCCTTCGTTCTACAATTGTTAGCTGTTCCTTTTTCCATCATGGCTGGAAAGAACGCTTTAGTATTTTGATACAACTATAAAACATGTGCCAAGGCTACGTGGTTTTTCATTCAAACGATAAGGAGAAATACAAAGAAAAAAAAAAATTGAAAATGTGTGCAGGGCCAAAAGTCTATTAATTTTTGAGACAATTCATTTTATCTTAGCGTGGTCAATCGGACACCTAAAAAGACCGTCTGGTTCCCACGTACCGTCGATAATTTTGATTAAACAAAGCAAATGAACGAACAGCCTATCAGAACGTGTCCTCGTTCTCCACTAGAGCATTGCCGACAAACGTTGAGCAGTGCGTCTTTTCAAAACGACTTATATCCATTTTCGATCAAAATGACGTATTTCATTGAAATCGGTTGTGAAAGCTCACATGCACCGGTCCCTTCAATATTTTTTAGTCAAATCGACGTGTTTCCCAATGAAAATTAGGATTGAAAAACGATGTTCGGCACAAAACGGCTTATTTTCAGGAATTTTCACGGTTCACATCAAAATGCTTGATTTCCTATTACAGCGTCAAGTATAATAAATTTGAAATGAGAATGAGTGAGCGAAGAGATCTGAACGGTTCTTAACAGCGAGGTCTTGAGAACCGATGAGGGTGAAGTGAGGTGAGCATGCAGCAGTGCCGGAATAAAGGGGCGGAATAAGCGCGAGATCCCCGAGAAAACCCGCCGACCAGCGGCATCGTCCGGCACGATTCCCACTTGCAAAAATTCGTAGTGAACCGACCGGAGATTGAACCCGGTTCGCCTTGGTGAGAAGCGAGCAGTCTAACCGCTCAGCCACCACGGCCCCTTCAAAAGAGAGCATAATCTTCGCGCAGCTTTGAGGGAGGGTCGATAGGGGAGGGTTATTCCGGGCACCTGCCGTTGGAGGGAGGGAAACCACGTGGAAATGTTGGCGCCGTATACACCAAACTGATAACATTGCTCTCTAGTACCGCTCTGTTAAATACCGCGCTGCACGACTGACGTTTTTTCGACAGGTAATATTCACGCGCGGAGCAGCTCTCGCCTCACCCGCTCTCGGCGGCTGTCACTACTGAACTGAACAACCTCACCCCTCCGTGCAGCGGTAATGGACTTTCCCGACTCACTCGACACGTTTTGGTATTCCCTGAAGGCCGAAGAAGACAACACAATATATGCCAATGCTATTAACACACAACATATTTTATTGCGCTGTATGAGCAGTTCGATTGGTTTTGTAGATACTGTACTGGTCTGGGGATTCGTGCTAAGTTGTGTTACGAGAGTTTATGTTAGAAGTTTGATTTAAAATGGACTTTGTAGGTTGTTCATTCGTCGTTTTAATTCAAAATGTAAGGTCATTTGGCCAGGCATTGCATAATTTTTTGAACAGGCTAAAATAAAGAGAACACAGGTAATTTGACTTCAATATATTTTAAATATTTTCAATATATCATTTAATTTGTGTGGATTTTAACTTATAGTTTTAATCAGTTAATTTTCTCCGACTTTAACTTAAATCAGTTAGATTATTTTGCTAACATTCCCGAATACGTACTTTAATGCAGTGGTTGTTTTAAATGTCGCCGGGTCATATTAAAGAAACACGTCTCTTCTTCCCTTTCCGTGGACACAGTTTCTTGCCCGCCGACGGAGTATTTGGCCGTATTGGGAAAGACATCAGACGGAAACCAGTTGTTACGCAACGAGAAGAGCATCGCGAGATTATCAGAAAACACGCAGAAGTCAATGAACCTGGGCCAGGATTGGAATTCGAGAAACCTTAAACGTTTGGAAGACACCGCCAAGAAGCTAGATGGCATTCAGCGTGTGAAACGAATATAAATATTTAAAATCAGCGGAAGCGACGGCAAGCCTGGGAGGTGCCTCTTAAAAGGTTTGCAATATTACAGATTTGAGGATAAAGAGGTATGCCAGACGTTATTAGAAAAAAAAATGAAACGAATTGCAATGGGCATAGATGATCTGCATATCGTGCACCATGCACTAGACATGAATACGAAGGNTGAATACGAATAAGGATGTAAACAAACTGCTTTCTAAGCAACTTGACGATGACTGGAGTAAGCTCGAAGAACTCGCCTGGTTTAAAGAAACTATTACTCGGCCAACGGGAGAAGTTCTCATTTTTCCAGCCTGAAACAGACGAGGGGTGTCGACGCATTGAATAAGACGTTAGAGGAATAAGGATTTAAGACGTTAATGTTGTACTTTGCTCAGACGTTTGTTCTGGTTTCGTTATTAGCTACTTGATACAGCAAGTACGCTGTGTAACTACTGAGCTGGGTACTTGTCTTCTACGAACCCTACAAAAGTCGTATTTCCACACATTCCACATCGAAGGCCTTATTCCCAGCGTGGCGCTCGTGGCAAACGAGCTTATTCCCTGCGATGCGTGACAAAAAAGGCTTATTTCCAAACTTCGGTAAACATTTTGCCTCCACCAGTTACCACGACAATTGACAAACATCTTTGTAAACACTGTAGAACAATGTAGAATATATGAACATGTGTGGGGGGGGGGAGGGGGGAAGGCACCTCTACTGTTTTGCCTGCAATTAGTTTTTCGTAGTTACTAAAAAAACCCGCTAAGGTGGAAATAAGCCTGTTTGAAACGACACTCCTAAACTGACCTCACGCCGAAATTCCAGTGAGCGTAAAGTTTGCAACTAATTTATAGTTTTCAGAGGCCAACAGTTTTTCGTGCTTTAAAACTAGAGCATCACAAGTCACGTAGAGATTATAGCTAGTTATATATATATATATATATATATATATATATATGTGTGTGTATTAACGACACAATATGACACATGAAAATATGATCTGTCGGCTATGTTAAAGAAAAAAAAACAGTCTTGAAATATGCCAAGAGGTTGCACTGGGAGGAAAGCACCTTCTGGAAACGTGACAAGAAAATAACAAAAACGTCAGTTTTCTCAACTTGAAACGGCTTCGTACTGGTTTGACTTAATAAGCGTTTGTCACCTGCTGCGTCTGACGTGTCGTCTACGGCGTAATCGAACAGCGCGGGTGCCAACGCGGACCAGTGGGGTGGTACAAAGTGCAATCAAGCGAACACAGAAACGAAGACACAGGGACGGTGTCGACGTTAGAACAGACCCGGGTCAAGTTAGGCGTGTGACTTAGCACCGGGAAAGGCCGGTGGAGAAGGAAACTTGAACGTGCTCACATAACCTCATTCCTGTAACTAAATCACATATACTTGCCCACACTGTTAGTCAATTTTAAATCGACAAGTGTTTGCAAACACACGCGGAATTCAGTGTAGTACCTTGCTCAAGTCGCCATTACCAAAGTCAGACAGCTGCTGGTAATAATTCTACAAGAAGGAGAGCCTACCGCCATCTTGACACGCACACTGGGCTAACAAACAATTACAAGTGCGTGCGTTTCACGCCACGATTCGAAAACAGACTCGGTTGCATACGTGTGAATGCTAGTTTTACGAGTGTCCTTTGCACCTCCGTTCATTCGACACGTCCTGCAGGACTGTGAACCAGCAGTAAGCTTGCCGCAGTATGGTGGCTAACTCCGCGTGGCCTGGTGTAACATATTACTCTAAAAATATTCCTGTATTTTCAATAATAATTCTTGTGAAACTAGCTGTCGAAATTATTATTGTAAAACTGCAAGCGAGTAAAGAGCAAATTATACGAAATGTTGGTGTAGGATGTGTAAATATGTTGGTTTTTTTTACAAGCAAGTACTGCAGACTTGAAATTCATTGTAAATATTGAAGTACGCAAACAATTTAGAATGTTTCGTGGAACATTGCGTTGTAAAGATACAATATTTATTCTTTGTAGTTGCGGGAATATATTTGGCTACTAGTTTCAAATTAATGACATGTAAAACGCACTAACATTCTTTTACCTTGCAGGAGAATGCGTTGTGAACGTTCTAGCATCCATCAAGCGAATGGCTCTAGTATGCAGAGGACGGCATGGTTCCGTGTTGAAGCGTGAAATGGCAGCGTCTCCACAGATTATACAACCTCCGTGGAGCGCACAGTCTAGGCTGGGTTGTGACTCCTCGTCCGCATACATCACCGACATCGAATTCACTTTCTGTTCAAAACGTCTATCGTGGATACAGGAAGTGAATGTGTTAACGAAGTGGAGCAAAGGTGTCACGAACTGTATTCAGCCTTCAGAACGTGTTCACAAACAGTTCACAAACAGTCACAAACAACTCATTCGCCCGTTACTCCCGGCCACGCGGACTCAAACCACTCAGAGTGCTGGATGTTTATTAACGGCACTGAGTCACGCACGGCGAAGTGGGCGAAATGAGGAGATAATAGTATATAATTTAACGACGTTTAGACTTCCCCAGAGTTAAAACGTGAAATGATATGATCTCTGCGGTCTTCACAGCAACTTTCTTGCCGTAACTATATACCCCAATTCTCTGGTTCGCACTGGGTATTCTGTGGCTACTTCTGTGTGGGAACGCTATTGCACGCCGCTTAGCTTAGATTATACAACGAGTATACGAAAGCGTGTTACAAACTTCGAGAAGTGATTCAATGTGGAAAAACAAGCATATAATTATTGTAAGCCATAAGTTATTATTAAGGGAGATATGCACCTTTGAAAATGTGAAAATCAAATGCTTGTATGTAAAATATATTGAAACTACTTGAGATTAAACAACAAATGTTTGCGTAGGCAGTTGCTGAACAACGATTTGTTATGCCATAAAATTTATGTTGTTGATATCACCCCCTTAGTGAATAAAGTAGCGTTTTGAGTCATGTGCGTGTCTGTTGATATTTAATAATGCATTATTACTCAGCGTGTTGAAACGAACAATAAACGTAACTTTGTAAGGCAGCTGTCAAGAAAACATGGCAGAAAGTGTTTAAGGCCGTGACAACGCCTGGCGGGTATGCAACGATTCTTGCGCGCTAAGGCTGGGTTCTTATTGAAACAGTAAATGAAGTGATTATATTGCAATTAACTTAACATTAGCTTTGCTAGAGGTTGCTTAACATAAGTACAGTAAGCACACGATGATTAAAATGGATGAATACTTACAAGAAAACAACAACTGCTCGATGAGAATGCCGCCTTCAAGGGTGCATACCACAACGACCTACTCTATTAACGACGGGGATGTTACATCGTTGTTCAACAATGCACTGTCCAGGAATTTGTTGTTTAATTACACGTAGTTTCAACAATCTTTAAATTTCAGCATTTTATTTTCACATTTTTAAGGGCGTATATCTTCCTTAATAATCACTGTAAGTTATAAGTTGCAAAAACATTTAATGATTTTTTTTTTTCATATTGAATCACCTCTCGTAGTCTGTGACCCGGTTTTATTTACACGTAGTATCTAAGGTGTATAGACTATCGAAGCTCTTGTGAAACATACATCTATGTTGAGGCAAAGTAACTACTCTATTATAGGGCTTTTATTAACTGTAGATGGTTAAGATTTAAAAATAAACCATTTAAATATTTACAAATGTTATCTAGCGCTATTAATTCAACATTAAAACATGGAACTACTTTCTCTCTGTCCTTACCAACTTTACAGGGCGCATGCCTTTCAGTGTGCCCTATGCAGGTAGGGGCAGTGGCATTTTTCAAAGGTTGATTTCAAAAGTGCTCAATTAAGCGTGAACAGTAGGGGTACATAGCTGTATATTATGGANAGGGCGCATGCCTTTCAGTGTGCCCTATGCAGGTAGGGGCAGTGGCATTTTTCAAAGGTTGATTTCAAAAGTGCTCAGTTAAGCGTGAACAGTAGGGGTACATAGCTGTATATTATGGATATTATGTTCAGCGTACGGGTAAGTGAAATCGCGAATTTTTCAAACCTCTCCGTATTATATATGATGGAAGCGCTATTTCGTGAAGAGGTTTCAACCAAGAATATATTTCAAAACGTTGTAGGGTCGTTTATAGCAATTGGCTGATCGACTCATATTTCGGAATGGAGAGGAGAAATTTGGGCTGCTCTTAACATCCGGGTCGCGTGGGAGCCGACGTGGGTGAAGCGAAATGAGAACGGAGCAGCGCCGGAACGCAAGGGCCGGGGGAACGAGAGATCCCCGAGAAAACCCGCCAACCGGTGGCATCGTACGGCACGATTCTCACATGTGAAAATCCGGGAGTCGAACACCGTTCACCTAGGTGGGAGACGAGTAGTCTAACCCCTACACCACCGCGGCCCCGCATGACTCCGTCAACTCGTCGTGAATAGTTTCTTAGCGGTAGGCCCCCGGAAAGTTTAACAGATTAATTTTAAAATGAGGTAAACTTCAAGCATGTGTTAAAGTAAGTTTCTTTCCCAACTGCATCACAATGATTCAGCCACACCCATGACGATAGTCAACTTGAAAGAAGGACCAAATACTAAATCCTACACTGTATTTTTTTTTTGTATTTTTACAAAGGGTTCTTTGGGGACTATAGCTGCCAAATATATTTTCGTAGCACTACAAATAAGTTAGAGCAAATATATCACAAAACCTTAGTGTGTAATGCGTAAAGTAATGTTGCATTTTTTTTAACAAACAAGTTTTTTAAACTTCAAGTTTATTATAAACACTGAGCTACATAAACAATTTTCTATGGTTAAGAAAATCAAGTGTTGTAAATTTACAATATTTTAAGTGTAGAGTTACAAGGACATCTTAACTGTTTGTAACAAGGAGATGAATGGTTTGGTGTGCACGCCACACATCCAGGAGTAACACGGGGCACGTCGGACGCCAGTAACTCAACATATAGCAGAGACCAGCGGATGCAGATGTTTGTGAAGTCTAACCTTCACGAGGTAATGGTATCCTTCCTAACTTGTGTTTATTTATATCTATTTATAACTTACTGTTAAGACTTAATATTGAAATTAAAACAATATTGTTACGTACAGAACTATTTTACAGAATTCATGAAACAAGAATGAACTGCTTTCAGTATGTACTTTCTCATGTGAGACTGAGAATAAATGAATAATAAGCAGAGACACGGAAATTTCCCGAACTCACTCGAGGACAAGTCAATCTTCAACAACACGTACATTCGAGTTCCTATCTCTTTTGGACCGCGGTTTGTTAGCTACGACCCGGACCAATAACAACATTGCAAGGTATACACAACTGAATACCGTGATATGCCATATTCCCTGTCAGCCCTCGTTTTTCAAATATTTGGTCCAAGAAGTAAGATACAGCGAAACAAAAACGAACCCAAGGCGGAAGGGATACTAATCCCTTAAACCTGTGACAGCGTCCTCGTTCGACGTTATTAACTCGAAGTCGTCCAGGGCGTGTCAAACGCCCCACAGTTGACAGTTACAACTCGTTCAAATCAGCGCATTTGACTGCAGAACTACTGAAACTGCTCCACTTGACGGAATCAGTTAAATTATACTGGCCATATTAGTCGCTACACCACAAGAAATTATTTGCAAATTTACGACGCCAGTGAATACGAACAGTGAGTAAACGAGAATGGGGTAGTTTTCCTACAGTTGCTTACAAAAGAGCCAAATGTGTGGAGAAGTTCCCTTACTACGACGCTCAAAATTCCTATATCTGCAGCCTGATATGTGGCATTATTTATGTACTGTATGTTGGTTAAAAACTTCCAATGCAGTTTTCGAAGTCTACCTCATATTTTGTTTAGTGTGGTATTCCCTCATGAAACAGTTATTTCTACTGATTCCTTATGAACTGTGCTGGCCTGGCAGTGGAACCTCCGTGCATTGTACTGATTCGCAAGTAGATTACAACTCATCTACTTAAGATTCAGTGAAATAATTCTACTGATTGGAACCACTGATTCAGATCAAAAGGATTTTATCCCCACTCTGAACATTTTAGTGGACTGTGAAGCACCAGACCAATAAGTGCATAGGGCATATTGAATTATCTTTAATATGTAATTAGCGATTTTGAACTTCCGATACTGTCTTAATAAATTAAAAACTTCCGCATATTAAATTGTTAAATTCATCTTTATCATGTAGCAGACTATGTAACAACACCACAGTCACACTCTCTTCGATATGCAGCATGTTTGTTTAAGCGCGGCAACGTTCGGGAGGCGATCACTTGCGAAAAATGAGGAAGAAAATGTATGCACGGCTTATTACATAAAGTGATTATTAAGGGAGTTATGTACCCCTGAAAATGGGAAAATAAAAAAACGTCCCATAAAAAACATTAGAAACTACAGAGGAAGTAAGAAAACGAACGTGGACTGTGTATCACTGAAATACGATAAGAAAGTGCATATACCACTCCCCCCTCAAAATTTAGTAACACAATATATTGGGGTTGAAAGTATCACAGTTCATTAAATGTTATACCCCTGAGGATTTAGACAGATTATTAATCACCGTGTCTAAATGTACAACAATTTCGCCTTTTTGTAACACTCTAACCCTCTCCGTTTCCGAGAAAACGGTACATATATGCAATTTAATGCATTTTGATAATTGCAACACCTATGTATTTTGTTACTAATAGGAGATGTTATTTACACTAATAGTATAGGAAAATTAAACCTAAATACAGCTCAAGACAGAAACAAGTATTAGAAAGCTAATTCCTTTCGAAAGGCGTTTGTTAGGTCCTCCTGTACTTCCTCAGAAAAATTGCCAAAAATCGGAAATGGGGAACAAAAAAAAAAAAAAATGGAAATATTGCTACGTTCCTTTTTCTTGTTGTGTGTAAGAAGAGTTTAGTATTTATTTTTTTTTCTTTCGTGTTTTATATACAATTTTTTAAATTTGTTTTCTTTACAGCTTATGGAACTAATTATTGTAGGCGTCTGCGGTTACTGGAAAACTGGATATAGAATGGAAGGAAAATGCATATTGTGCGGTAAAGGAATCGATGAACTTGAAAGCGTTAATGTAACAAGAGGGTTGGAGAAGTTGAGAAACGTTAGTTCAAAGCGAAAAGATGAGTTGAATTGAGATATTTGGGTGGCTATTATCAACAAGGCCTCGAGAGCTGTAGAAGGTGAAATAGGTGAGAATGCAAGGGCGGGGGAAACATGAGATCCCCGAGAAAACCCTCCGGCCAGCGGCATCGTCCCGCACGATTCCCGCTTGTGAAAATCCGGAGGGACCCAGCCGGGGATTGAACCCGGTTCGCCTTGGTGGGAGGCGAGCAGTCTAACTGCTCAGCCACCGCGACTCCACACAAAAAAAATATGAGATTGCTAAAAAAATTGATGGTGTCAGTGAGGCGTGAGTGCATGTTCAGAGCAGAACTGTTTATACCTGCCATCGAGATCGCTTCTCAGTGCCTCCATCGGCGGCAGAATCAAGCAGCGTTTCAAAACCTCTTCCCAGAACCAACTTCCTGTTCTTCAATTTTAAAACGCCCTGTCTGTATTGTGGGAACAAAAGTTGACAAAGAATCATTCAAGAAGCACCCAGAGCTATCCCCCAGAATATGCCAAGTGCAATGCGTTACGAGAATTGCAAGTATTTGGGCAGTGCGTGCAAAGAGGTGTGACGAATGGGAGAAATAGTCCTGAATCGTGTCAACGAAGAATGCGATCTCGTTGCTGCAGAAACGCAGTATCGTCAAAACTGTGATGCACGATTTTCGCTTGTTGGTTCAAGTACGCGAGGCAAGCCATGTGGTAACGTGCTCGGAAGACCTGTAGACGAGTGTCAGTTAGAGACTTTTTAATAAACTGTGCAACTTCCTGGACGCCATCGATGACTGCCAATACCTGCTCTCTCACCTTGTGGAGATGACCTTGAAGTTCAGTACCGAGAGTGACGAGTCTTTCAGCGAGAAGAATCTGAGGGAGCTGTTATCAGCTGACTACGGCGAGACAGTAGTTTTGGCAGCCAGCATGAAATATTTCGGGACTGTTTTCCTTTAAGTCCCTTGCCTCGCGAATTCTAACGAACAATTGGTACGCCCCGCCGACCGAAAACAAGATGCTGAGGAGGAAAACAAGAGGATTATGGATGCGGCCATCACCATCCTGCGACAGGAGATAAGATCTCATGTTTTTGATTGCTCGACATACCCAACCTCCGAAGAAATCTCAAAAAGTGGAGGAAATAAAGTAGGAGAGATACTAACTTATCTGATTTCTGGTTTAATTAAACCTCTCAAAGGTTTAGTTTGCAACCAAATGGTGCCGAGCATTGTGCACTGTATCATCTCTTCGGTGCATCCATGTTTTTTTGTCTCAGTTATGCAGGTGGGCATTGGACTATTTCTTCATAGACGTTTCCGATCAAGACATCTAATTAACCTTCTGCATAATTTGGACTGCTCAGCTTCCTACAGCGAGATATCCAACTATGAAGCTTTCGTGACACTGAATACCTCAACTGAAGTTGGCGAAAATTCATTTGATTAGTTTGTTTTCGATAATGCAGACCATAACGCTCGAACTGTGTATGGACACGGACCTTTTCATGTGATGTGATCGGTGCAGTGTGCCATGCCTGCTCAGCTGATCAGACGAGTTCTCGCATTCTACGGCCGAAGATCCAACCGAAGGCAACTGCTGTCGGAAAGTTTAGCTTCATTTCAATAGTCACTCACGACCATCCCAAGAACGATGCACTGAAGCGCCTAGCAATGTAAGACGTCCTCCTTCTGAAACTGCGTCCAACGAATTCACAAAATGGAACCACATACGACTGGATTTAAATGGCAGATCCCAAGTTAGCTGCAGAACCTCATACTGGTTGGAGTGGTTTCGTGGAGATTGCTGCAGGACAAATATCACACGAGGAATCAGCAGCAATAGGAACACGTCACAGTCTGATGGTCCTGAACAATCCAATTGAAACTGTATTGGTTCGCAGACGACCCTTGCCTCATGTCAATCTTCAACCTTCTAACCCCACATATATGAATACCCGTCTTAGTTTCGCGGCTGAAGAATGCAGGAAACAGCAACGAAAATGCGTTGTGACGTTCGACAAGCCGCTTTTTATTAAAGCCTTGGATATAGTCTCGCGTGCGGACTAAACTGATGTACTGTCTACGGTCATCGTGCGATTAGGAGGATTTCATCTTCTTATGAGTCAACAAATCCAAAGAGCTCGTTTCTCTGTCTACTGGCATCGTTGCGGACGAAAGAGCCAATTGCGACTCAGCCGAGGAGTTAGGCGAAAATGCTGTTCGAGGAGTCGTGGCGAACACATTTGCAAATGCGACACTGAAGAGAGAAGCACAAGTGTTCACGTTGGCCACTATGGGTAAGACTGTAAATATTGATAAGAATCCTGCAGTTGTCAAGCCCAACTAACTGTTCCACCGCATCGCCTGTGTTGTAAGAAGTGAGGACGACCTTGAAGACTGTTTGCGCTACGAGTTGGCACCATACCCTCAATCTTTGTTTGACAACGTTACTCTTCGCGCGGGAACGAAATCCAATATTATTCAAATAATTGACAAGTTGTGCGAGAAAAGCAATAAATTGCCTGAAAATCCCAGCTTCATTTTCAACGGCGGGGATCCTTTACATCATGTTCATTGGTCCCGTTCAGCAATGTACGTTGATGTGTGCAATGCCTACATGGACTACGGAAACAGTTATTATGGAAGAAATGTCACAAATAGTTTTCGACGGGTATGAACCAAGTACGAAAGATGCAGTGCATGAACGACGAGAAGTAGGGAAATCAGCTGCGAGAGTTGATGTAACTTCGTCCAATGCCGTGACTGTTGCACAGGAGTCAATTTTTGTCGAGCGTCGAGAATAAGAAAAGTTTTTTTGGAACTCCTCAGCGGGGAATTCAAGAAAGCAAACTTCTGTACGTGTCAGGCTCCTTCCCCCCCTCCCCCCAGCGACGCCGATGTGTTGGTTGTTGAAACGGCGAAACTCGAAGTGGGGGTCAGGACGATCAGCTGTTATAGTAGTCGTGGACTCAGATCTGCTTGTCCTCGCCGCTGCTTCGACGCAACCCCAATGTGCAGTGCACATGTACACCACCACCACGAACATTAACTGCAGGGGAGAATCGCAGGAATGCCTGGGCAACATGACGAAGCACCTACTCTTCATACATGCCTGTATGGGATAATACACCTCCTCAACGTTCTACATCAGAGGTACAATTTATGACTTCAACAAGCTACAACATGACCATGGACTGCAGAAGGTCGTGGCAGTGTTCGACAACAGAAACGCGACGCAGCGCTATGCTGCTGCAGCACGTAAGGGATGTGATTTTTGGTCTTACTGAATCCATACACGTCTTTCAGATTTTAGTCCGAGCAGAGCGTTAATTCTTGATGTATCATTTTCGTTGGCTATTCAAGGAGAAGAATTCATAGTTCATTTGTGAGGAGGAAACACTTCAGAAGGACTCGAAAAGACTCGGTACCAAAAACACAGCTGGTAAGGAACCTCCGAACCACATCACAAACCTTGTCAGCCTTCCTCATACTTCAACTACCACCAGGTCCAGATGTAGAGGTGTAACGTTCTTTGACCACGAGAGAGGGGCTGGAACGTCGAGAGGGGACAGCACAGTCCTTTTCTATCCACCGTTCTCCCCCCTCGACTTACAACCTGCTGCATCTCGTACGTGGTGGGTGCAAAGGTGACTGCTACAGGGATTGCGAGTGCAGAGCAAGCAGTTCGCTTCGCCATGCTCCAGTATGTGCCATGGACGTGCGTGAAGACGATGTCGACGACTGCGAGAACGACGATCCTGCCGTCGTAGCGAGACGATCTAGCGCTGCTCCGAGCGAAGTTGTGAAGCGAAGACGGGCATGAGGCTCAAAAAATTGACTAAAATTTAATTTTTTAATACTTTCTGTTCTTGTTTATGTTATTTTTTTAATTTAAAATGAATGCACACAAATAACATAATAAAATAATAAATTTGTACACAAATTGCAATTTTCTTAATTAAAAAGACACATTTTGTACGTTTCTCGTATAATTATTTTTCAATAATATGTTACTATGACTCCCCATCCCCGAGCAATGGAAAATTTTTAAAATTTCCAAGATGGTGGCCGTTTTTCGAAATTTAAGGATGTTCCAAAGGACATAATTAACGTTTTAAAAAGAAATTAGCTCTCAAATAATTTTTTCTGTCTTCAGTCCCTTTTTGCCTATACTATTACAGTTTCAGACGTTGTCGACCTTATTTCAGTGATACAATGTCCACGTTCGTTTTATTTTCATCACTAGTAGTTTCTGATAATTTTATTTAAAAGCTTTTTACTCTTATTTTTTTTGGTGGTACATAACTAATTTAATATATTTTCCAGGTAATAAGCCGTTCGTATGTTTTCCACCTCATTTTTCATAAGGGATCACCTCCCAAACCTTGTAACATAGTTAAAGTAACATGCTGTATAGAAGAAATACCAGATTAATTCCATAACCTACGCATTTATTTTTCATTCCAGGAATTACAAAAGAGTAGATTTATGGTATGACAAGTACTTACTAATTTCATGAATAACTAAATCGATAGAAACTATGAAAATAATAAATATTTGGCCCATGGCCCCAGCAGTAATCAATAATAAGCGAGTAAAAAATATTTGGGTGGCTCATAATATCGAGGTCTCGAGAGCCTATGGGGGTGATTGAGGTGAGTACGGAGCAGCGTCGGAATGAAAGGGCGCGGGAAACGGGAGATCCCCGAGAAAACCCGCCGACCAGCGGCATAGTCCGGCACGATTCCCACATGCGAAAACCCGGGGGGTGACGCGGCCGGGAATGGAACCCAGTTCGCCTGTGTTGGAGGCGCGTAGTCTAACCACTACATCACCGCGGCCCCATAGGAACCAATAATAAAAGTGGTGTGCTAGCAACAGCCAATAGCATTAACCATTATGACATCGTTCAGCAACGACCATGATCGCACTTGTTTCGTGTTTCGCAACACGTCGTAGGTGTGCTGGTATTAATACGTCAAGGTCATCAGAGTATGAGTGTAGTTACGTTGCTGTCGGTGAGTGCGCCGGCGACGAGCGCCGTGATGATGCCCATGGTGTTGGAGACGGTGAGGTTGACGCCGTAGAGGGTGCCGGTGAAGTTGATGCCCAGGTCGAGGGCGTTGGCGACGCTGCCGCCGCCGTAGAACATGGCGTAGAAGAAGTTGGCGACGACGAGCAGCAGCACGATGGCCGTCGTGTCGCAGCCGAGGTACGTGATGGCGAGCAGGCAGGCCGCCGGCGCGATGGCGTCTGCGAAACAACACACGCTGCAGGTTAGTCGGCTCGACGTCCCGCCGCAACTTGTCTGGAGCACTGCTCGAGCTGTGCTTTCAGGCTGTTCCCCACGCGAACACCTCAGGGAGCGGCTTCAAGAGGAAACGGAAGAGTTGGGCATTCACTTGGAAGTTGGAACTGTGATGGAAGACAAACATCTGCACAGGATATGGAATGAATTCGCCACAAAAATTGGAAGAAGACTGGAGTAATTTGACAAATGGAATCGGCGAATTTCTGATGACCCATAATAGGGTACTCAGGTAAAGACTTTAAAAGAGTAAAAGTCAGAGTACTCTAGATTGGCGAGGAGGAAAGGTTTTTAAAGAGAAAACCGGTAGAATACCGTGTAACGACAAGAAAGAAAAGTGAATGGCCCGAAGAGACCAAGAGGAGAAAGTGCCGTGCACTGTCTTACTCATCAGAGTACTGATGCAGTGCGGGGGGATGGAGGGTGTGCTGGCCTCCGGGCCTTGAAAACCTGTTCCTCACGCGAACAAAGCTTAACCAAGTCTAGGAAATTACACCAGAAGGGCAATGCACAGTATTTGTGTGCACTCATTTTAATAATATTTCCCATGAGAACTATTTCTTACTAAGCATCACTAGCAATATATATTTCCTCCCTGTCTTTTTTAACATTTTAATTACAAACGAAATATTGTAATTTATAAATAAAAACACACGTAAAAGTTCAATTTAACCAAAAATCGACACTTCCATGTTAACAGAAGTATGAAACGCTTATGATACATAACATATTTTGGAAACAACCAAACACGTCTTATATCGGGAGATTTGTCAAAGGTTTGATTTAATAAGTGTGAAGATACTGCGAACTCCAGCCACGCACGCCACCAAACTGGCGTCACTAGCCAGCAACACGCCGGAACGCAGTTCGCCCATCAGCGCACTGGTAACTTACTTTCCAGCCAGCAGCCCAGCCAATAGGGCGCGTTTCGCAGCACGCGGTGGCCAATGACACGCAAGGCCCGCTCCCGAACCCTTTCGCACAAGCAATCAGAGAACGAGCACGCCCGCATCAACGGAACTGCCGAGACATTTCGCTTCCGTGTAATTCATTGGCTCTGCGACAGCGCGCTGCGCGGTCCAGTGCAACGCAACGCAAGTGTCGAGGTCGCCACCGCGGAGCGAAGCCTGCACAGGCTGCCGTGGCGTGTTCCCCGCCAGACTCAACACTTGTGTTTGATTACGGTGGCCGAGCTCTACCGCCACTGTGCGGGGAACTTAAGGCCCCCGTCTATCTAGAGCTTCTTGTCCGGAGGGTTACTGCTTCAATTATGCACTTTGGAAAAAAAATAGATTTTTTTTGTCGGGATCTGGGGTTGGTGAACAGCAATTTAAAGGCGGGAGGCTCTATCTGTGTCACCCCGGTTAATTTTTACAACCCTTGAAAGATACCCTTAATGGTCAAAGGTCAAAACACATAACTCAACTTCGCAGTCCGTTTCTAGACTCTGCTGTCGTGTTACAATATCTACGATATTTTTTAAGGGCATCGAAACCTTGTATGTGTTATATTAACCTGATTTTGATCATTTATAAATTGCCGCCACAAGTTTTTAGGCACTTTCTGGTGTGTGTGTTTGAAGGGAAGGGGAAGGGGGAGGGTGAAGAAAAATATTTTTAACTGAAAGAAAAATATTATTGTAGAAGTTAAATTTTGAAAATAATACGATGAGTTTCAACAAACTTACAGAAGGACACTTTACATACTTTTCAGAAGGGGTGACATTCATGAGGGCGGGGGAGCGAGTGCATTGTACAAGGAATCCTCGANACACTTTACATACTTTTCAGAAGGGGTGACATTCATGAGGGCGGGGGAGCGAGTGCATTGTACAAGGAATCCTCGACAACGCTGCATTCCAGTGTTACAGCTCTTTGTAAAATATGATTTTATTGTCCAAAATTACTTGGTGGATCCCACGTTTTAGAATTTCAACCCCAGTAACCTTTTCTAAAAGAAAAATACGAAGTCAACATTATTTTAGTAAAACAATAAAAATACAAAATAAATGAAATTTAGAGAAAATTTTTTTTATCTAAAGGGGTATTTTACCTCTTCATAGGGCGAAAAACCACCCTTAAAGGGGCCTACGAAGAGCAATGAGGATGACTGGAGACATATATACGATTTAGCGCTTTGCACTTTTTCACTGAATTCAATGATTTGTACCACCACATATTTAGGGTATTTAGTGTGCCGGAGCACAAATAATTACAAACAACAAAACTGATTTAATACATATATTTTGCCAAATAAATATTTATAATGACAGACAGCGCCCTAAACATGGTTACAAACAACTTTGGCGTTTATTAAAGCTGATAATCACAAACGTTACTTCTCGACGAGCTTTTAGAAGCGAGCTTTTTAACAGCAAAAACTTCAACACACGCTATTGGAGCTGAAATTACAGCGTCTGCTGAATCCATACAAAATATTTTAAATTTATTAAAACGGATTACAAAACATAGAATAAATCAACGAATTGCTCAGTAGAATTGAGAATATTTAAAACATGATATGCAAATTACCAATGGAATACAATGATTTAAAACGATTATAATTTGCAGAATACGACTAAAGCGTTACGCTGACTGGACTGGTAAATATGAACAACAAAAAAGGAGGGCGGCCTTAAGAGCCCAGTAAAGACTCCTTTTTATAAAATGAACACTTTAAAACCTTCATTAAAAACCAATTAAAAAATGTAGCATCGGCGGAGGCAGTCAAATGATCCGTCAAAGATCCAGCGATTAAAATTATAATAAACACAGTTAAAAGTTACCNACACTTTACATACTTTTCAGAAGGGGTGACATTCATGAGGGCGGGGGAGCGAGTGCATTGTACAAGGAATCCTCGAAAACGCTGCATTCCAGTGTTACAGCTCTTTGTAAAATATGATTTTATTGTCCAAAATTACTTGGTGGATCCCACGTTTTAGAATTTCAACCCCAGTAACCTTTTCTAAAAGGAAAATACGAAGTCAACATTATTTAAGTTAAACAATAAAAATACAAAATAAATCAAATTTAGAGAAAAAAATTTCTATCTAAAGGTGTATTTTACCTCTTCATAGGGCGAAAAACCACCCTTAAAGGGGCCTACGAAGAGCAATGAGGATGACTGGAGACATATATACGATTTAGTGCTATGCACTTTTTCACTGAATTCAATGATTTGTACCACCACATATTTAGGGTATTTAGTGTGCCGGAGCACAAATCATTACAAACAACAAAACTGATTTAATACATATATTTTGCCAAATAAATATTTATAATGACAGACAGCACCCTAAAANAAATATTTATAATGACAGACAGCGCCCTAAACATGGTTACAAACAACTTTGGCGTTTATTAAAGCTGATAATCACAAACGTTACTTCTCGACGAGCTTTTAGAAGCGAGCTTTTTAACAGCAAAAACTTCAACACACGCTATTGGAGCTGAAATTACAGCGTCTGCTGAATCCATACAAAATATTTTAAATTTATTAAAACGGATTACAAAACATAGAATAAATCAACGAATTGCTCAGTAGAATTGAGAATATTTAAAACATGATATGCAAATTACCAATGGAATACAATGATTTAAAACGATTATAATTTGCAGAATACGACTAAAGCGTTACGCTGACTGGACTGGTAAATATGAACAACAAAAAAGGAGGGTGGCCTTAAGAGCCCAGTAAAGACTCCTTTTTATAAAATGAACACTTTAAAACCTTTATTAAAAACCAATTAAAAAATGTACCATCGGCGGAGGCAGTCAAATGATCCGTCAAAGATCCAGCGATTAAAATTATAATAAACACAGTTAAAAGTTACCNGCATCGGCGGAGGCAGTCAAATGATCCGTCAAAGATCCAGCGATTAAAATTATAATAAACACAGTTAAAAGTTACCACGCCCAACGCGAGAGTCGTGGACACGAAGCATATTGGAAAAATGTTGAAACATTCTTGGGCAGCAAACAAATATAGACACTACACGTTAAAAATGGAAACACACAGCAAAGCTAGGGTTTTAGTTAAACGGAAACCAAAATTGGCCTGGCGTCCGAAACCCCAATAAAAAAAAACCCACACTAACTTGCCGCATGCCCAAGACAACACATCTACACGACACAAATATANAAAAAAAAAAAAAAAAAGGCCCAGCTGACACACAACTTGCTGTCCATCTAGGACTCACCGTTTCAAATTTCTCCCACATCACGGCAACTCAAGCGACGAAATGTAATATATGGTGCCTCATCACAGAAAACGTTCCAAGGATGACAAATTTGCAGCTTAAATCATGTTGCAGCTCCTCTGGGACCCGTACAGGTGATAACCGGGCGTAGAATAGGACGGACTCAAGGTGTGCAACGTATTAAATAAACTCCTCCGTTGACAAAACATTATGACGCATAAGAGGAGGGGAAATCAAGGGAGGGCAAACAGGGGTGGAAAACGGAGGGGACCCGAGCCGGGCAAAGAGCGAGCCACCGCGCAAGAGTAGAAAAAGAAGACCTGGCACTGCGAGCACTAGCGTCCCATTAAGCAATAGTGACGGTAATTATATTAGGATAACAACTTTTTTACCTTCAAACTTAAAAAAAAATTAACAGTGTATTAGAAACAATTTTATATATCAGGATAATTCATATTAAATGCAAATTTATTACAAGTGCAAAACGAAGTTTGTCATGCATTATTAAAAANTATATATCAGGATAATTCATATTAAATGCAAATTTATTACAAGTGCAAAACGAAGTTTGTCATGCATTATTAAAAATTATCACTTCAGGTAACACCAACTTAAAGAGAATAAAAATGCACTGTCTTGTTATATTATATTAGTAATGGGACCGACCCCTCACAAGACTGCCCCCTCCTGCTCCGTAAATGAAGCATAAGGGACCCTAAATTAACCCCTAAGCGATCCCCCAATTGCGTTGCATACTGTGCTACATGCGGTGCATTTGGTGCAAAGTGTGGTGCATGTGGTGTTAAGTGTGGTGCATGCGGTGCTAAGCGTGGTGCATGAGGTGCTAAGCATGGTGCATGTGGTGTTAAGTGCGGTGCATGTGGTGCTAAGTGTAGTGCATGCGGTGTTAAGTTCGGTGCATGCGGNTATATATCAGGATAATTCATATTAAATGCAAATTTATTACAAGTGCAAAACGAAGTTTGTCATGCATTATTAAAAAATATCACTTCAGGTAACACCAACTTAAAGAGAATAAAAATGCACTGTCTTGTTATATTATATTAGTAATGGGACCGACCCCTCACAAGACTGCCCCCTCCTGCTCCGTAAATGAAACATAAGGGACCCTAAATTAACCCCTAAGCGATCCCCCAATTGCGTTGCATACTGTGCTACATGCGGTGCATTTGGTGCAAAGTGTGGTGCATGTGGTGTTAAGTGCGGTGCATGTGGTGCTAAGTGTAGTGCATGCGGTGTTAAGTTCGGTGCATGCGGTGCTAAGTGTGGTGCATGGGGTGCTAAGTGTGGTGAATGTGGTGTTAAGTGTGGTGCATGCGGTGCTAAGTGTGGTGCATGTGGTGTTAAGTGTGGTGCATACGGTGCTAAGTGTGGTGCATGGGGTGCTAAGTGCGGTGCTTGTGGTGCTAAATGTGGTGCATGCGGTGCTAAGTGTGGTGCATGTGGTGTTAAGTGTGGTGCATGCGGTGCTAAGTGTGGTGCATGAGGTGCTAAGCGTGGTGCATGTGGTGTTAAGTGCGGTGCATGTGGTGCTAAGTGTAGTGCATGCGGTGTTAAGTTCGGTGCATGCGGTGCTAAGTGTGGTGCATGGGGTGCTAAGTGTGGTGAATGTGGTGTTAAGTGTGGTGCATGCGGTGCTAAGTGTGGTGCATGTGGTGTTAAGTGTGGTGCATACGGTGCTAAGTGTGGTGCATGGGGTGCTAAGTGCGGTGCTTGTGGTGCTAAATGTGGTGCATGCGGTGCTAAGTGTGGTGCATGTGGTGTTAAGTGTGGTGCATGCGGTGCTAAGTGAGGTGCATGCGGTGTTAAGTGCGGGTGCATGTGGTGCCAAGTGCGGTGCATGTGGTGCTAAGTGTGGTGCATGTGGTGCTAAGTGTGGTGCATGTGGTGTTAAGAACGGTGCATGCGGTGCTAAGTGTGGTGCATGCGGTGCTAAGTGCGACGCACGAGGGTTCAGTTGCGGTGCATGAGAGGTAATGCCTGACCCCTCACAAAACTGACCCATCATTGCGGAGCATGCTCCGCAATCAGCTCTGAACGCTTCGCAATCATCTTGGCATGCTCCGTAATCCCAACATATGAAGGATTTTTATACTACATAAGGCCTCAGGGGTGAAACTGGAGGTCAAGGCCAAGGCCACTGGCGTCCAACATGGGCGTCGGTGTCAGTGATGTATAATATGTTCCTACACATTTATTAGTGTCTTTCGAATCTTATAACTGTAGTGGTGAGCTTGGGAGGNGGTGAAAGTGAGGATGGGGTGAGCTGACGTTTGGCTTGGTGAGCGAGGGTAGTGTAACATTATATGTTCCTCGATTTTTAGAATTTTTTAAAAGATTTTCAGCGATATTTAAAATTTTTGGGGTCAAGGCCACCAAGATCACAACATGGCTGCCCCAGGCCGCCGGCGCCTGTGATGTCATCACATACGAGTAATCCTGAATCCTGTACCTTGATACCTGTTCCCGACCCGCGATAACCCTACTACTGCTGACAACTAAGTGAGTCACCTATATTCAAGACCGCGTGGCTATCGATCCTGTTGGGCTCTGTATTCCCCTTTACAACAATCATACTGGTCCACAAAACACAGGTCACGCCTATTGCACTGTAAAACGCTCATCGCTTGCCGGTTTTCTGCCAATATAACGCCGAGTTAAGTGTCCCAATAAAATGTTCTTTCCTAAGTAGAAAAATAAACAATCCCTGCTGTTAATTCGAGTAATTTACACGTTGAGTGTAGGCGATGTAATATTACGTCTCAGAGAACCTTTTCGAACAACTGTAGGTGAAGTAATATTTCTTCTCCCGTTTCTTAAAAAAAAAAAAAAAAAAAAAAAAAAAAAAAAAAAAAAAAAAAAAATGCAGGTTTTGTAATGTTACACCATTCTCCATTAAAACTCAGATTCAGGTGACGTAACGTCACGTTGGCAGCTCTCAGGGACAGTGATTTGTCGACGGTAAAGTTACTGATTGTTGGGTTTCAATGTACGCCATCACTCTTAGTTGCGTCTAGTTCTCAAAAACTTTTGATGAGACCAGTGGTACACGATACCTAATTTCTCTCACTTTTTGCTACACCCGTAAATATAGCAGAAGGTATAGTAATTTCAGTTACAGAAGGACGTAGCAACAAACTACAAAGTTATTAAACATGTTGACACAGATTATTTTAACGATATAACTGCTTGGGGTCCTATTGTTCAGAGCTACGTCTTCATCACAATCTCGAATTAATACAGTTGTTGGTTTCCTGGTGGTATGCGAATTAACTATTGAAAATCTGATACCCACAGAGAAGTTTCAGCCAATAAGAAACATTTATCGATGAGATACACTGAAGAGCCAAAACAACTGGTATAGGCGTGCGTATGCAAATAACGGAGGTATGGAACCAAACAGAGGAACGCGATGCGGTCGGCAGCTAGATCGGTTACTGCTGCTACAATGGCAGGTTATCAAGATTTAAGTGAGTTTGAACGTGGTGTTATTGTCGGCGCACGAGAGATGGGACATAGCATCTCCGAGGTAGCGATAACATTTGGATGTTCGCGTACGACCATTTCACGTGTGTGGCGTGAATATTGGGAATCCGGTAAAACATCACATCTTCGACATCGCTGCGGCCCGAAAAAGATCGTGAAAGAACGGGACAAACGACGACTGATGAGAATCATTAAACGTGACAGACGTGCAACCCTTTCTCAAATTGGCGCAGATTGGATTTGTGGACTGCCCTGCAGGATTCATGGTGTGAATTGCCTCTTGCATACCTTCAGGCATAAGTCTAGTCGATACCACGTCATCTTGCGGCACTTCTGCGTGCTCGGGGGGCCCTACACGATATTAGGCAGGTGTACCAGTTTTTTTTGGCCCCCCAGTGTAATTCCTCGTCGCACTTGTTCCGTTATTATAACATAATGGGTCCAAACCCACGACTTTCCGTATGGGATACGACGCACATATCGTCCATTCTCGGCTACTTCCAGCTTTTCTGAAGCCCTGCTGAAGTTCCACTTGCAGAATGTTCCTCAGCTTAATTCAAACAAAGCTTAACCAATTCTAGAAAATCACACCAAAGCGACAGCGCGCCATATTANAATGTTCCTCAGCTTAATTCAAACAAAGCTTAACCAATTCTAGAAAATCACACCAAAGCGACAGCGCGCCATATTAGCGTGCATTCAATCTAATACAATTTTACACGAGAACTATTTCTGACTTCATATTACCAACACACTTATTTTCTCCCTGTTTGCAATCATATAAATAAAACATTAAAAAATTACGAATGAGGAATGAAATATAAACGAAGTTGAATTTAACAATAAATAAGCTACTTCTATATTAACATAAGTATAACACGCTTGTGATAAATGACATACAGAATTGATGGAACAACCAAACACGTCATTCTCGGGGTAATTTTTCAATGGTTTGATTTATAAAGCGTCACTGTACCGCTTATAGGCTATACGCAAAATGCGTGGCCAAACGTGTTTTTGTGTAAAAGCACCCTGGCAGGATAAACATGTCCATGAATAATCAAAACAAAAACAATAACTCTTACGCTTCCACAAAAAAAAAAAAACAGCGACTTGACTTATTCTAACTCGACCTTAATGAGGCCTGTGTCACAGAATAAATAAAATTACAGAAGTGGAAAACCCCTTCTGCAGTGAACCAAGGTGACCTCTATAGTTGTTTACATGGGTCTTGTTGCAAGCAATTGTGTGTGTTATAAATAAAAAACTATGAAGTATTTCAGAGTAAATGATTTTTTTTAAGGGTAGAAATGAAAGTCGATAATTTGCTACCCATTCAAAAATCTGGTTATTGAAACACAAATGTGGTCTTTGAAAAGTGTCGAAGTCAGCAGAAATCGCTGCTTACGAGATTTATTCTTCAGTAAAACTAAGTTTTAAATAATATCAACAATGCCGTATCTTACCTGAACAGATTACCGTATTGAAACCCTATAGTGACCGCTTAACATTCTGAGGAAACGGAACACAGGTGTAGAGTAGATAAATACACAGAAACGAAATGGCGTGGCGGTTCCTGTGATGTGGGCGCAGAGTACTTAAGTATACAGAAGAGAAATAGCTTCTTATACCTCAAATTCCAGCCTCCAATTAAAAAAAAAATGGCGTCATTAGCAAGCAATGGCGATTTACAAACAGTGTCTGGTTAAGTTGAGAGATTTGGGCTGCTCTTAACAGCGAGGTCTTGAGAGCAGCCGATGAGGGTGAAATAAGTGAGTATGGAGAAGAACCGGAATGCAAGGGCGGGGGAAACGGGAGATCTCCGAGAAAACCCACCGATCAGCGGCATCGTCCCGGCACGATTCCCAGTTGCGAAAATCCGGGGAGTGACCCGGCCGGGGAATCAACCCGGTTCATCTAGGTGGGAGGTGAGCAGACTACCCGCTCAGCCACCGCGGCCCCACCAGCGCCTGGTAACTTACTACTTGCCAGCTGACAGTTCAGACAATAGGGGACATTTCGCAGCCTGCATCAGCCAATCACACAAAAGGTCCATTCCCAGAGCCTGTCGCAGCCAATCAGAGAATGAGCACGCCCGCATCAAAGGAACTGCCACGCCGTTTCGTGTCCGAGTGTTTATCTTCTATGATGTGGGCGTACCCATTCCCTGATCACGTGCGCAAGAGTCTGGGACTGGCTCTTGTCACTGATTGGCTGCCGCTGGTTGCGGAACATTCCCTATTGGTTGGGCTGCTGGCTGGCAAGTAAGTTACCAGGCGTTGATTGGCGCACGGCGTTCCGACGTATTGCTGGCGTGCGCGGCTGGAGTTGGTGGTATAAGCGCATATCTCACCTCTGTATTCTTAAGTGTAGTCTATTCTCGGTTCCTTCACGCTTTTTGAATCAAACCTTTGAAAAATCACCCCATGTACCCCGTGCTTGGTTGCTTCCTAATCATGCCAGGTATCACAACCGTTTTATACTTATGTTAACATAAAAGTACATTACTTTTAGTTAAATTTAACTTTTACTTAATTTCTGTCTGTACATTTTAATATTTAGTTTATAATTAACGTGAATAAAAATAGTGAGAAAATAACTGTGTTGGTAATGTCTGGTAAGAGATAGTTCTTATGCAAAATAGTATTATACTGAATGCGCACGAATGTGGCGCGTTGCCCATCGTTGTTGTTTTATATACTCGGTTAATCTTTGTTTGCATAGGGGGCGAAGGAATATCCTGGAAGTAGAACTTGAGCAGGGCTTCAGAAGAGACGGAAGTGACAGCGAATGGACTTACACTCTGTGACACAGGAGAAGCTTGTTTCTGATGTTTTCCATCGCCGTCGAAAGGTTCCCTAACAGCCGCACGTGACGTCGAGGCGTTTAGTATTGTTTGCTAGGTATTCCCCGTAAGCTAGAACGACGCCAGAACGACGCCTCTAACCAGCAACACGCAGGATTGTTTCTCGGCACCTTCCGGATCCACTAAAACCCTCAACCTATGCGCTAGGATGATACGTAGGTGAAGAAATGCCATTGAAGCTTAAACTTACCCGAAATAATATTTAACCCCGCCACCTCTCTACTAGTTTCTCCTCTCCCAATAATAAAGAGCATGGTACCCACCTATCTTTCTCCTGTAGCATTTTCTCATAATGCAAGTAACAATTTTTAATTCTTTCCTGTCGAAAGGGTTTTTACGGTGTCTGTGCCGGTTTTTCCCTTTCTCTTCTAGATATAGTTTAGCTATAAGTACATTAGGGAGGTTTCCCATGGCCAAACTCGGCCATGGGAAACCCAATCCCTCTTTGCCGCGATGCACGTCTCCTTGCATGATCTTCCTTCCCTTGTAAGCGTAAGGGGTTAGCCCTGAGGAGCAATAATCCCGTTCCTACCGCGGACTAACATATAACACTTAGTTTTAGAGTAGGTTAGTAAAAAAAATAATCATAATATGCGGGCAAGCGTCTTTATCATCTCACCAAACACTATCTAACCTAGGATAGCACGTGGATACGTGGTTTTTTCTAGCGTAAACCAACGCACGTAATCCGAACTTCCTCGCCAGCTCACCCCTATCAACACCTCCACGGTTCTAACCGCTTTAACGTGTTTTGTACGCTCCGGTTTCAGAGAGCAGGCCATCGAGAGCAGTCTAGGGGCCATCCTTTGCCTCGGTGAAACGGTTGGAAAAAGCTGGAGGGTTGTTTGGTGGTAAGGGAGGGG
>NQII01003343.1:63549-209422 GCA_002778355.1 Clitarchus hookeri | reverse complement strand
GGTAAGGGAGGGGGGGGGGAGCGCCATTTATCTATCCGGATACAACACGAGACCCCAGCATGTCGCACCCCCGTTGAAAGCAGTCTCTTGCCCTCGCCCGCGTGTTTTTTTTTGTCTTTTTGTAGCGAGACAGCCATGTTGGTCCCGGCTGGACATCAGAGGCCGCAAGCGAGCAACCGTTGTCCCGCTTGCACTGCGTTTTATCGAGCCCTTCCCCCCCGGCTGCTAAACTCTCTTTTATCAGCCCTGTTACTCTTTTTCCCTCGGCCGAGGACACCGCCACTACTCTCTTTACTTCTGCCCTACAGCATTTACCCCTCCCTCTCTTCTTTCTCTCTCTCTCTATATATATATATATACGGGTTGTGTCTAAAATACGCGTATGAACTGTGGGTCCGTATTCAGAACACGCAGAGGAGGCAGAAATGCCAACGCACATAGGTCCGAAAATGCTCGTGTTATTGCTAGAGCCGTTACCGTGTGAAATGCGAGACACTGGATCCCTGTTATGTGGAATGCTACATCTCTGCGCATGCACGATGAAAATACCGTAATAAAGTAATACAATTCAACAAAGAAATGCATCGATCATTGGCACAAACATCATACAAAGCCCACGAACAACACGAAACAAGTGGCACAAAAAAAGGATACTTAATTAAAACGAAGGACCCTGAAAAAAAACAACAAATATGAGTTTATATGAAGCGATATAGCTCAAATAATTAAGCTGGATAGTCGTACATTGCGCGAAAGAAAAATATACAAATAAAATATAAGAAACTTTATTGTGTAATCATTAAATCTTTTTTTTTTATATTTTGTTAATTACTTATTGGTTTTCTTTCCAAAAAAATTTTACAAGTTAATATTTCTATAATTATTTCGGCTCTCAAGTCTTAGATGTTAAAATAGCCACCCAAATTTCTCCAATCCACTCCACTTCTATTGCGATTGACAAGAAACGCCACAAAGACAACAAAATAATACAATAATTTTAATGATTGATATTGCAAAAATATTATTAAATATTCCAGTTAAACTAATAAACAACAAATGAGATATGGGAACAAACGATTCATGTTGGCTATAAACAACAAAAAATATCAGTAAATAAAATTCTTTAACAGATCTCTGGGATGCGTCTCTAACTTCTAAAGCAGCAAATATGTGTTACTACAGAAAATGTGATAACCTCGAATTTATTTAAAAATCACGACTTTATAGTCTATTGATGGTGACATCCTGAGCAGGCATTGCAAAGGTTTAAAGTAGCACAGAATCTTGAATATATAACGCAGATGTGTCTGAGCACGTTATAAAAATGCATAGCTCAATAGCGTTAGTTTTTGGGTGCAACGGTGGCGTAGTGGCCAGGGCGCTCGCCTCCCACCACGGCGATCCGGGCTCGATCCCCGGCGGGTTCATTCCCGGNGGTGGCGTAGTGGCCAGGGCGCTCGCCTCCCACCACGGCGATCCGGGCTCGATCCCCGGCGGGTTCATTCCCGGATTTTAGCTTGTGGGAATAGTGGCGCTTGCCGGCGGGTTTTCTCGGGGTACTCCCGTTTCCCCCGCCCTTGCATTNCTCAAGTCTTAGATGTTAAAATAGCCACCCAAATTTCTCCAATCCACTCCACTTCTATTGCGATTGACAAGAAACGCCACAAAGACAACAAAATAATACAATAATTTTAATGATTGATATTGCAAAAATATTATTAAAAATTCCAGTTAAACTAATAAACAACAAATGAGATATGGGAACAAACGATTCATGTTGGCTATAAACAACAAAAAATATCAATAAATAAAATTCTTTAACAGATCTCTGGGATGCGTCTCTAACTTCTAAAGCAGCAAATATGTGTTACTACAGAAAATGTGATAACCTCGAATTTATTTAAAAATCACGACTTTATAGTCTATTGATGGTGACATCCTGAGCAGGCATTGCAAAGGTTTAAAGTAGCACAGAATCTTGAATATATAACGCAGATGTGTCTGAGCACGTTATAAAAATGCATAGCTCAATAGCGTTAGTTTTTGGGTGCAACGGTGGCGTAGTGGCCAGGGCGCTCGCCTCCCACCACGGCGATCCGGGCTCGATCCCCGGCGGGTTCATTCCCGGATTTTAGCTTGTGGGAATAGTGGCGCTTGCCGGCGGGTTTTCTCGGGGTACTCCCGTTTCCCCCGCCCTTGCATTTCAGCGCCGCTCCATTCTATGGTCTCATTTCTGTCATGCCCGGGGATGACGGTCACCTACGGGTCCCAGCTGGAAAGACCGTCACTCGGAGGGTGTTGCCTTGCCCTGGGTGCTCCCCCACACGCCATTATTATTATTAGCGTTAATTTCTACTCGAGAAATAGGCGATTATGAGTGGGAGTGACTTACTTAGTCCGTTGAATATCCTGTAGCACGTGAGTCTGGACCAGCCCTTCCTCTGCAAGAGCTGAGAGACGTAGCCACTGGCCACGCAGCCTAGCCACGCCGAGACATACGGCAGCGCTGAGATCACCCCGCTCTGCAACAACAACAACGCCACGTGACAACCACGTGGTGATCTCTCACCGACACCGCACAGCAGCGCGCGGCTGGCGGTCTGGTATGATCAGCAACCCCGCCCGGTCATGGCGATGCCGCTTCCGCGTTTCTGTACGTGTGTTACCGTTGGCCGTGTAAGCCCTTCCCCGCCGCCATTGCATTCCANTTTCTGTACGTGTGTTACCGTTGGCCGTGTAAGCCCTTCCCCGCCGCCATTGCATTCCATCGCTGCTCCATCTCCACGCTGCTTCACCCTCGTCAGCACTGAAGAACTCTCTGCTGTTAGACCTCTCTCTCTCTTGAAAACCAAGTATCATTGAAAGGAAGGAAGAGAAAGGAAGGAGGAGAAATGAAGGAGGAGAAAGGAAGAGGAAGAAAGGGAAGAGGATAAAGGAAGNCCAAGTATCATTGAAAGGAAGGAAGAGAAAGGAAGGAGGAGAAATGAAGGAGGAGAAAGGAAGAGGGAGAAAGGGAAGAGGATAAAGGAAGGAGGAAAAAGGAAGGACGAGAAATGAAGGAGGAGAAAGGAAGAGGGAGAAACGAAGGAAGAGAAAGGAAGGAGGAAAAATGAAGGAGGAGAAAGGAAGAGGGAGAAACGAAGGAAGAGAAAGGAAGGAGGAGAAAGGAAGGAAGAGGAAGGAAGGAGGAAAAATGAAGGAGGAGAAAGGAAAAGGGAGAAATGGAGGAAGATAAAGGAAGGAGGAGAAAGGAAGGACGATAAATGAAAGAGNAGGACGAGAAATGAAGGAGGAGAAAGGAAGAGGGAGAAACGAAGGAAGAGAAAGGAAGGAGGAAAAATGAAGGAGGAGAAAGGAAGAGGGAGAAACGAAGGAAGAGAAAGGAAGGAGGAGAAAGGAAGGAGGGGAAGGAAGAGGGAGAAATGAAGGAGGAGAAAGGAAGGATGAGAAGTGAAGGAGGAGAAAGGAAGAAGGAGAAAGGAAGGAGGAGAAAGGGCTGACCTCAACCCCGCTTGGGGTTGGGGGAAGTCAGAGGCGCGAGAATATTGTCGGAAATTAGAAATTTTCTAAAAATTTAGTTTAAAAGTCGTTATAATCATACGCAACTATTAATTATTAAGAGAATATTGTATTACATTATTTTAATAACATTTGTTTGAAACACTTTATACTCGGCATTATATTTCGTCTTTGTGTAACTTATTTATTTAATTTGTGATAATGCACAGTCCATCCTGTTCATTCGAGTAATTTACATTTTAAGAGTTGCTGACTTAATATTACGCTTCAAAAAAATGTATGAAAACGGCTGGCGAAGTAACATTTCAATGCCCGTGTCTTTAAAGAATGTGGATGCAGTAATGTAATGACAACCTTCATACAATTCAGTTAAAATTCAGGTAACGTGAAACTACGTAGAAAGCACTCGAAGTTTTGATAGTTTTTTTTTTAGTTTGAAATCATTGGTAATGTGCTTAGTATTTTTTAATGATAAAGCTGTGTATTATTTTTTTTCAAGTAGTCTTATCAATGATACCATGTTAGATACCGACGATAAGAAAGCCTTTGTTGTACTTCGTCAAGCAGAGTTGTGACATAGTGCAAGGAAAACGTCGCAGGGTGACATCATTGCACTCAGCTTTGCACATACAACCGAACGAAGAGGCGTAGTGATAACCACTGGACGGCTGGACTCGCATTCTGGAGGACCGGGTTCGATTCCCGGTCTGGAAATCCTCTTCCATGGTTTCCCGAGATAGCTCCAGGCGAATGCTAGGTTGTATCCTTACCACAGACCACNGCGAATGCTAGGTTGTCTCATTACCACAGACCATGGCCGATCGCTCCCCCGTTCCTGCTTCTCTGAGCAACTGCTCCGTCTGCAATGACCTCGCTGTCGAGACGTCAAGCTCTACCAACCTAACCTTAGCCCCTTCCCTTGCATCAGGATTTACGTGGCACAGACTGTAAAAACAAGTTATGAGCAGGGACAGGTGTATTTCGCGAAGATATTTATGGCCGTGCTAGACTTCAATATCCTACGTCCACAACCACAACTTCCTTTGGTTATTGGCCGCGTGTCTACGTGAGAAGACGTGTCCTTATTTGACGGGGGACATTCGTCATAAAGTACTCCGATACTGAACGTCCATGATTCGCGGACAGACACATGATAAACGTGACATTTAAACTCATCCAACCACGAAAGTGCATAGTAACGAAAGTGTTTTGGAGTTGAACTGGTCTTGAAATCTTTTCGCGAAAAACACCTGTCCCTAATTATGGGACATTATGTAGATGGAATATTGAGACATGTCTCAGCGGTGGCCTTTGATGTAAGGAAGTATTCTTGGTCACAGGGATAACAAAGTGTTGTACGGTACCCTTCCGCAAACAGCGCCTGCTTTGCATCGAGAGTGCTAGAAATAAGGCATCGTTATTATAACGACGAATCTTAAACCTAACGTGGAATAATTCTGAATGTGCGGGCTTAAATACTCCCTTACGTGTTTTGTGCATAAGATCTCAGGAAAAGTCAGTTATTCTGGAGAAAAATAAAACCCAATCTGTTTTTTATTCACGGTTTTGTTAGAAATGAAAATTAGCTAAATACAAAGGAAAATACTTTAAATATCTGTTTACTAACTATAGTCGCGCCGACACAAGAACGCACGTGACTCCGCCTACCCAAGTGAAAGAGAGAGAGAGAGAGAGAGACAGAACGACTTGCAAAGCACCAACCACAGGTAGATGGCAGGTGGGCAGACGAACTGCAGGCTTTCCCTCCCACCTGCCGTATTGCCATCGTCCAATTGTGGCTCGGCATTGGCAGAGCTCCCAAGTCCTAAGTTACAGCAGCGATACCATAGTACGAGATATTTAAACAGTGAAAACAAGGTAAACATCACAACAAGCACTCATTTTTAACATATTCGTACCCTGTGTTCACAGTTATGTACTAGTTGCAAAGGAAGATCACATATGGATGACACAGAACGAAGATCGGTGTCCAGTACTGTTAGTTTCTTTACTGCGAGTAACCTGTTCTCACAGCTTTCTACTGCTCTATGATGTGAATGTTTAGTTTCAACATCACCGAATACCATACTTAAGTACAGCAAAGATAAAAAAAAATATTACATATTCACCATGCCTGAAATTAACACTCGGCGTGGGACCGTAAAGTTGAGTGCAAACGCGAGTTAGAAATGAAAGGTACATTTACATCAGATATGTTGAACTTGAGAATGTTCTTCATGTAAGTTGGCAGCTCCGATAGGAAGGTGTAGGAGATGAAGTTCCCTCCAGTCTGAGACAGTATAGTCGCCCAAAGTGGAGCCGAACATAGGATCCCACACCAGGGCACAGGATAGTTCACCTGGAACAAGCAGAGAACAATTGTTTGTTAGTTCATCACAGGGCCTCGTTGCAGGCATGGGTGTCGTATCAACGAAGACAGATGCACACCAAGAAGATATACAATACGTAACATATTTTTCAAGACACTGTAGTTTGCTATGTTTAAGATTTCGTGATAAGGACGGTATAGTGAAAACAACTTCCACAACGCGCAGCTCCAGCTCAAAGAAAATACAACGCAAATACAATAACAGCGTATGGTTTAAGGGCAACATACATGTTTGAAGTTGATAACAAGCGAGTTGACCGCAAATGTCATGGAATGTATGTGATGGTATCTGGGTAATATGTAAGAGACCGAAGACGATAATCTATTATTAGAGACACGGAAATTTCGAGATTTCATTTGAGAACAAGCTAGACTTCAAACAAGCGTACATTTGACTTTCTATTTCGATTGTATCGCAGTTTGTACGACACGCCCTGGTCGAATTTGAACCAATCACTGACCTGCAATTAAACTAGGACCGAATACCGTTCTACCGGGTCTGCGACGAAACTGGGGCATCAGCCAATAAACCAGTAAATGAGGCTCTCGTACACAAAGGAGTTCGAAGTCTAACTTGTCGCCGAATCCGCGCAATTCCCGGGATCTACTACTGATGAGTCGGGACAATAAATTTTCGCGTTTTAAACTACTCGTAGGACAGTTCGAGCCCCAGCTTTGTGTTGGTTGACTGTTGCCCTAGCATGTCGCCAGTCTCACCTCAGACCAGGTGACACGGGAGTCGGCGCCTGTTTCCTTGCAAGTCTGTTACTGACTCAAAGTTCACCTGGGCGAGCCTAACTAACTGTAATACAAATGCAAACGCGACAGAAATGTACACGTGTTTGACATCTAGCTCGTCCTAAAATTAATTCGCGACATTTTCCAGTCCCTAATAATAATGAGTATGGCAAGTGGCTTTTCGCGTAAAAACCGGAGCACACAGTAGACTTCAATACTATATACACACCTCAACTGTTGTTATACCTCCGTTGGCTGCTGGTGCCGTGTCCGTCTTTGACCAAGCCACTCAGGACTCAGTAACTCCGACACCGAACCTTCGTGATTCGTGCGCAAACGGTTAACACGAGCCAGATCATTTTTTTAGCCAATCAAAGAAGCTGGACGACCCTACAGTGCTATGGACTGCATCTTGTCTCGAAATATTTTCGTGAAATATCACTGCCCCTTAATAATGAGTTATTTCGCTAGCCGCGCCCTCGGCAAGCGAAGCGGGCGGCTGGTCAAAACTTGGTGGTGGGAGCGAACACCTCTCGGCGTGGAAGCCTACTGCATGCGGCAGGCAGTCGATAACACATCACCGCTGCGCACGGCGTTTCCCGCTCATAATTGTTTACAAGCTGTGGTAATATCGCAGTCGGCGGTTGTACGGCACATCTGGCTCACAGTAGCGTGCGTCCTCCATCACGCCGCGGCTTATGGCGACATCGCACGGCGATGCTAGCTCGCTGACGGACGTGGGTTATTGCATACGGCACAACACCGCCCCCCCCTTTTGCTCATCCAAGTAGCTATACACTGCTGCTTATTGACTCTTAAACATAGAGAGGCCGCGGTGGTGTAGTGGCCAGACTACTCGCCTCCCACCTAGGCGGACTGGGTTCAATTCCCGGCGGGATCGCTCCCGGATTTTCGGCATGTGGGAATCGTGCCGGGCGATGCCGCTGATCGCCGGGTTTTCTCGAGTATCTCCGGTTTCCACTCCCGCCCTTACATTCAGACGCTGCTCCAGTATCACCTCGCTTCACCCTCGTCGGCTCTCACGAACTCGATGATAAGAGCCACCCAAATCTCTCTACTGTACTCCTTTTTAACTTCCACCTATACGGGGCGTAGCCATGATAGTTAAATGTCACTTGGACGGTTATGCTCCGAAAATATCCAAGGCACACCTGCTTTACCCGCACGTTACACGGAATTACGTTAACAATGACTTTGGAACATTAAATTATTTTCAAAAGTGAAGATGGCTGAAAATGGTGTTTTGAACATAGTTTCCGTGTATATAGGTATTGACACGGGCCGGCTTCTCTTGTGGGAAAATACACCTGCCTGTCAACCAGCACAGCTGACTGTTCGGAAACGTAGCTCAGAATTAGAGGCAAAGACTAACGACGAATTACGCACTCGCTTAACAGATCTAAGCAGCGTTCGCTCTAAGGGCTCCAGAAGTCATCTATCGAATAAATAGAAGGAAAAAAAAAACCAGTTGACGTCGCTAACAGGACGTTATATGACGTAACTGTATTTCAGAAAACGAATATGCTATCAGCTCTTATTACTAGGGCCAGTGATATTTCGCGAAAAGATTTCGAGACAAGATAGAGTCCAAAGCACTGTAGGGGTCGTCCAGCTTCTTTGATTGGCTAAAAAATGTTCTGTACCGTGCGTGTTAACCGTTTGCGCACGAATAACGAAGGTTCAGTGTCATAGTTCCTTAGTCCTTAGTGGCTTGGTCAAGGATGGACATGGCGCCAGCAGCCAATGGAGGTATAAAAACATCTGAGGTGTGTATACAGTATTGAAGTCTACTGTGTGCTCCGATTTTTACGCGAAAAGTCACTGGCCCTACNCTGAGGTGTGTATACAGTATTGAAGTCTACTGTGTGCTCCGATTTTTACGCGAAAAGTCACTGGCCCTACTTATTACTCATGCCACAGAGTAGGTAAGAATACAGAGGTGAAATAGCCACCTGTTCCGCGAACGCCAGTCGCACACGCCAACAAAATGGCGTCACTGGCCAGCAGCATGTCGGAACGCCGTTCTCCAATCAGCGCCTGGTAATTAACTTGCCAGCCAGTAGCCCAGCCAATGGTGTGCATTTCGCAGCAGGCGCACTGAGTGGCTTCGTTGAATCAAACAAAAGTTTTTTTGACGCAACCAAATTAATTGTTTGTATAGGGGCAGTAAAACATTTCGTTGTTGTAAAGATATCAATTTGTTGTTCTTATTTGGTTGCCCCAAACAAATATTTTTTTTGGTGCAAACCAAAGATTTGTTTCGCTCTACGTGTACTAAACAATTTCGGTTGATATGAAAAAAGAAAGAAAAAAAAACTGCAAGGCCGGCCGAGATGAGAACCTATATCATGTGCACCCTAGCGGTGTGCCCTTGAAGGATCCCCTCAAATGACTAAAGGTGACATTGGAATGTTTTAAACACATGCGTTACAAATGCTGGACAACGAGCGCAAATACACATTACAAGTGTTACAGCTCTACTTTCTAGTTTCCTCTTGAACTTGTTTTGTTAGGACGTTTGCGCCTTCATTAAGCCACAGTGGCGTCACAAACACCGTCACTAACGTAATTGCCACTGCAAATTCAAACAAACTCTCGAGCTATGTTTTAAAACGAAGGCAATTAAACGAGTGGCCAAACAAATATATACAGTTCATTCAAGTAAATATTCTGCTGACAGTCAAATTTCATTTCGTCTAACACGGAGGTTTCGTTTATTAAAATATGCGTTTTGTTGGATAAACAATTTTTTTTTTTTTCCAAGTTTTGTCTGCTTAACAAAATATTTCGTTGGGCGAAATTTTTCTCTCAGTGTGAATGTTGCGGAATGTCCCTTATTGGCTGGGCTGCCGGTCGCCAAGTAGGTTACCATGCGCTGATTGGCCTACGGCGTTCCAACATTTTGTTGACCAGCGACGCCATTTTTTCTGTTTTTGTGTGTGGGCGTGGCGGGAGTTCGCGATATAAGCGGCTGTTTTGCTTCTGTATTATTAACTCGGAAGCAACCAGGTAGCGGTTGGGGAAGGTTAGCTCTCCCCTTCTGGTCAAGCATTGCTACCCCTCAGGTAGCTCGGCCAGCCACCGAGGTCCTGGGTTGGTAGGCACACGAGGACACGATGGAGTCGACAGGAAGTTGCACAGGAGAAAGGCGACTGCTGTCCCTCCTTCCTCCACCACTTCGAGCTCAACACAGCACAACACAGCTCAACACAGCACAACACAGCACAACACAGAATGTCATCAACCAAGCAGGAGACACACAGCACCAGCAGGAAAACAGACGCAACCTCGTGAAGCTGTTCCGACAGACAACGCCTTCTCACCACTGAGAGAAGAACATTCTTCAAATGACAGCCAGGAAAGCTCGTGACACGTGAAAACACATGTCCATAAACACCCGCTCCCCCGGTGTACATCCCTGACACCTCGGTACATAAACAACTGGGTCTCCAACCCAGCGAGGACTTCTGTGTGAAAGTCGCAGTCACCAACAGACAACACCTGAAGGTGCTTGTAAGAAAGAAGCACTTTATTTTCTGCAAGTTCCTATAAAATCATGATAAAATCTATTAGACACACGCTCAGAAAAACGAAAGGCCAATTTAAATAATCGTCCGATGAATAACTCACAACGCAGACACAAAACACTTAAAGAGCGAGCTCAAAGAATACGGCTTTAGTCCAATCCACGTCTGGAAATTGCGAACACCAGCTGACACACCTGCAGTCTTCGGCACTGCGGTACATCAACACGAAGATCTCGTCGTGCTGAAAATACCCACACTATTCTACACGTCAGTTTGCACAGAACTGTACAGACAGCGCACCGAAGACTTGGTATAGTGCATGCGTTGTTCTGCGCCGGGCCACACTCGGAAATACTCAACTCTTCGGCCAATCTGCGCTCTGTGTACGGGACCGCACACAAAGGCAGGATGTACTATTACAGAGCAGGACGAGGCAAAGTGGAAATGTACACTGTGCGATAAAACAGGACACTCGGCTGTATGGAAACAGTGCGAAGTAATCCAGAAGCACACTGAGGCACGCAAACAAAGGACGGGACCAAAACCCACCAACAAACACGAAACACTAGGCAGGAAATCCGGGATAACACGGGAGCAAACATACAGTCGAAGGATGAATTCCCTCCCCTTCAATCCCAGTAAAGGCAGACTGAACAGGGAANAACACGGGAGCAAACATACAGTCGAAGGATGAATTCCCTCCCCTTCAATCCCAGTAAAGGCAGACTGAACAGGGAAACACTCACAGGGAACAACAACCCAACAACAGCAAAGGGAATAACAATACAGGAGAAGGGACAACAACGCAACAGAAAATACGGCCATGTTAGCAGAAATGCATGAACTGGCCGCTTTTCTGCGANCAGGAGAAGGGACAACAACGCAACAGAAAATACGGCCATGTTAGCAGAAATGCATGAACTGGCCGCTTTTCTGCGATAAACACACTCCGTAACCCTAATGAACCATTTAAGGCCCATAACCACACAGGGGAAAGCCATGGCAACACTACAGCAGAAGCACATGACACTTTACCTCATTACACAGACAAATACTTTAAGACAACACTAACTAATACTCAAAATTAAAATATAAATAAAATATTATAATCATATAAAAATAACCACAACAGAACGCTCCAAATCGCAGAAAAACGTAAACTCAACACGTCACATACACCTTTTCGTCTCGGAATTCTCTGATCGGTCCGGGACGGAATTTAAACGTTTGATAAAACTACATGGCTCTAGCCGTGACACTTCAGTCGTCCGCACACAGGGCTAGAGACAACACCTAATTAGTAACTCTGTACACTACACCAGAATGCTAATAGGTACACTGCACTGGTCACATAGNGCTAGAGACAACACCTAATTAGTAACTCTGTACACTACACCAGAATGCTAATAGGTACACTGCACTGGTCACATAGAGCGCCCTGCCCAGGCTGGTTATGTGGGAACTCGGGAAAGGTGGGAAATAGCCCCAACTACCACACGTTTTCCAGGTCGAGAAACACACATGCTAGTCGAGGTAGGGGTAGGAGGGCTACACAAACTAAACTAAACTAAACANTTTTTCCAGGTCGAGAAACACACATGCTAGTCGAGGTAGGGGTAGGAGGGCTACACAAACTAAACTAAACTAAACAAAATTGAAAATAATTGAATCATTTTTAAATAATAATAACTAGAGACCTGAAAAATTCGTGAGTTCAATGACCTGCAGCCTAGACTCTATAGTCTTATGTACAAATATTCCGATATCAACTGCACATTGGTTGTCTGCTGACTCAGTGAAGGTGACGAAAGGGCCAGCCTTATCCTGGAGGCGTCAAACACCGCGTGGACCAATGACTAAAGTTACATATACGCAACTGTTTTGAATTCTAGATTGTCTCAAAATGAATCCACGAATTCTTCAGGTCTCTAATAATAACTAAAAAAAAAACACGAAAAAAAAAAATATATATATATATATATATATATATATATATACTATTTTCAGTACTAACTATTCTTAATACACCGACTTGATATTCTGTTTCAGGTCGTGAAGAAGGGAGAACGTGGGGGGTTGGGGGGTGACTCTGCTTTTACCATATTCTGTATAGATTCTGGTACCAAGGGGCCCTCCAGCTCTTGCATACTAACAATATTTCTAATTATCACTACACGACCACACGACGAAACGTCCCCCGAGGACCACCCCGGGTGACAAGGGACTCACCTACACATTACATGCGAGATTAATTAGCACACTTGTACACAACATGCCAACATGTTAGACAGACATCGCGACACTGACATTCGCTCCAGCCGGGAGACTGAAGTGAAGCTTCACTCCCCGCCGAACACAAAAACGCGTAATTTCAATATAAAATAGGCAACGCCAACAAACAGCCTTAACGCGGGTCCGGTGCCCAACATAACACAGCGACACGGCACCCCGCCACCGACCCGATGGTTTGAGTATGTGTCGGGGTGCATTTGTTTTACAAACACCCTGAGAGTTATGGGAGTCTGGGCTCCCATAAATCATGACACCGAGGCCATTCTGTGGCGTGTGAGGGTTCGGCGGTGTATTATTTAACTACTCTGTTGTTCAGTTGTGAGCGGAGATACTCGCGATGTCCACGGGGTCGTGTACTCCCTTCCCCCAACCCTTCGCCATTTTTCTTTGCTGGCCCTTCGTGAGCAAGTGAGTGGAGATATTAGGACTGCCCTCAACAGCGGAGTCTTGAGAGCCGATGAGGGCGATTGAGGTGAGTATGGAGCAGCGCCGGAACGAAAGGGTGGGGGAAACGGGAGATCCCCGAGAAAATCCGCTGAGCAGCNTGGCATCGTCCGGCATCCCACCTGCGAAATTCCGGGAGTGACCCGGCCGGGGATTGAATCCGGTTCGCCATAGGGGGAGGCTAACCGCTCAGCCACCGTGGTCCCATCTGATATGCCGAGCCCAATTACCAAGATGTGTACTCTTAAAGACGCGGGACCAATAACAAAAGGAGAATTACAAGCATGAACGTAGGTTACTGAATTCTAGTCAGCGAGGAATACTATGTAAAACTCAGGCGTGCCCAAGTACACTCTAATGACGGCAAAACTCTCCCTGTTGTGGGTTTTGATATATCTACAAAACTTAGTTCAAGTCTTACAATGATCTTTACATGAGAAGTAACTGCTATTATGTAAAGAATACTTATTACTGCTGAATTTTAAAATTTGTCAATTCCATTTTTATGTTTGGTTTTCATAGATTTAGTCCGTGTGTAGAATGTTCTTGTTTTAGTAGGGATATTTTACTTTCCTGCCTCTTTAATACAACTAAATTAAATTTAACTAATATAAGTCAACAATATTCAAATTACTGTATTAATTAATTAATTGACGTAAGTTTACACAATTATAAACATTATTTCTTCGCAATAGTTTCCATAAGTATTAAAAAAATATATTGCGAAATGTGGTCTTCTTATAATATCGTATGTTGGCACATCTCTTGCGTAACTATCACTATTTAAAAATTTAAAATCAAATATTTCGCCTGAGAGAGAAGGGCCCCATGTTCTCAGCATTATCGGTGGCCGTCGGTAATGCTGTTTGTGCACACCCTAATGACGAAGGCTGCACTCGCCTATGATCGGAAGGCAATGCAATGCCTGGCAGAGGAAATGCCACGCCACGAAGGCGTGAGTGCAGTATCATAAAAGGCGCAGAGCGGATGTATGTATGTCTGTTACACATTTCATTACTATTTCTGGCCAGTTATACGAAGCACGTGGGCTATATAGGCAGACAACCAACACGCGAGGCCATCACTCCAGACTTCACGACCACGCCAAGTGAGTGTTTCTTGTTATCACTGTCTCAGGTGAACTGCACCGAATGAGTTTCACAGGATTATGGATCAGATTCTGACGGGTCTTACTGGCATTGCACTATACTTCGATAATATAATAGCTAGGGACAAGTTTTTTTCACGAAAATATTCATGGCCATGCTATACTTCATAATCTCACGCCACGACCAACCCTTTCCTTTGGTTATTGACCGCGTGTCTACCTGAGAAGACATGGTCTGATTTGACTGGGCCAATCGTAACAAAGTACTCCGATACTGAACGTACATGATTCGCGGACAGACACTTGAAGCACGTTAAAATCACCCAACCGCGAAAGTGCATATGAATTAAAATGTTTTGAAGTACAACTCGTCTTGCAATCTTTTTGCGGAAAACGCCTGCTCCTGATAATAGTCCATGGTACAACATTAGAGCAATGCTTCCCACACCTGCGTGGATGCCTCGATATATTCAAAACATACGACCCACACATCAATAAACACAAGTGTTAATTTTTCCGGACAAAATAAGAATATCTGGAATACGTTATAGATAGACACCTGAAAAATTCGTGAGTTCAATGGCCTGAAGGCTATACTCCATTGTCATATGCAAAATAATGGAAATATCACTGTTCATTGGTTACTTGTATTAGCGGAAGAGGGCGATTGGTTCTGCATTTTATTTTCTCTTTATTATTGTCTCAGAGTTGTCCAGGTGGTGTAAACTAACAGGTGGACTAATAGCATAAGAAATACAAACGTACGACGTTTCGAATTCTAGCTTGTCCGGAAATGAAACAGCGAATTTTCCAGGTCTCTAGTTATAGAACATAATAAAATAGCCAAAAGTCGCTAAAAACAAAGGCCAGATAAGATTCCTCATGTGCAAAAAATGCTGATGAAGTGAGAACATTTTTTAGGGCTTATAACCCATTATGCCAGGTTCATACAAAATACCCCTGCAACAAGCTACCCTCCTCGGAAACGTATTCAAGGAAAAACAAAATTTGATTGGTCAGCTATCTGCGAGACAGTATTTCCGAAACGGAAAAATTAAATAGCCGGTGATAGAGCACTAATGCCTTTCTATTAGGAATTACCTGTCACTGTGGCATGCAATGCTTCCACAACAGAGATAGCAGGAGTAATATCTCATGTATAGGGCCAATAATATTTCTCGCAAATATTTTGCGCAATGATTTCGAGACAATGTATAGTTCAAAGGATTCTAGGGTATCCCATCTTTTCTGATAGGCTGAAACCTGTTCTGGCCCGTGTTAACTGTTTGCGCACGAATCACGATGGTTCAGTATCGGAGTTACGGAACCTTGAGTAGCTTGGTCAAATACGGAAACGACACCAGCAGCCAATAGAGGCACGACAACAGCTGAGGTGTGTATATAGTATTGAAGTCTACTGTGTACTCCGATTTTTACGCGAGAAATCACTGGCCCTACTCATGTGTTAGACGCTGATAGCTTTTGCTTCCAGATCCCTATCAAAGGCAGAAATGCGGTACAGCCAGTTGGACCGGGAGGCTCAAGCTATTATATTCGCCCTAAAAAAGTTCTATTATACATATATGGAAGGCGATTTACACTTATCACGAATATCAGGCCACTAACTCACATATGGCTAACGAACTTCGATTATCAAATTAAACATAAACCAGTAAGTGAAATCATTCATGCTGATTTCTTCTTAAGATATCACAGCCAAGACTCCACGTCAGATTACGAGCAGAGTGTCGCAGAAGAAGCATCACTCATTTCAAATGTCACTATCTATCAAATTTAGAATTTAGCCACCAGCTTTAACACTCTTGCTGCAGAAACAGATAAAGACGAACAACGAAAATTAAAGTCAGACCTACTAAATGGAGCAATAGTGACTCGGAATACTATTAACACGAAGGAATCATCTTCAAGGGTAAGCGCGTGTTAATTCCAAAATCCCTGCAAGAACCTGCATTACATGGATTACGAGTCACCCGCCCGGGAATCGTAAAAATGAAGCAGCTGGGTCAACAATGTGTTTACTGGAGAAACTTCGATGGTGAAATTGAGAAATGAGTCAAATGTTGCCCTGATTGTGCTCGTGTGAAGAAGAACAAGCCAAAGGTTCCTTCCTACCCATTCTTGGGAAGAGCCTACAAAACACTTCGAAAGGGTTCATATTGACTATGCTGGACCTTACTTCCTGGTCTTAGTTGATGCGAGATCAAGATGGGTGGAAGTAGAAATTTCAAAACATGCACCCACCTGTGAATCCACCATTCGGCATCCAAAGAAAATATTCGCAGTCCACGGATTACCCAGAATTGTGGTCTCAGATAATGCAGCCATATTCAAAAGCGAAATCTTTACCAACTTCTGCCCCGAATATGGAATTCAGCAAACATCTATACCTTCAGGTTATCCGGAAACGAACGGGATTGCTGAACGAAACATTAAAACTCTAAAACAAAAGTTAGAAGTCATGAAATCATCACAATTATCTCTACAGTCTAAGGTGCAGGAAATTTTGTTTCGATACTGGTCAACGCCACTGAAATGCGGGAAATATCCCGCTGAACTTTATTTTAATAGGAAACTAAAAACTAAATTATATCTATTAAAATCGTCTGAGAAACGACAAGAGTGTTACGCAACTCCGCCGGTTACACGTCACAGGAATTTAAGCGTAGGAACTAGGGTGCAGTCAAGATTGTGTCCAGGTAACAAATTATCTCGGAAACTTGGAGCAATAATCAACAAATATGAGATATTTCATTACCTTGTTCAACTCGACAAAAACCACAAAATTAGGCGTCACACTGACCAACTGCTGAAGTTACATCAAAATATTCCATTCCAAAGACATAGTGTAAAGTTTATCCTTTTAGAGTAAATATCCTACGAATCATGAAGATCGTACAACTGTATTGGAACCAGCTTCCAGGGGACAAGAGATTGCGGTCCCCGAGCCAAAAATAATACCTCCAATAAACTTTCAAACAAGAAGGTAACAAATATGAAGACAAGAACTCAAATATCTTAAGGACTATGTTTCTACATTAAATATATTTGTAATATTCAAGATTGCTCAGTTACTTCATTAATTTTCATCTTCCAAAATTTAGTTCACACAATTCAAGCTGTAAATATTACTAAAATTCTGAAATGCTCCTTTTAAGCATGGGATGTTGTAATTTATTTCTACAATCGATATATATTTTAATTAATCCTACCATAGAGGAAATTAACATATTTATATAACGTACAAAAGAAAAAAAAAGTTTAATATAAAATATCTAACATACTATGTTTATGGTATTCAATTCAGTGTGTCAATTAAATATTACATGTATCAATAAAAACAAAATTGGGTGCAGTTTTTATGCTAAATTTGAGAAGGTTGAAGGTACGACGAGTATATGTGCCTTTGTGTGCTATAATGGTTCAAATTTTTGCACTTTCGGTGCCAACTGCGATGTATAAATATGCTTTCAATAAATCTAATGAAAAATAATATTTAGAATTATTCAGGTTTATGAGAATAACGTCAAATGTTGGAATAGTATAGTTTGCCGACTGAAGTTGTGGGTTTACACATACTTAATAATAAACAGAGAGTCGTATGGAGCCATCTGCCTTGGACATAAAAACAAAAGACGACGCCAAATCACGTTCTTGAATTTTTGAAATGATTCCTTGTTCTTCAAGTAAGTTGAGTTCCTCTCCCGCTTTTGATTTCAAAGCGTGTGAAATTTGCCGAGCTTTAAATGCAGTAGGTTTTGCATTTGGCTGCAATGTGAGAGAAATGTTGGTGTCTTTTGCGCATCCAACCCGCTGTTAGAATTTGTCGGCATATGCAACATACATTTATTTTTTAGCGCATATTGGGTCTGAGGAAAATATTGGATTGGATTGAATGGAACACAATTGAATGAATACAGACTCAACTTTCTTGGTCCCATTATATTCTACGGAAACGTCAATCACTCCGATTCGATCAAAAATGCTTGTAGTGTAAGATCTGAAACGAACGTTTGGGGGTCGTAATTTTGCATTGAGTTGCAATCTGTTAAAAGATGCCTTTGGTAGAAGTTTATATCCAGCATCTGGGTCTAATTCGAATAGCTGATTTTTACCCTGAAGTTCAACACTGATGTAATAGTTTTGTGTCTCTTTATTTTAAATGGACTCTTTCATGTATATGTCGATAATTTGGAATGTGTTGTAAGAATCAGATTCACTGCTTGCATGGACTGATGATGCATTGAGATTTTTATTTTGGCGTTTTTGGATACATACCGTATATAGCCCACGTAAACTTCTCTGTCGCAGAATTTACATTTAAGTAGTTTTTTATCTACTCGACAATCTTTAGTGTTGCGGTTATTCCAGCAACAACAGAGACATAAGCCTTCAATACCCAAATTTCTTAAATTTAGATGCGATTTGGGCAGAGGCTTTAGCTGACTTTTGGTTTTATCGATAATGTTAGGAGTTTGATTTCTATGTGATTGTGTGCTGGGTGTCGTTTTTCGATGTCTCGATCTTGAAAGTCAGTATACGGGCTCAGTTTTCGCAGCCAATGAATTCTACAGCTGTTGATTGGCTGTATGCGATGTTTCGAGGGCTTGGGCTTTGTTAACCGCATCTCAACATGTCAAGTCACTTTCGAGTAGAAGTTGTCGCCTGATTGGTCATGAAGGATTATTATAAATTGTGATTTAAAAAATAAATAAATCAACTGATTTTCCGCATTTGCAAGTAAATTGACAGTGAGTTACAAACTTGCGTAGTTCGTTGACAAAATCAACTATTGATTGGCCAATTTCTTCAATCATACTAATATTATAAATGCGAAAGTCTCTCTCTCTTTGTGTGTATGTTTGTTACCACTCAACTCCATAACGAATGAACGAATTTTAATGAAATTTGGTATGTAGGTACTTTAGGTCCTGGAATAGGAAATAGGATACTTTTTATCCCGGTAAATTGTACGGATCCTGTGGAATAACAACAAAATGTAATTCTGCAACGGCTGGGAACGTGACCGAAATATTTTTTACTCTAGTATCAGAGTTTATCAGGCCACCCAAGGACCTCTGAAATGGCTTAACGACTACTATCAATCGATAACAACCGGGAACGAATATTTAACGTGCCCTCCGATGCCCGGTACCGCTCAGATGTTATGCCACTAAACGGTGACCCATCCAAATATGTGCCGCTGGGAACGTTGCTTAACTTTGGTGATCACTTAAGATCCCTCAGCCAAGCGCAGAAAGTAGTACCTAGGTACACTTATTTCTGATGCTACAGCTTGATGAAACTCATGTTTTGATTTTCATACACCGACGCTGGAAAGCGGAAATATGGTAACTACGCGATAGTTGCGCAAATACACTCCAAAAAACAACACCCTACTTCTTGGCTATAGGGGAAAAAATATTTCCTTCCTTTTGGGTTGCCGCAATAAGTTAAAAACCCAGGCCAACACAGTTAAATATTATAATTCAGTTATCACATAAATGAATTGTCTTTTCCCAATTTATTTATTAGTGCATCACTGCAAAACTCAATTGTACCCGGGCGATGCCAGGCCGGTTCGCTAGATTCACATGAAAACTTTTGCCTTTTAACTATTACATTTTTTTTCCAATTAATTGATCTTTGAGAGATTTAAGAGCGTCTTCATATGTTAATTGGTTTATGTTATTGGGTGCTCAGGAGTGTTTAAGAATATCAAATAATTCTGTTTCCTAGACTGTTTATGAAAATTATCTTTGCAACGTCTGTATTTTTTGAACATCTTTTAAAATCGAAAAAAATTAGAAAACCTCTGTACATATTGGGAATAACGTGCTTTGGATTGATCAAAAACTTCAAATTTATGAAGGAATATTGAGTCTATCGATTTTTTCTCACGCATTTCTTGCATTGATTGCTCTAGTGTAGTTTAGAATTGCTGTTGTTGGAAAACTAAACATTTTTCAAACTTCTCGGCATTCATTTTTGTTTATAGGATAAAATATTGAAACGATATTGTTAGCTATATGCAGCGACGTATTGAACATATGGTTTTGAATGAAGCGAAAAGTGGTTTGCCTGGAATGTCGGCTTGGAGTTACTCTAAGTAATTTGGTGCTTCATATAGAACACTTCATTTTTCCTTTTGTAATTGTGCTGTTCATTTTATAACTGTTTTGTCCCTGTCGCCAATTTGTTGTGTTTTTATTGATACATTTAATATTAAATCAACACACTGAAATGAATATCATAAACTTAGTACGTTAGATATTTTATAATGAACTTCTTATTATTATCTTTAGTTTGTTTCTTTACATTTCATAAATATGTTAATTCTCTCTATGTTAGGATTAATTAACATCCATAGATTGTAGAAATACATTACAGCACATATGGCTGTTATACATTTCATTACTATTTCTGGCCAACTGCGCGAAGCACGTGCGCAATAAAGGCAGGCAACTAACACGTGATGCCATCACTCAAGACGTCACGACCACTCCAAGTCTTTTGTTATTACTGTGTCAGGAGAACGAACAAGCCGATAAGGCGCCGTCATAGGCAGTTCCGTCAAACAGGTGAGTTCACGTGAAGTTGCGTTGTACGTTTCACCATACTGCCGGTTGTCCCTTGCGCTGTATTACGGAAGAAACAACGCGATGACACAACCGTAGCACAGAGTACATAACAATACAGAGTTTAAACAGTGGCTTGTACGCCACCGGCCAGCAACATGTGGGAACGCCGTGGGCCAATCAGCGCCTGGTAACCTTCTCGCCGGCCGGGAGTCCAGCCAATAAGGGATCTTCCGCAGGACGCAGTAGCCAATCAGAGACACAAGGCCGTCGTCAGAGCCTCGCCCAGCCAATCAGAGAACGGGCAAGCCCACATCAAAGGAGCCGCCATGCCATCTCGACTCTGTGTACGTGTGTACTGCGAGACCGTGGGCCGGATTTGACGACAGTGTTCCCGGGGAGGAGGCGTGCAAAGTTGCAGCGGGACGGGAGTACGGATACGGACGCACAGAGCTCGCTGATGGTCGAATCAGACGCCGTACCGTAGCAACCCCCAAGCCACGATTGGTGGTACCAACACGGCCAGGGTCGCACCGATTGCTGGGTTGTTGCCCAGCGATCTGTCGCGAAGGCTATCCATGAAATCAGGCAATCTTCACAACAGCGTAGAACGGCTTCGCACAAGAGCACGTGGGATGCGGAATGGAACAGCGCTTTCTAATCTTCAGCGACGAACCACGTTTCCGTCTAACCAATGACGATCGACGTGCGAGAGTCTGGCGGCGACGTGGTCGTCAAACGGATTCCTCTGCTGTCGTGGAGCGGGGCGTCATGGAACGGGGAGCTATTACTGCCAACAGCCGTCCACCTCTAGCGTGCATTGTGGGCAGGGGCGCCTGTTCTTCCCGACAAGTTGTGTTCCAATGCACTTCAGTTCAGGACCTCTTCCGTGTTTGGATCGTTTGAATTTGTCACGCGTCTTGTCCGTCTGCCCGCGAATCACGGACGGTCGGTATCGGAGAAACTTAGTTATGATTGACTCACTCGTTTAACACAATGTCTTTACACAAAGACAAGCGAGTCAAGTGAAGACTGCAAGTGAGCGCATAGGATATCGAAGCCTAGTCCCGGCGTAAATATTTTTTACGGAAAACCGGTGGCCCTAATAATATAATATATTATTATAATTGCACATATATTTTACATAACGGTTGTTTTTGGACAACACCGACAAACTTCTCCAGGTTATTCCACGCGAAAAAAAAAACTACAAAAATACATGTACCACTTTTCCCTTATGAAGGGATTTAGGCGCCCCCCCCAAATAATTTAAAAATGATTTCGTTTAAAATCTTAACAAACATATTAATTTTTCGTTCCAGGCAGGGACGGTTCTTGTCAATGGGCAGGGGCAAGTGCCCCCCCCCAAATACAATTTAACATACCACAGCATATGAATACTCTTTCACAGATATTTATTTCATAATTTAAGTTTAAAAGTAGCGTTTTTGGTCATTAAGTCCTGCATCACTAGGTTGCGAATAGTGTCTCCTCACTTTGGGCGAGGACGAAATTTTTCCTCGCAGCTTTGGGGCACAGGCGGTCTGTGCCCACGCTGCTGTATGATTTTTCCTTGCCGAAGGCACACGAGGCGTCTCGGAAAGAGCCGAAGTGCGGTTGGATCGGGGCATAAGCCGCCTGTGCCCACGCTGCTGCATTTTTTTCCTTGCCGAAGACACACGAGGCGTCTCGGAAAGAGCCGAAGTGCGGTTGGATCGGGGCATAAGCCGCCTGTGCCCACGCTGCTGCATTTTTTTTCCTTGCCGAAGACACACGAGACGTCTCGGAAAGATCCGAAGTGCGGTTGGATCGGGGCACAAGCCACCTGTGCCCACGCTGCTGCATTTTTTTCCTTGCCGAAGACACACGAGGCGTCTCGGAAAGAGCCGAATTGCGGTTGGATCGGGGCATAAGCCACCTGTGCCCACGCTGCTGCATTTTTTTCCTTGCCGAAGACACACGAGGCGTCTCGGAAAGAGCCGAATTGCGGTTGAATCGGGGCACAAGCCGCCTGTGCCCACGCTGCTGCATTTTTTTCCTTGCCGAAGACACACGAGACGTCTCGGAAAGAGCCGAAGTGCGGTTAGATCGGGGCACAAGCCACCTGTGTCTACGCGGTTCAGGCAGTGCTGTAACAGCTCGATAGATGGCAGGTGCGTCTCTCTGCGATGTGTTTTCTCACGACGTAACGCATTGTGATGTACGTCACTGTTGCACTTTTATATTCAAGACTTGAGAATTTGTGAATATTTTGAAATTAACAGTGCTTGATATCATAGTTTTTAATGTGTGTATTATTCAGTTTTTAATGTTGTTGGTGTGTTAAGGCCTGTCTACAGTCGACCGTACCTGTGGACGTGGACGTATCCGAATTTTGGCATCAAGTGACGTAACTTTTACGCTGTCCAAATATGGTCTACAAATGCGTTGTACGGAAGTGAGCTTTCAGAATATGACACTAGATCACAGTAAATTTGTCACATTATTTACTGTTACGTCACGATTTTTATATTGCTGAATTTTTGATTATATAATGTGCGATATGTGTGATTTGTATATTCATTTATCTTTACGATATAGGCCCTAACTATTTTATTTAAAATAAGTTCGGCAACTGACATCCAATAATTTTCTTTGACTTTAAATTTTTAAAATGTTCATCCTTCATATTTAATAGTTCAGACGGAACGCAGACTGCATTAATTAGCATTTAATCACGTTCATCTAGAGAAAATCCAACTTTCATATCCATTGTTAACATTTACAACCTGAAAATTCCACGAATGCGTGCGAAAGTATCTGCAGTCTTATTTTTCTATCATCTTAGGACACAACTTGTGACAAAAGATCAGTTTTCTGAATGCTTTGACTTGGGACATGGGAGGTTGGGACAGCGCCATGACGTCAGAGGAACACGTGCACCAATCAGCGTGCCCTTGTCTTAAGACACAGGTTGGGATAAAGTAATTGTAGATAGGTTTTTACTGGACGTAATGGAACGTGCCGTATTCATTCAAAAAACAAAGTGAACAGAAATAAATGTGTGTCACGAGAGGCATTAAATTATGAATCTTGGCCCTTCGTTACCAACCACAACTAATTATAACGCGAACCTAGCACACCCAAAAGAAAAATTATACATGTAATTTGAGTAAAAAAAATCCATAAAGCCATTTGGTTAGCAGCACACCGTGATAGAATTGCGTTTATTTGTTTGTGTGGTATTCCTTTTGGTTGTGACGGTACGTGAGTGACTACAGGCGTTGTCGGCCTAAGATAAGACAGGAAAAACATCTAGGGAACGAACTGCATTTGCGAAATGAGATGGAAAATCCAAACTATCAAATCACGATGGTGGTTACGAGCTAAAAAGTACCGGATCATAACTTGTCCTGAAATCTTCTCGTGAAGAACAGGCGTCCCTATGTATTATTACAGACCCGGAAATTCCAGGGATTCACTCGAGGAAAAGCTAGACTTCAAGCTCATGTACATTTGACTTTCCTTTATAATTGGAACGCTGTTTGTAAGCCACGCCCCAGACGAATTTGAGCCAATAACTGACCTGAGAGGAGACAAGGAACAAATCCCGTGCTGCCTGGTCTGGGGAAAAACTGGAACACCAGCCAATGAACAACTAAGTGAGGCTTGAGTGCACAAAGTATAGTGGAGTGTGACTTGTTGCCCAACGAATCCGCGGAATTTCCGGCTCTCTATATATAATACAACATATATAATTCTCTTATCTGGGGTGGCTTACATGCGAAGCTGGTCGGGAAAAGTCTCTCAGCGTCAAACAGCAAGAGCAACAAGAATGACATGCCTGAGCTTCATCGCGATTCCGCGCAAGTGGGAATCGCGGCGGGTTTTCTCGGGGATTCCCCGTTTCCCCCGCCCTTTCATTCCAGCGCTGCACCTCAATTTACCCCCATCGGCTCTCAAGATCTCGCTGCTAAGAGCCGCCCAAATCTCTTCACTCACTCATAGCGATTCCATCCCAACTTCAAGATGGCAAGCGCAACTAACTACCCCACTGGTTTAGTCTATTCGCATATCTGATGTGTATTCACGGTAAAGTTAGCACTTTTGAAAGACCTCTCAATTGGAGTAATGGTCCATAAATGTATTTTATTCTAGCCTTAGACGTCAACTTCCGAGTGCGGTGGAATATACACACAGTGCTGTTATTACTTACATGGCAATATTTATGTAAAATGGAGATTAAAGGATACAAATTGGTCGAAAGGGGGAAAAAAAGTAACTAGGGCCTCAAAAGTGCTCACTTTACGGTAAACAACCATATAGCATCTTATGAATAAAATATTTAAGATATCACCCCTTTTATGATGCGTTTGGCTGTCCCTTAAATATATCGTTTTTGACAAGCTTTTTATACTTCTGTTAACATAAAAGTATTTTAGTTGTTATTAAAATGAATTTTTACTTATCTTGTGTTTATAAATTATAATTTTTAATTTATAATTATTACGAATAAATTGTGAGATATAATAGGTGTGATGATTACTGTCTAGTAAGAAATAGTTCTAATGCAAAATATTATTGAACCGAGTGCGCGCAAATGCGGTGCGTTGTTCTTTTTGGTGTAATTCTCTAGATTTTGTTATGCTTAGTTAAGGGGAGGAACAGGCCGAAAACGTAACTTCACCGGGGCTTCGGAAAAGTTGGAAGTGACCATGCATGGACTATATGAGGAAATTAACTTCACTATAAAATTGAAACTGTTGAAAATGCTCCAAATCAGCGAATTTTACAGTAGAACTGTCGAAAACGTGCCGCTTGAATCAGTGTAGTTCTACTCATCATTTTAGTCGCTGGTATTAACTGTAGTAGTGAATTTGCACCGGCCTGGCAATAAAACCTCACTGCATTCCACTGATTTGCCAGTAGATAGCAGCTGATTAACTGAACGTGGAGTGGCGTGGATAGATTTGGGGCGGCTTTAACATCGAGGTCTTGAGAGCCGACGAGGGCGAAGCGAGGTGAGTACGGAGCAGCGCCGGAATGCAAGGGCGGGGGAAACGGGAGTTCCTCGAGAAAACCCGCTGACCAACGGCATCGTCCGGCACGATTCACACGCGCACCGGGAATGTAGTCCGGTTCGTCTTGCTGGGAGGCGAGTAGTCTGACCACTACACCATCGCGGCCCTTCTACCGATTGGAAGAGACGGGGGTTTATCGCGGGAAAAGTTGTCTGCTTGCTAGGAATGAACGTACTGTACACATGTCCGACAGTTCTCTTTCCTTATTGGTGGTCGTGCGTATATGAAGCCCCAACCACATTTCACTGGGCCAATGAGGATTCTGATACTATAATGCCTGCAAGTAACTTATCCGAGTCAGAACCTCGTTCATCCGATCATGAAAGAATAAACTAGTTAGAATGCTATAGAAGATACGCTGGCTCCACCATCTGTAGTGATTGGTGAATGAGATGTTATAAGTAGAGACCTGAAAAATTCACGTTTTCATTTCGGGACAAGCTAGAATTCGAAACCTCGTACGTTTGCATCGCTAATGCTATTGGTCCACCCGTTAGTTTACACCTCCTGGACAACTCTGAGCCAAAAATAAATGCACAGTGAAATTCAGATCGAATTACCGTATCCCGCTAATACAACAAGCAACCAATGAACACTGATATTTGCATGATTTTTACATACGACAATTGAGAATAGCTAGGGCCAGTGACTTTTCGCGTAAAAATTGGAGCACACAATAGACTTCAATACTATATACACACCTCAGCTGTTGTTATACCTCCATTGGCTGCTGGTGCCATGTCCGTCTTTGACCGAGCCACTCGGGACTAAGTAACTCAGAAAATGAACCTTCGTGGTTCGTGCGGTAACGGTTGACACGGGCCAGAACATTTTCTAGCCAATCAAAGAAGCTGGACGACTCTACAGTGCTTTGGACTGTATCTTGTCTCGAAATCTTTACGCGAAATATCACTGCCCCTATGTATAGCCTACAGGTCGTTGAACTCCCGAGTTTTCCAGATCTGTAGTGATGTGTGTCTGACCTTGGAGGTGTTGCGGGCGGAGTCCTTGAGGATGTAGTCGCGCTCCTCCGGCGAGATGGTGGGGTGCTCCTCGGGGGAGTTGTGCAGCAGCAGGAGACAGAGGGCGCCCCACGCTATGCCCATGGCACCGTACGTGTAGAAGACGAGCTCCCACGACACAGCGGCCAGCACCCCGGTGATGCCCATCGCCGTGATGGTCCCAATGTACATGACTGTCGACAACAACCACGCGCTCCAGCTGCAGTCTCAACCCTGCACCTGCCTTCTGCAACTTCAACCTCACCACCTCTCAAGTCACACTCCCAACTTGAAACAGCGAGAACTGAGCCAAATAAGTGACAACTGCGCTGCTGATCATCAGAGCCAGATAACTCATTCATGCACTGGCTGATTTTCACGGATTTATTTTGTGAATTCCCCCCCCGAATCTCAAGAACTCCACTGCTATAAGTCACTCGTCCCCAGTTAACGCGTTTGATTCGCCCATAGACTAAAACCTTTGTTCCTGCTTGCATGTCAAGGTACAAGCACGCCAACATGCGCTCAATTAAGGTGGTAATGACGGATGGAAAATAGTTCCACATAATAAAGTTAATTAATAGCCATTGTGGCGCTTGTATAGGCACACCTGATTTACTAGAAAAATATTTAACGCAGGCTGGGATTAAATATTTTACTTGCACAATGTAGTTGTCATTATTGACCATGTCGATAATTCCAGAATGAGTTAGTTACTCATGTATTGAAACAGCGAAGCCGGAATTTGTAACAGCTACGATTTATTTTGTGGCGAAAAAAGAAATTATTCTGTGGTAAATATTAGCTTACAAAAATAAGCTATTATGAACACAAACGGGTTGTATGAAGTCACAATGCAATAATTTTCCCACTCAGTTCTTCTTTACGTTGTTATATTTTGGCTCATAATTGCACAGATCATTCATACAAGTTACTGCTTCTCGAGTGTCCAGCAAGTTTCAAAATACTGCAAAGAGATTCTAATGTGTTTTTTTTCAGGCCCACAGCTTGTTGCTGAGAGAGGCTTTCAAAGTTTTGGGATATGCCTAACAGTTAAAATATTTAGATCAAGATTCACAAAACTGCGGGACACGTAGTTCACGACAAGGCGGATATAACAGTGAGAATACTTGTCTGGACACCCCTCTTTCCACTTCTCTTTTCCGGCTCACGGGATCAGGAACCTAGTTTAGATGATGGATAGTTGTCTAAACATTTCCACTTTCTTGTCCCAAAACTTTGAGCAACTATAAGTAAAAAGTAGAATGTTTCCTGTGCATATTCTCACACAATCTTGCCTTCTTTTGGCGAAGTAAGAAAGCCACTGGCTCGGATTGACATACACTGTGAAAATTCGCTGCATTTTTACGAAAACATCATTTGGAAATTAGTTGCCAAGATAATTTTTGTATTACTACAAGTAACGTAGAGAAAATGTTACGAAACGTTAATGTGGAATGTGTAAAACTAATGTCGAATAAGCAAATACTACATATATAAATGCGGAGCTACACAAAATATATTGCATGTTTCATAAAACACCGTTTTGCAAAAATACAAAACTTCTGTTGTAGAGTTACATGGAAATTTTTGCAACTATTTTCCAACGAAAGTTTGGAAAATGTACAACCTTTATTTACCGTGTACCTAATTCTAACCATGAAGGGTTTTAATTTCTCAACCAAACTGACTAGAGATCCTTCAGAACTATCGCTGATTGGTCATCGCTACGTTAATATAGTAACGTGCGACTCCAAGCCATACTTGCAAGAGTTATCTCAGCAGATGTGTTTGTTTAAGGAGCCACTCCAGAGTTTCAGGGGCATTACGCAACCCGCAATAACTTATTTTCTACATTATTATAAATTATATAATATATTTATTAGAAGTGTAGTTACTCTAGTATAAAGTGCGTTCTCCGAAATAAACCCTTAAACGACGGTTTCATCATAAACTTGAGGAATAAGGGCAGTTATAAAGATGCCTTATGCCTAATTTTTGAGAACGGATCTCAAACAAGAGCTATTGCATATTTAAACTAACGCGAAGATAAGTTGTAATATTTCCCCCTTTCTTTTTGCTAGAGGTATTACGAAATTAACTGTAGACTAAATTAGGTTATTACGGGTTGCGTTATGCGCCTGAAACGTTCGAATGGCCTATTAAGATAAAATATTAACTAATTATAAATAACGACACTTACAAGAATTGAGTATGCCATTGAATGTCTGGTGTTCTTCACGCGGGAACCATTTCGAGAAGATTCCTTGCAGCGAAGGGAAAAACACCCCCTGAAATTCACACAAACAACGGAATTAGACAACCGTGCAGTGCTCAGTTCCACCAGAATAAACACGCTTATCTAATATTCTCAAGCCACTGAAGATACCGACACTTAAGATAACGTGTCCAAGAACATGTGCATCTGCAACAGTCGAAAAAGTCTGTGCTGACGATTGTTCTTTTGTAATTTTTCGTATTACTCACAGTTATATAAGTTAACACGACACAGAATTTATCTGGACGTATTTTGATTGGACGAGTGATTTGCGCCAAGCAATTAATGCCACCTTGACACCACGAAAGTTGCCGCAGGCGTACCAGCAGATTCTTATGAGAATTCACTTATAATCTCGAGAGGAAATATATGTTGATACCAAAGAATTCGATTGTATTTTTAAGAGACCCTTAGCAGACATACTGAACACTGCGCGATGAAATACCTTATTCAAGATTACTGAAGCAATGAAGCAACACCGGAGATTGAATGTGCTAACTTTGCATTTAAGCTATGCTCAATTACTTCTAGAAATCAGTGTTTTTAGAGCGTATGCTGCTTTTAATCGAAGCACAACGAGTTTCAGTATGTTAGTTTGTTTTTTCAGTGTTCTATAGCTAGAAAGCTGAAAAATTCGAGAGTTCAATGACCTGTAGGCTATACTCCACTGTCGTATGTAAAATCATGCACATATCACTCTTAATTGGTTTATTTCTGTATTAGCGGAAAACGGTGATTGTGTCTGCATTTTACTGTGTGTTTATAATTGGCTCAGAGATGTTCCTGAGGTGTAAAATAATGGGTGGGCCAATAGCATACGCAAGTATGAGGTTTTGAATTTTAGCTTGTCCGGAAATGAAACCGCGAATTTTTCACGTCGCTATCTAGAGCTTAATAAAGCTTATTTTTTCTATTTTTCAAAACAGTTGAATTCTTATATTGCATTTTTTTCTCACATACGTTTTGTCTTATTTCCACGTAATAGGCTATTTAGAACTTTTACATAATTCTTTAGCAAATTAAAGTCGGTTTTAACATAAATACTTTTACTACAATTATAAAAAGGGAACTAATTGATGAAAGATTTATTGATGGAATTGAAGAGGAGGAGCACAGGAAGTGTGCGATACTCTGTCCCAAATACGAAGGGCGCTCTTTGACAGTTCGGTGGCAGGCAGTTCAAAATATTCCCTGAGTAGGACACGGTTTGCCAGGATTATTTTGTGTCAAATTGACAATATAAACCAAACAGTGTGGCTTTAATATGTCAGAACAGCTAAGGCGAAAAGGTATGTTGTCAAAACACTCATGGCGTTATCTTAGAAGTGTCAAAAGTGACCTACGTAACTGAGACAGAGCAAAGTTGCTACCTGCAGTCAATGGCGGTTTCCGAAACCGCTAGCAGACCACTATTTATGCTAATAAATCGACAACGTGACCCAGTTAAGGCCTTAAATATCTGGGAATTATGGTCGACATTTATTGAGCTGGAGAAGCACTCCAAATCCCCAAACACCTCCGCAAAAGCGTCTGCTATTGTTTATATTTCATGTCTTTTATAGAACAAATCAAGCAAATCCAAACAAAAAACAAAGAAGGAAAACGTAACGATGAATCACAAGCGCACAATATTGTTGGTTTTACCAATTTTCTTTGTGATGGAAATTATATTTGAAACCGTTATTTAAAATAAAACATTACCTCATAAAATTATTATTTAAATGGAGGTTTTGGGGCCATGGTGGCTGACCGTTCAGACTGCTCGCCTCCCACCAAGGCTAACCGGGTTCAATTCCTAACCGGTTTACTCCGGATTTTTGCAAGTGGGAATCGTGCCGGACGGTGCGGCTGGTTGGCGGGTTTTCTCGGGGATCTCCCGTTTCCTCCGCCCCTTCATTCCAGCGCTGCTCCATACTCACCTCACTTCACCTTCATCGGCTCTCAAGACCTCGATGTTAAGAGCCACTCAAATCGCTTCACTTCACTAATTTGATGTTTTGCTTACGGGAGCGAGTTAATAAAACCATTTAATAATTTTTAGAAAGAAAGTACTTGTGATTTTCTTTTATTCCTTTTAGTTACCCCCAAGAAAAAAAGAATGATCGAAACATTCAGTAATGCAATTCCTTATCTGAACAATAGGAACGCTGCTCACTGTCGTTCGAATTCCAAAACCCTAAAGTCCCGAAATCCTAAACGACCAAACAACGATTTCGGACAGGGTTGATGGAACTGAAAACTTACTAACTAGTACAAATACAACTGCTTGGGCGTGCACGTACCGCAGAAGGAATAAGGAACAGAGTGCGCTTTCTAAGTGCGCAGTGACCAACCTCCGATTGTTACAACAACTACCAAACCACCACATTGCTTCCACTAAGGTTGACACGCCTCCAACATAAATTGAGGTTTTAAAAATATGTGATTATCTCCTCAGATAAAGTTTACAATGACACTGATTACATACAATGTTATTTTCTTTCGAAAGCGTGATAGTGTTAAACAAATCAGTGTAAAAATCCAATGTTGTAAAGCTTATATTCGTCCAGGGCGTGGCCCACAAACTGCGATCCAATTGGAAAAGAAAATCAAATGTACATGAGTTTGAAGTCTAGCTAGTTCTGAAATTAATTCGCGAAATTTCCGGATCTCTAATCATGACTTTATAGGCTAATAACACAGTTCCTTATTGCGGAAAGTAGTATCCATTTTAGCTTTTGAATGTTTAAATCACCATATGCTAGATATATTTTATGTAACAATTCATTCTCAAAATATAGACTAAAATTTTATTTTTTGAATATCTCAGTTTTACAACCTATTACCTGAACGTTTCTTACATTACGGTTATAAAACGTTGAAAAATGTACATATTAACACTACCTCTCTACCACTACCTCACTACCACTCGAAATCCTACAATAGCAATATGCAATTGTAAATTGTTGTACTAACATTATATCAAAATTAAATGCATAAGAACCTGTTAAAACATTTTTAAACGTTTAAAAATTAAAAATAATGTTTTTTTTTGGCCGGTTTGGGGCGGGATTCGACCGACAAACATCGCGAGGTGATTCCATATGAAAAATACCGTGGTAAATATACAGGACATTTTATTTATATACTGAATATTAAGGGAGATATAAGCCCTGAAAAATTGCGATTTAAAAATGTATTTTCTTCAAAACATCGGAAACGAAGTGAAATAAAATTATGATTCTCCAAACATTGTTTTATGTTATCGGGATCGTAAACCTAAGATCAAAGTCAAATTAACAACTTCCCCCGAAACGAAAATAACAAGGGTGGCCACCCTCTAATTGCAGGAAACCTCTCTACCGTCAGGAATGAGGAACGTCTGACGCTGGTTTATTGAGCAGTGAGACCTAACTAACACAAATGGCCCCCTTGTTACAAATGTCCAGGACCCACAGTTTTCGCGTGCAACGCGCACAAATATTCCGCTGCAGCGACACAGCGCCTAGTACGTAGGCAACACTACACACGTACCCACTCTGCAAGCGATGGTAGAGGACCATTGTAACACATGCATTAATAAGCTGACAAAACGTAAACCGCCTGTTCGCGTCTGGCGGCAGTCGGCCTTTGATTCCACGCAGGACGTGAAGTTATTGGCACTGCCTACATTCCTGGAACTGTATCACTGCTGCAGCTGATTAAAAACAAAAACAAAGCAAACGAAAACATTTCAGTGTTAACAAATGTTTACTTCACACTTTCATTGCAACTTTAAGACATGGAGCTACATCCCCTCCCCGTAATTACCAACTTTACCAGTCTGATGCCAGATAGCGTGCCCTTTAAAATATATGCAGGCGAGGGCAGTGGCATTTTTTGAAGGTTAGTTCCGAAAGTGCTCAAATAAGCGTAAACAGCATATGGGTGAGTGTAGCCAATGTGTACCATAGACTAGAGATGACGTAGACCGACCTCGCTGGCTGCGTACAACCAATCTCCGTGACGCGAACTGCTTTTCTGTCAACACGACTTGCGAAAACGGCGTGGATTGGATTTGAGGTTAGAATACAGTTTCGTAAACAAGTGCTTAGGGATATTTTTTATTTTTCCTCTAACGAATTTGTAATGCAGTTTGACTAAATTAAAATTGGTACAAATATTTTATTGATATAGCAGTGCTTGTCATTTAAAAATTAAGATACAAAAAAACACGTTCATCATTGTCGACCATGTGACTTTGACAGTCATGTTTATTTGGGGTAGGTCAACCAATGTCGGGTGCATGCGCAGAGGACGAAAATCGGTCTGGAGAGAGGAGAAGTTTATGCGGCTCGTAACAGCGAGGTCTTGGAGAGCCGACAAGGGTGAAGCGAGGTGAGTATGGAGCGGTGCCGGGATGCATGGGCGGGAGAAACGGGAGATCCCCGAGAAAACTGCGCTACCAGCGGCATCTTCCGGCATAATTTCCCCGTGCGAAACTCAGGGGAGCGACCCTGCCGGGAATCGAACTCGGTTCGCCTCGGTGGGAGGCGAGTTGTCTGACCACTACACCACCGCTGCCCCCACATTGATGAGCTGTTGACGGTAAACTGAGCACTTTTGAAAGCCATGTTTGAGATCACCTTGCATGCTCGATATGTATTCCTCAGCTATAATAAATATTAACACTGTCATAGGCCTCATCACTTTGTTTTTGCTTCGGTCAAGTGAAACTGTGAAGATATTAGAAAAGTAAATCTTTAAAAAATCTGCTAATACTTACACTTAGACGTATTGAAAAAAAAAAAAAAAAAAACCAGACAGCAGTTTTTACAAATATTTTACCTAACACTTTCTTTTAAACATTAAAGGGGACCAGTCTCTGCCACCTTGAACCTTTAGAATCTTCGCAGAACCTTGTATTACATATTTTGTATTTTTTTTACGGAACGACAGGACACAGAACAATTATTCGTTCATTTCATGAATTAGACATTCCTTGACTACAGTGGCTAGTTCAACTGATGTAGTCCCCTGCAAGGAAAAATCATCTACTTATTCCCAGCTGTTACTAGCAAAAAAATTAATAAAGACAGTGAAAAAATAGCAACTTGATAAAGTGTGAGAAGGTATTATTTATAGCGACAGGTGTTTTTCGCGAAAAGATTTCAAGACCAGTTCTACTCCAAAACACTTTTGTTCACATGCACTTTCGTGGTTGGGTGAGGTTAAATGCCACGCGCCTCAAGTATCTGTCCGCGAATCATGGACGTTCAGTATCGGAGTACTTCATTACGATTGGCCCATTCAAATAAGAACATGTTGTCTCACGTAGGCGCGTGACCAATAACCAGATGAAGTTGTGGTTGTGGTCGTAGAATATTGAAGTTTAACGTGGGCATAAATATTTTCGCGAAATACACATGTCCGCAATTATTTACGCTGTGTCGTGTGCAAGTTCCGTTAAACCAACTTAAAGGTAGGTTACGAGGAGAAATGTATAAATTCAAGATGGCGGGGACTAATCCTCCTCAAGGAGGATGGAACTACTTCCACTACTACATGGAACTACTTTCACTCTGTCGTTGCCAAGTTTACAGGCCGCATGCCACTCAAGTGCGTCCGTTTATATAGATACAGATAGGAACGGTGACATCTTTATAAGGTTTATATAAGAAATTCTCACTTTATGGAGACCAGAAAAATTCGCGGATTTGTTTCGAGACAAGTTTGGAATTCACAAACGTGTACGTTCGTGTTACTTTTGCAATTGGTCGACGCAATGTTTGACACCTCCTGCAGATATATCCGTAGGGACAGGTGTTTTTCGCGAAAATATTTATGGCCATGCTAGACTTCAATATCCTACGTCCACAACCACAACTNGTTTTTCGCGAAAATATTTATGGCCATGCTAGACTTCAATATCCTACGTCCACAACCACAACTTCCTTTGGTTACTCTTCGCATGTCTACGCGAGAAGACATGTCCTTATTTGACTGGGCCAATCGTAATAAAGTACTCCGATACTGAACGTCCATGATTCGCGGACAGATACTTGAGGCACGTGGCATTTAAACTCATCCAACCATGAAAGTGCGTGTGAACAAAAGTGTTTTGGAGTAGAACAGGGCTTGAAATCTTTTCGCGAAGAACACCTGCCCCTCTAAATGAGCCAATAACAAATATGTAATAAATTGCAAGCCAAACCACCGAATCGCACTGCCACGACAAGTAGCCAATGAACAACTTCTATCTGCAGGAGAGTATACAAGACTGTGGAGGCAGGTCATTGGACTAGCGAATTAGTCGTGTGTGTATGACAGTTGATCGTGAACATGCTTGAATGTGTGTTACTGACGCAGAGCATGCCGTGCGACACCCTGGCAGCGATGAGCGCGGCCACGTGCCACTGCGCCATGAGCGGGCTGAGGGCGAACATGACGCCGGCCAGGCCGATGCCTCCGCCTATGACGGTATTGGTGCCGAGCAGCTCCGACAGACGACCTCCCAGCAGCTGCGTCGCCACGTAGCCGTAGTAGAAAGCGCTCAGCAGCACTCCTTGCATGCTCTCGCTCCACTCGAAGTCGTAGTGCTTGTGCTGCCAGACAAACATAGATAGATAGATAGAGATATATACAGATAGAGAGGTAGATACAGCTAGAGAGGTAGATAGATATATAGATATATATAGAGATACACATATATATATATANCAGATAGAGAGGTAGATACAGCTAGAGAGGTAGATAGATATATAGATATATATAGAGATACACATATATATATATAGATAGAGATTATGCATATATATACATATATATATAGATTAAGATAGATAAATAGAGATAGTGATAGAGATATATGTAGTGATAGAGATAAATAGAGAGATAGAGAGGTATATAGATATCTATAGAGAAAGTTGGATATAAATATATAGCGATAGAGAGATATATAGCGATAGAAAGATAGATATCGATAGAGAGACAGACAAATATATATATTTAGATATATATATAAATATATATAGATAGAGAGATAGATTTATAGCGATATATATATATATATATATATATATATATATGGCGATAGAGTGTGATATAAAAAAAGATCGATAGAGAGATAGATATAGAGAGATAGATAGCTGTAGAGAGATATATAGATAGAGAGATAGAATAATCTATTCACTGGTGCTTACAACTTCTCTGAAGCACTGCTCAAGTTCTACTTCCAGGGCATTCCCCCGCCTCATGTAAGCAAAGTTTAACCCTTTCATACCCGCTTTAATTACGGTTTCGGTTGTTACAAACAAAAATTATGATGCATTCTGTACTTAATTCGACACAACACTTGTTTCGTTTTCACCGCCAATGAGCTGTAAACTATATGTTCGGCTACAGTTATATGAACCAATTATTACATATACCAGTTATGGCGGTGTGCGAATAATTTACCCACAGGTAAGATCATTGGTCATTAAGCTTCGCAGTGTTTAGTACAGACCAAACATTACCTACAGGCGAGCAAGGTACACAATCGTGTACACTCGGTCTGAATGGGTTAACCGAACCTAGAAAATTAATCAGAGGGACATCACACCGGATTCGTGCGCACTCAGTGGAATAATGTTTTGCATAAGAATTATTTCTTACTAGGCATTGCCAACACACCTATTTTTTCCCCGCATTTGTTCACGATAATTATAAAATAAATATTATAATTAGAAACCAGGAAAATTTCGTGAATTAATTTGAAGACAAGCTACACTTCAAACCCGTGTACACTTGACTTCCTTTCCCAATAGGGTCGCAGTTTGTAAACCACGCCCTGGACAAATTCGACCCAAATAACAGAACTGCAAGAAAAAGAGTACCAAATCCACTGCTACTTATTCTGGAGCAAAACTTGGACATCGGCCAATGAGCAACTGGTTGAGGCTCTAGTACACTAAGGATTTTGACATCTAGCTGGTTGCCAAATGAATCTGCGAAATTACAGGGTATCTAATTGTAATTTGTAAATGAAGTAGTTCAGCGGTGCGTGTTGAACTGTTGCAAGTTAAGCTGTGCTTTGTTCTACGTTATACCTTTTAGTATGATAGTTTATACATCGGGCACTGAATTGCAGTAGTGCACATTACTCCACAGCACGTGTGTGATGGGTAGGGGCAGTGACATTTCGTGTAAAAATCGGAGCACACAGAGTAGACTTCAATACTATATACACACCTCAGCTGTTGTTATACCTACATCGGCTGCTGGAGCCGTGTCCGTCTTTGACCAAGCCACTCAGGACTAAGTAACTCCGACACCGAACCTTCGTAATTCGTGCGCAAACGTTTAACACATCCAGGAAATTTATTAGCCAATCAAAAAAGCTGGATGACCCTACAGTGCTTTGGACTGTATCTTGTCTCGAAATATTTTCGCGAAATGTCACTGCCCCTAGTGACGGGTGATTCGACGGTCTCTCGTGAGTGGCTGCAGTACACTTAGTTTCTCCCGGATCACTGTACTCTGGTTTGCTGGTCCCTTGCGCTGCGTGCGCCGAGAGCGCACAGCACCGAGCAAACACCAGCTTGCCTTGCGACACTCCACCACACGCCACTGCTCTAGGTATAAGCTTGCCTCGGAGGAGCTGGAGTTGGAGGTGTCAGGACTGGGGCAGGCCTCCTCCCCTGCTATCACCGCTGCACTCGTGTTGGAGGGCGCGACCATGGCGACGATGGCGACGGAGAAGCCCACCTTGATGTTGTACTGGCAGACGGTGCCCAGGCAGAGGATGGCCAGCACCACGAACCTCGCAGGCACGCACCGCAGCAAGCCACCTGCAACACCCACAACACGCCTCTGCAACATGCCTCTCCTAAACAACTGGCGCCAGAACCTCGCAGTCGCAGTAACCCAACAAAAATTAAGTATACTATAAAAATTCATCTCAAAAGTGCCTAGTTCGAAATTAAAAAAAAAAAAAAAAAAAGGCGTTTATTTAGTTGCATTTTTGTTCTCGCAATTTATTTTAGCTGGAGGCGACTAGAAATAAATCGATGTTGTGTATACTCGATGTTGTGTATACTCTTTCAGCCTCCGTATCCCTCTTCCCCTCTCCACTTTATACTACTACGCTTATTATGCAGCCATTTCACGCCGTAGTATATTCGCGGAACATTCATACCTTTTGAATCAAACCTTGGAAAAGTCACCCCATGTATGACGTGTTTGGTTGTTTGCTAGATATGTCATGTATCACACATGTGTTATACTCCTGTCTAAAGAAAAGTACCAAATATCTGAGGTTAAATGGAACCCGTAAATATTATGATATATATAATTTGTAATTAATATTAATAAAACAGAGACAATATAGGTGTGTGGACAACGCCTAGTACTATTAAACTGAAAGCGCACAAATGTGGTTCGTTGTTCCTTTGGCGTAATTCTCTTGACTTATTAAGTTTTGTTTGCACGAGGCGAAGGAATGGCCTGAAAGTCAAATTTCAGCAGGGCTTCAGAAAAGTTTGAAGTAACCGTGAATGGACTATGCTTTCTCTCACTTATCTCAGCATGAAATGGTGAGATATCCTTGCCATATTGGATGTAAGTAATATCCATCCATAACTTAATTTCTAAATTCAATACTTACATACCAGTCTTCCCAAGGCACGGCGAACATGTTATTAACAGTTATGTCGAAAAAAAGAACGTATTTTTCTGACATGATTCGCTTTACTTCTGTAGCCATAATCTAAGGTTCCATTATTACTTAATAATTTCTGTCCTACATGAGAAAATTAGGATATAAGTAAAACCGTACAAACTTAAAAAAAATGTAGTCTTCTATGCGATGTAAATTTTTTATTTTTAATGTCCAGTAATGAAGTTTGACTACTTAGATTGTAAAAAATTATGTAATGAATGGGACGTCTCCTCCTTAACTTTTGTTTACACTTTTACATAACAAAATATTGTCCCAGAGGCACTTCACATTTCTTTCTTCGTATACTATAAATGCAGGAAATGAACATGGCTCCACGGTTAGTAAGTAACAGTTTATAGATTTATACGGTTTTCGGAATTTCACTGATGTAATGGAGATTTCCACTTAATTCTCGTGAATCAGAACACCTTGAGACACATGTGTATTCACCAGTTTGTAACAGCCACTTAACTGCCCAAGTGAAACGTATTCCCTTGTCTTACATCACCAATTTGGGTTTCGACTGTGATGAACCCAAGTAGCGGGGCCAAAGGGATGCGCGGTGCAACCAATATTGTTTGCAATTAATGTTTTACAGAATTTAATGCATTGTATACATACACTTAGCTTCGTACACATGGCATAAACTTAATCAATTCATTGCCACTTCTATGATCATAAATTCAAAACCCCTACTCTGCAGATAGCATTGAAACTAACTGGGGTTATCCAGTCGAAACACAACGTGATTAAGAAAGAAATGGCCTAGCTGAAGGAGATGATTACTCCGGTCAGTAGTAGCTTAACTGACTAGCAACATAGGTGATAATCATTGTACGAAATGACTTAGAGAGGAGAGCGCATATTCAGGAAAAGTAATTTAACAGTGATGTATTAGGAGAATAAATATACTTACCGCACCTTGAATGCAAGACTATTGTAACTCAAGATGTCTAATATTCAGCAAATGAAAGTGAAATAATTCTGCCTTTTTAATAAACTTTCAAAGTTATGTCAGCAAGGGAATGTCGCGGATCTGAAGTATTAAAACTGTGTTAATATCTAATACTGCGCCATTCAATACTTTTAAAACATACTGTTACGCGCCGACTGACGCACGGCGCACGAGCTCCAAGCGCGGTTCAGTTCTGCGAGGGTTGGGAAGGGGAGAGGGGACCAACCTCGACCCTTCCCTCTCCCAAGCAGACCCCCTCGCCGGGGAATGATCGATAGCGGTGACCTGGCTGGCGTCACAGCCCCTCCTCCTCCCTGCTGGAGAAACCGACGAGTTTAGAGGATGCGCAAGAATATTCTGGAAACTAGGGACCTCAGTGCAATGCCGCATTTGGAGAAATTTCTGGGCGATGGCATACGAACCTATAAATATTGCAGCGGTCCAAGGGCCGGCAGTCTTTTTGTGGAAGCCAGTTGGCTGAGTGCGGAGGTAGAGCGACGCGCGGTGCAGCGAAAGGCATCGGCGAAGGGGATGGACGATGACGGGAGACTGTGAGGCGACAGCAGAAGAGGTGTTTGTGGTGTGAATGGACGAGAGGGGGTGGTACCTTATGAGTGAAGGCTAAGCATGAGGGCGCTCGGAGAACTCTAGAACATTGCGGACTGGTGGGACCTGGGCTAAAAGGAGGTGGGGCTGTATGAACTTTTGATACGAACTTTATTGTAAATATTGGAACTGTCAAATATGGACATATAATTAGTAAAATTATTGAATAGGTTTTGATACACTGTCCATTAGGACTGATTTTTAATCATTTATATACATTAATTTCTTTGAGGTTTTTGTTAATTGTATTGATTGAATTCTTTAATTGTAAACAGTGAGTGATATAAATTTATTGCGTGATGTTGGGTCGAAAGAATATTGTTTAAAGTTATTGTAATTAAAATTAGGAAATTATAATTAACTCATGTATGTAATTAAGACCTTCATCCCTTAACGAACTTTGTTTAGCCCACTGAATTTTTAAGAAATTGTAACAATAATGCCAAAATTTAGACATTCTAAAAAAAAAAAAAAATTAAATTTTTTTTTATAAATATTAAGTAGGATATTAACTTGTATGATAATTTTATAAATACAATTGTAGATAAAGTAATAAGCCTAGGGATTATTAAGAAATTTGTTAATGGTTACTAGGAAAATGTCGGCAGACAGAAAACTCCGCTCTTTAATCGAAATTCAAAGCGGAGAAATAAAAAGCAAAATAGATAGTGTAAGTGGCCAAATTAGTAATGTTACGGAATTTGTAAGTAGTATAAATGAAAATGCAAATAAGGCAATTCAAGACGTTAATGTTGTAATTGAAAATTTAGATAAGAAAATATACGGTAGGACCGAAAATGTGGACCAAAGGATAGAGTGTATTTGCGAATTAGTAAAAAATAAAATATACTTTGTAGACAAGAATATTGAAAGTGCGAATGAAAGAATGAAGTGCCGAGAGTAAGGCGGACAAGAAGGTGAGCGCCTTCAAGAAGAAATGGCAAGAATTCGTGTAGCAGCCAGGGGAGAAGTCATTTAGCGGCTGGGGAGGAGCTGAGATCAAGGCGACCCAAGAGGGCGGCGAGGAGGGAGTAGAGGTCGCCGACAACACAGCCGTCGCAGGAGAGGCCCAGCAGTTCTGCAGTGTGGGCACGCTTCATTCAATGATTCTAATGACGAACTGAACGCCAAATAAGTGAAACAGTGACCACATATTCAGACCACAGAGTAGATACGCGAAATGGCGTGGTGGTTCTTTTTAGGTGGGCGTACCCCTCTCTGGTTGACTGCGAGAGGTTCCGGGAAAGGGTCCTTCTTCTAACTGGCTACTGCAGGCTGCGAAATGTTCGCTATTGACTGGGCTATCAGGTGGCGAGGAGGCTACCAGTCACTGACTGGCGAACGAGGTAACAACATTATGCTGGCTAGTGAACTCATTTTACGTGCCAGAGACGCCATTTTTTTGGCGTGTGTGAATTGAAATCGCGATATAAGTGGTTATTTCACTTCTGTGTTATTATATACTCTGTGTCCAGACTGTCGCGTCAGTAATATTCCAGCACCACATTAGATAAAATATGTGCATATTGAGTTACTACGTCAATTTTATGAATATTCAAATAAAAATAATATTACAAATCTGCCTCTCAAAAGTTCTGCTTTTGCAACAAAAAAAAAAAAAAAAAAAAGCATGTATCCAATATTCCTTTGCATTTTCCTCGAAATTATCCTGAATTGGGCAACCTAAAATAGCCATTTTCTTCTGAAACTAGACGAGAATTTTTATATTGTGGATCATGTGTTTGGCCGTAACGTGGGAATATATTTCTAGGGTTGTAATACAGCACTGGTTGACATGCAAAGTTCACGTAGTGCAGATATTACAGCGATTAAATCACCATTTAGTGGGTGTACCCTAGAGGAGAAGTCACAAGCATCGTAGTCGAGTTGTTGTCTAGTCCGGGATAAAAATAACTGTTCAGTGATGAAGTAGGTTGCTATGTCGAGTTTAATGACTCACCGACAGCGAGGTCATACAGTCATCACTAGAGACCTGAAAAATTCGCGAGTTCAACGACCTCTAGGCTATACTCCATTGCCGTGTGTAAAATCATGCAAATATCACCGTTCATTGGTTCCTTGTTGTATTAGCGGAATACGGTGATTCGATCTTCATTTTACTGTGCATTTATTATTGGCTCAGAGTTGTCCAGGAGGTGTAAACTAACGGGTGGACCAATAGCATTAGCAATACAAACGTGTACGAGGTTTCGAATTATAGCTTGTCCCGAAATGAAAACGCGAATTTTTCAGGTCTCCAGTCATCACAGACAGAGCGAGGTACTCAGGGAAACAGGAACTGGGCAGTAACCTGCCATGGCCTGCAGTTAAGGATCCAACCCAGATCAAGCCTGTAGTTATTTCGGAAAACCGTGGAAAACCGAAACCAGGACGGCCGCAACTGAGAATTGAACATGCCCCCCCCCCTCTTCCCTGAATGCAAGCATACTGTTACCACAGCGCCATGTCGGTCGGATCATTGCCAAAGTATTCAATGTATCAAGTTTGCATAAATCGTGAAAGACTTAGCTTGCTACCAAAACAATACGAGATGCTTAGAGACCCTACTATTTTCTCTTACAGCACAATACCGTGATATTGTTCTCTAGACACTCGAGCAGGCGTAATTCGTTCATTGGCTGCTGCCGCAGTCGGAACTCATCCTCCTGTTACACTCGGCCACACAGAAATAAGCCACACTACTGCTTAATATTTACTGTTGGTCCACCAGTCCTACAGACTGAGTTGGTAGAATGGAGGTTGAATGACACGCGTGAAACTTACTTGTGGTTTTACAATGCCTAGCCTGTTATCAAATTGTAATGTAAACATTGGGTCTATAATAAGGATTGCTGATCTTAGACGCAACGATTTCCCTGCGTAAAATAAGGTCTGAAATAAACATTTTTCTTGAATTTTTTTGAACACAGCACTTTTATAGGCCTAGCTGAACGTGTATTTTAAGTAGTTACTATAATTTCGTATGTTAGTGCGTGCTGTTTTTTTCTTGTTAATACATGCATAGATAAAATAATGCAAGATCCATCACTGTGTCCCTTACAGCATTTTTTCCAGCAGATGATTGACACTTGTCAGGACAAGGCGTGGCTTGGAATATGGGAAGGCGGAGTGAGTCACAACTGATGGCCAGAGACCTGCAAGATTCACGTCATTATTTGGGGACGCTTTAAACTTCAAACACGCGTACCTTTGTATATAAATTTGTCATTGGACCATATTTTACTTGACACTCCCTGAGTAACTCTGCACCTATGAATGAACACGTCACACTTATGTAGTCCAATCACGTGAATTTCAGTCAAAAAGGGGAGTTGACTTCTCATATATGCANTGGACCATATTTTACTTGACACGCCCTGAGTAACTCTGCACCTATAAATGAACACGTCACACTTATGTAGTCCAATGACGTGAATTTCAGTCAAAAAGGGGAGTTGACTTCTCATATATGCAGCAACCAATGGAGAAACGACGCCAGCTAGAGGATCTACAGCACTATGAAGTCTAGCTTGATGCCAAATAGTAACGCGAATTTTGCAGGTTTTCACTTATGACTAGGGGCAGTGATATTTCGCGAAAAGATTTTGAGACAAGATAAAGTCTAAAGCACTGTAGGGTCGTCCTGCTTCTTTGATTGGCTAAAAAATGTTTTGGCCCGTGTTAACCGTTTGCGCACGCTTCACGAAGGTTCAGTGTCGGAGTTACTGAGTCCTGAGTGGCTTGGTCAAAGACGGACACGGCACCAGCAGCCAATGGAGGTATAACAACAGCTGAGGTGTGTATATAGTATTGAAGTCTACTGTGTGCTCCGATTTTTACGCGAAAAGTCATTGGCCCTACTTATGGCACTTGTAATTTAATTATATAGGATAATTAATAAGGAATCACTGCAACTTACAGGGATTATTCTTTAAGTGTTTTGGAGCAAATTATGTCATATGAATGTGGGTCCTATTCGCAATATTTACAGAGTAATTCGAAAAATTGGAAACGCAATACAGTGAATAGCTCGTGACATGTTTCTGACCGTTTGACTAGTGGTGTGAACAGCGCGTGACCTTGACAATCGTGAAGTGTGACTGTATGTTTCACTGTACGCCGCGTGAACGCTGTGCGTCCCTGTGCATTTACTGTGGTTGTAGCCTTTGGTTGTGAGATGTATGTAATTGTGTTACAGTGCTACGCACATTTTTCAAAGAAGAATACGCCGATGCGGTGTCTGATGCTCAACTATAAACCATAAATACTTATTATATATATATATATATTTTTTTTAACTTCTGAAAGGGTTATTCTTTTTTCCTTCACCTTAAACGTTTTTTTCTAATTACTCTGTAAATAATGGGAATAGGACCCTCATTCAAATGTCTCATTTTACTCCAAATGCATTAAAGGAAAAATCTGTGAGTGGCGGCAAATCCTCGAGGATCACTCTGTGTATGGTGAACTACCAACACTAGATAGGAGTGGAATGGGTTTACTTTTAGAGAAACCTCTTGAATCAATCTTGTATTACCTTGGTGATGTTNATAATGGAGAGAGTGGAGTGGAGTGTTTCGGGCGGCTCTTAAAATCGGAGTCTTGAGAGCCGACGAGGGCGAAGCGAGGTGGGTATGGAGCAGCGTCGGAATGCAAGGGCGGGGAAACGGAAGATACCGGAGAAAACCCGCCGGCCAGCGGCATCGTCCGGCACACGAATCCCATGGGCGAATATCAGGGAGAGACCCCGCCGAGAATTGAGCCCGGTTAACCTCGGTGAGAGGCGGGCGCTCTTGCCGCCGAGCCACCACGGCCTCATACAACGTGGAGATAACCTGTGGACTTTCTGGCACTAAGGCTTCGGAGAGGGTTGCGTTGTGGACGCTCGGGCCTTGAGAATGAGAGAGCGGACCAAAGAAGCTAAACGAACGAGTAGATTTCAGAGTAGAGAGGAATCCGAGACTGGTGGCAGTGTTACACAGGTGTGTAGCTTGTGAATACAGGGTATCGGTGGACGGCTTGGAATATTTGCAGCGAGGTATTAGAGACCTGCGAGTGCGTCATGACTATGTGGAGTCCCCTGCATGTTCCTGGCCGGACCAGGGCAGGACACAAAGGGCGGGTCACATGAGACCTGAAACATCCCCCTCCCTTCTTAAAAGAACCTCATATTCACACGAAACTGTCATGTTAATGTTTTAAAACTGAAGGGAAATAATATCAGAATTGTTTAAAATTCATATTTCATTAGATAAATTTCATATGGTTTCCTAAAATTATTCCAAGAACCGAAAGTCTCTACCTGCACACATGCTAATGGGAATAAAACTACACCCAAAGAAAAAAAAAGTGAACGTCTACAATTGCTCCTGGGCCGGACACTAGTGACTGTGATCCACCCGTTGGACTTGTGGAGACTGGACTTGTTTAGTGAGATACTGTATTAATTACAGTGTGTCTAACATAGAGTACCGTGCATTTTTGGGTGTTTTTTTTTACTGATGAGATATATTTATGTAACTTATTAAGTAGTTTGTTGTATACTCTGAAATTTTGGCGCTGGTCACTTAGAAAATTAATTAATTCATATTTTTTTACGAAATACTGTTCAATTTGTAGACATTACTTACCAACATAAAACATTTAGACCCCTAATGTTTTGCATGATTTCATGTGAAAATTTGTAATTTTAGTGTTTTTGATATATACAAACAATAAGAATTAATTCGCTTACTGACATGAGATAAGTAATTCACATGAAACCAGTTGCTATGAATTATTAAACTAAGTCTTAAAAATCACTTATAAAATGTTTTTGCAAAAATTACTTAAAATAAGGAATTTTTGCAAAATTTTTATTTGTAGCAGTTAATGATTTTTTTTTTTGCAAAATAAATATTGCTAAGCAAACCTTAAATTGAATCAATACATGACCTTACAGTCTCCCTTGTTAAATTTTCTGTAAAGGATTTAGCTTGTTTTATTTGCACATTACACAAAACATTAGTATTGTGATTTTGACACACTTTAAAGTCAAATTATAGGATCTAAAAAAATTCTATACGAGGAAAGAGTGTGTAGTGTCTACAAGTTGAATGTCATTTTGCAGAAATATAAAATAATGAATTTTTCCTGACAAGCATCATTGAAAAAAAAAGGTATAAAATTCTGAGTGTTCTTAGTTGCATGAACACCAAATATTTTTAATACGAGCCTACTGTGCCAGTTAATTCTTGTGAAGCCTATAACAAGTGGATAGTGATGGTCTTTTTCGTGGGAAATCCCTGACTGTACGTATCTCTGTCAGTAGGTTATCATAGGTAAGTACGCACACAGTTCTATTGAAGATAACATTTCTTTAAAATACTTGCACGTTATATGTGTATTTTTTTTCTTTCGAATATGCTACGAAGATAAGAAAAATGTTTTATATAACACAAACGGTTTCTTAAATACACAAAACAATGCGTGATATCGAATTTTGCCATAGCCATATATCTAATAGTAAGATAATTTAGTTAGGTGACGTCATTAACTTTGTACTATCCAAGTACGGGATGATGTTATTTACAAGTGGAAGAGTGATTTTTAAAGAGACCCGATATTACTGTTTAATAAAGAATTTGTCTCACGTCTGTGCGGTTATCGAAGTGAGCCCGTATTTATGTTTCTCCTCATCGGGAAGCATAGGGAAAGCTAATTTTTCATGATTTTAGTAAATAAAATTTACAACTACCAAGAGAGACCACAGATGTGAAACACGTCCGTTTGTGTAAATGTATACATACGTGTGTGTTCATATGTGTACATGAGGAATTTCTTGAATAACTGGGCAGATCAAATTGGCGACATACATCGACTATTGCAAAAATACACATCAACATTCTGGGGAAACTCTCCTCACGTGTAGAGGAAGGAAAAACGTTACGCGAACGCATGCCCGGAAACACTTAGTTTCTCTACGACAGTTTCCATTTCATCACTTACGTCGTATGGCACGCCGGCTGGATCATGGTTGTGTGGAACGCCGTCGCAGCTGTTTTGCGACGGCAGCTGCACGTCACACGTGCCGAGCCAAACGTTTCGTCAGCCACTTATTTCGCCAACCCCAGCCGCACACGCCACCAAAATGGCGTCACGAGCCAGCAACGTGGAGGCACGTCGTTCGCCAATCAGCGCCTGGCGACCTACTTGCCAGCCAGTAGCCCCTAGCCAATGGAGTACATTCCGCAGAGCGCGGTAGCCAATCAGACACAAGGCCTGTTCCCAGAGACTCGCACGACCTGTCAGAGATTGAGTACGCCCACATCAAAGGAACTCCACGTCGCTTGGTCTCTGTGTATTTATTTACTCTGTGATCGTGGTATGTGGTGTCGTCTGCCGTGCACACGAGAGCTGTGATGGCATTCCACACTACCATGATCCAACCCTTGAGCCATGCAAAGTACGTTATATAATGGGAGCTCTAGGCGTGAGGAGTGTTTCCTTAATGTTTTGACGTGTATTTTCGCCACAGACTATATTATATATATATATATATGTGTGTGTGTGTGTGTGTGTGTGCTGTGTAAATGTTTTGCTGTAGCTTCAGGTGTTGTCATGGGAACGCCCTAAGGTGTCGACCTTTGCCAAAATTCGTAAAACGGGAGTCCGAAATTCGCCAAACAAAGAAAAGCGAAACTCCAGAGTTGATAAAACTTACCAGTTAAATATTTATTTCCTACAAATCGCTTGTTACTAATAGCTGTCAGATACTCACGTTCAACTACATGATGCAACAAATTAATTGCACGATTTTATGTGTGGAATTGTAATTATGTCTGTACATGGTTCGCTTACGTGTGTCGGAACTATGAGCAATACACGATGTGTTTGATGATTGGCAGTAGGTACCAACGAACAAAAGTAACGACCTCAACAAACAAATCGCGACTTCCAAACGCGAAGAACCTGTTTCACTGGACGCTACACCTTGTAAGGTATGACTCATCAGTTTAATTGACGTTTTATCTCAAGCCATTGACTCAGTGCACACAATTGTGGACATGACGCACACGCGAGTGATATTTTGTCTGTACTATACACTTCGCAAACCATATTACTGGTCTAGGTTACAATTGGTACACAATACCATAGCCGAAACGAAGCCTACAGTTCATTGGTTGTGATTATGAAACTAGCATTGTGTCGACTTAAGTACAGCACACATCAAAAAATTTGTTGTTTGCAGCGCCTGAGAGAGTAAATTTAAGTGAGTCCGAAAGTGTTGAGCAAGTTCCTGTAGCTTTCCGCTTTCTTTCCTTACGTTATCTCGTTTTAATAATTAATAATTACCTGGCACTTTACCAGCTGTTTACTAATTTTTAATTTTAATTCTCTTCTGATTATTCTTGGTTTTTGTTGAGTTTGTAAACATTTCATCTCATATAATTTGTTTATCTAATACGTTCATTACCTTTCTTACTTTCCCGCTGACATCTTAATTAAATTAAAATTTTTGTCATCTTTCTTATTTTCAAGGTGGTATTCCACAGTGAGTGTATTATATATATGTGTGTTTAATATTACAAAATATATGCTTGCATGTCAACTTTTATATTTATGAGAAGTAGAGACAAATTTAATTTTGAAACTCTATAAACAACAGTGGTGAATAAATATAGGAAAAGGGGAGGGAGAACTTTTGAATAACATTCAAAATCGTCGATACCAAATATCGAACTAGCAACCCTTGAGTTTCAAACCTACGCCGTTTACTACAATACCACTTCCACTTACAATCTTTAAGCTACTTTCCTTAGGGAACAAATAACGTATAAAATTATGCAATAAAGTCACCTTTTGAGAAGAATTGAGGCTGGCGATTTAGAGAACTACCGCACTTCAGGATAACATTAAAGTTCTGCGGGCAGATTACACATTTTCACAGCTGCAGTTTCATATTTGCAAAATATATTGTTTCATGAATTTTTGCGTCGAGACAAACAGTCGTTGGCATTTCATGTCTACACAATATTATCACAGTCTGCTCGGTTGAATGCAAAAAAAAAAAAAAATATTGGACACGGGAAATACACATAGCCGTACGATCATATAAGCACTTCTTTCCTAGGAAAGTAAGGTAAAAGGCAATTAAGTTTTATACACTCGAAAGAACTTTAAAAAGAAAAATACCCTCTCCACTTCGCATCCTCACTATGAGTTTGTTGGTTAGCACGTTATTCAGAAACACATTAATTGGTTTTGCGTGAAATATTTATCATATCATGAAGTAGTTTGCAAATTTTGGTTTCTGGGTTTAAATTTATTCCTGGTTAAAACAAACATTTCCTTGTTGTTTTACATAAAAAGTTGTTTTAAAGTAACAGAGATGAAAATTTACAACGAATAGTACTGTTGTGTTATTTACAAAAGTCTGTATATGTAAAAACATTTTTTCAGTAAAATTTACATATTTCTACATTGCAATAAATCCATACCATACTTTCCTTGGAGACTTGGGATGGTCTTGTATTCAACACCAAATAGAACGCTATATATATATATATATATATATATATATATATATATATATATAGTATTATAGTATATAAATATATTGAGAAATGATTACATGCACTATTAAAAAAGAAGAATTTTACAGTGTGGTACTGCATACTTTCTAAAAAGAAGATAGGAGAAATATTCTAGGGCTATTCGAAGACAGTTAATGTTGACGCTGGAAGGATTAAGGCATAATTAAGTGTTCTAAAGGTGGAATGCTTTAAAGCATTATGATCTCTTCTATCTTTGATTAGCGCGTCATTAAAACTGCCCACCCGTCATTTAAAAGGTTTTTTTTNAAAGCATTATGATCTCTTCTATCTTTGATTAGCGCGTCATTAAAACTGCCCACCCGTCATTTAAAAGGTTTTTTTTAAGACAGCCTGATAATTTGCATAGCTTTAAAGCAATTGTAATTTTTTCCTGGAAATACCAGAATACACCTAATTTACGGGAAACGTGTCTTGATTTCCATTACGTAGCTTTCTACAACATGCGTACAATTGGAATGTTAAGATAATAAACAAAAAATGAGAAGAGCAATGTTATCTTAGACTTTGAGTGCTCTTTATCAGCGACCTTGANATGTTAAGATAATAAACAAAAAATGAGAAGAGCAATGTTATCTTAGACTTTGAGTGCTCTTTATCAGCGACCTTGAAGGAAGGAAGATACACATTTCTTTTCGACAAAAAATTGGCGTCTAGAACATTTTTTATCCTAGAGTAATATATTTACGATATCTCCCATGGAAGAATATTGCTCGACAATATACGTATCTTCATCGGCTATGTCTATCAAAATAAAAACTACGTATGATGAAAAAACTACTTTCCAGGACAGAAAAATTAAAACGTTTAATATATATATATAAAAGCTGATGAATTTATGTCAAAACGTCATTGACGGACCAAAAATATGCGTGAACAGTTCAATTTGAACTTATAAAAATACCTTTAGGCCCTATTAGAAAATATACAAATAAACGGCCACTTCCATGAATTCATTCGGTTCAGGAGGTTACGAACTCAAATCACGGGTTAAGTCAAATACATATGTATATTTGTACGCCATTTTATGATAAAACTACAGTTTAGTTACATATATCCCCTACTCTTTTGCATACTTATGTAAGCCGCGCATTTAAAGGCAACAATTAAAATACTAATAGTTATTTCCTTTCTATTCTCTCAGAAAATGTATCAATCGTTTGAGAATCTCGATAAAAAGATGATGTAATATTAGCTTTTAATATGTTTTTGTCAGAAAACTCATAGACGCGGTTACATCTGACGGTCGCTCAACGTTAACCTTCTTAATTATTTTAGTTTACGGATGTTTAATGAGATAGAATGATGTAACGTTTACTCTATGCATAAAAAGAGTGTTTATTTCGAGGAGTACAGTGTTTATAATTGTTCATTTAGCTGTTCCCTGCAAGGTCGTGTCGTAAAACGGATTACGACACCGACGGTGTTGCAGGAGAACTTTACGAAATAAACAAAATGCAACATACCAAAGAAACGACCAAACACGTGGAGTAAAATATCAACGCTAGCGGGTGATGTTTCTCAGCAGTGTGCGAGTAAATTACGGCAGTTGGCGGGGGGAGGGGAGAGTTGATTTGAGAGATTTGGACGGCTCTTAACAACAAGGTCTTGAGAGCCGATGAGGGTAAAATGAGGTGAGAATGGAGCAGGGTTGAAATTCAAGGGCAGAGGTAACGGGAGATCCCCGAGAAAACCCGCCAACCAGTGGCATCGTCCGGCACGATTCCCACTTGCGAAAATGCGGTCAGTCTAACCGCTCAGTCACTACGGCTTTTGGTCTCGCGAGGAGGGGGGGGGGGATTTGGAAAGAGGTGTTGACAAGGAATTCCCACTCTCATAATTTTTTCCTGTCTCATGTAAGAAAACTTATTTCCCTACCAGGGAAAGCGATTTGCCTCCCTGAAAAAATTTTAGAGACGAATCGTTCCCACATACAAATTAGAACAACGACGCTTAATTTATATCTACTTCAGTTGGAAAGTACTGAATGCAAAACCCACGAGGCCACAGACGACAAAGGTGTACTGACGGTAAAAAAAAACAGGTTTTCTGTGTAGGGCAAACTTGTGTGCCAACCTCGGTGTACTTCATTTCACGCCAGGTACATATTGGAAACACATATCACTGCATTTGGTTCACAAACTGTTAGGGAGTGCGTATTTCCGCCCCCAGACAACAACCACTTAGCTGGAAAACGCGAATCTCCAAAATTATCGAATTCACAAAAAAAAAAAAAAAAAAAAGTCCCCCCCTTCCCAGAAAAAGTTTAATTCGCACCCTGGTTTTGAGGATGTCGACAGCGGAAAATACGTACCGTTTGGGAAAACGCCGTACACTACCAGAAGAAAGTTTACTTCGCTTCGACCTCGCGAACACCGCGCGGGTGTTTCGTCATCGGTGGATCCCCAAACACTCTTTTAAAAACATACTTAAATAAATGTTCACAGACATGTACATTTAATATGCAGGCACGATTTTTATATTTACGGAAAACGGAAGTTATCTCCGTGCTTGCACTGTGCGGAAACTTATTTCCTACAGCTTAAGGTCCCCGTCCGTCTTCCTAGCGCTTGAACTGTGTTGCAGTGTGTTTGAAAAAGTGGTTCTTTGACGAAACTGTCAAACGTGCCCCTACTGGTTATACCTATGAAAAGACGTCCTACCACAGACGAGGAAAGAACGGTACTTTACATTCACCACGCATGCTGTAAATATTATTTTGGAGCCCTGCAATATAGTTAAAAAACGGCCTTTCCGAAGTGCCGCATCTTAAAACGTACTATCCGCACACGAACAGGAGTCTGTACTGAACTTGGCTACAGACTTTACATCAACAAAATTATATGGTCAACGTTGAAAGTCCCGCAGGTACACGCAGCACTGCGAGAACACCGCACGTGTTTTCGGAGCCCTGCGCGTAGCGGCGATGGCGCTGTTGTAGCGCGTGCCAGTGTAACCCTTATAGCCCCTGCGCTTCTCCGCCAAGAAATGAGAAAAACGATGCAAGCAAGAGGGCTCCTTAAGATGTCGGGGCCTTTAAGGACTCGCCTGTGGCCGAGGTTACACGAAACGTACTTCGCCTCTGTAAAAATCGTTGCTCTGTAAGCTTGGATACTCACAATAAGGTCTATAATTCCAATCGCGAAAAGTTAGCACAGACCGTCTGTAATATACGGAAACAACAACAGTACGATTTAACTGAAAATGTGCTTTAATCACACACTGAAAAATATTAATGTTTCCTTATGTTAAGCAAATACGCTGAACAAGTAAGTAGGAAAGTTTATTTATCGTTCATATTTCAATTCCGCCACAGAACTAAATAATTTTAAAATTATTTTTGCCTACTTTCCGAAGATAGAATAGGTTTATGAGATCTCGCTCTCCTGTGTGTGTCCTCACATACAAATTTGGAACCCGTGAACAGAATTTCACCAAAGTAGGCACACGTATAGTTCTTCGTACGGACAAACGACTTTCGTAATTTTCGAACAAGCTGCGTGCTTTTTTTCATAACGACTTCTGTTTGAAAATTTACACCGCCATTTTACATCTCAGGAACTATTTAACTAATTTAAAGTTAATAAACTTTTTGACGGTTCATCATGTGGATACTTAATTTAGAGATATAACTTAGTGGATATTCAATTTAGATTGGTCTGCCAGTTTGGAAAATAGCACTACGTGAAAAAATAAATTATCTGCGCCACATCTCGGGCATTACATGATAGGCCCCGCCAAATTTAGGAAATAACTAAAAATACGGTAGANGGTTACGAACTCAAATCACGGGTTAAGTCAAATACATATGTATATTTGTACGCCATTTTATGATAAAACTACAGTTCAGTTACATATATCTCCTACTCTTTTGCATACTTATGTAAGCCGCGCATTTAAAGGCAACAATTAAAATACTAATAGTTATTTCCTTTCTATTCTCTCAGAAAATGTATCAATCGTTTGAGAATCTCGATAAAAAGATGATGTAATATTAGCTTTTAATATGTTTTTGTCAGAAAACTCATAGACGCGGTTACATCTGACGGTCGCTCAACGTTAAACTTCTTAATTATTTTAGTTTACGGATGTTTAATGAGATAGAATGATGTAACGTTTACTCTATGCATAAAAAGAGTGTTTATTTCGAGGAGTACAGTGTTTATAATTGTTCATTTAGCTGTTCCCTGCAAGGTCGTGTCGTAAAACGGATTACGACACCGACGGTGTTGCAGGAGAACCTTACGAAATAAACAAAATGCAACATACCAAAGAAACGACCAAACACGTGGAGTAAAATATCAACGCTAGCGGGTGATGTTTCTCAGCAGTGTGCGAGTAAATTACGGCAGTTGGCGGGGGGAGGGGAGAGTTGATTTGAGAGATTTGGACGGCTCTTAACAACAAGGTCTTGAGAGCCGATGAGGGTAAAATGAGGTGAGAATGGAGCAGGGTTGAAATTCAAGGGCAGAGGTAACGGGAGATCCCCGAGAAAACCCGCCAACCAGTGGCATCGTCCGGCACGATTCCCACTTGCGAAAATGCGGTCAGTCTAACCGCTCAGTCACTACGGCTTTTGGTCTCGCGAGGAGGGGGGGGGGGATTTGGAAAGAGGTGTTGACAAGGAATTCCCACTCTCATAATTTTTTCCTGTCTCATGTAAGAAAACTTATTTCCCTACCAGGGAAAGCGATTTGCCTCCCTGAAAAAATTTTAGAGACGAATCGTTCCCACATACAAATTAGAACAACGACGCTTAATTTATATCTACTTCAGTTGGAAAGTACTGAATGCAAAACCCACGAGGCCACAGACGACAAAGGTGTACTGACGGTAAAAAAAAACAGGTTTTCTGTGTAGGGCAAACTTGTGTGCCAACCTCGGTGTACTTCATTTCACGCCAGGTACATATTGGAAACACATATCACTGCATTTGGTTCACAAACTGTTAGGGAGTGCGTATTTCCGCCCCCAGACAACAACCACTTAGCTGGAAAACGCGAATCTCCAAAATTATCGAATTCACAAAAAAAAAAAAAAAAAAAAGTCCCCCCCTTCCCAGAAAAAGTTTAATTCGCACCCTGGTTTTGAGGATGTCGACAGCGGAAAATACGTACCGTTTGGGAAAACGCCGTACACTACCAGAAGAAAGTTTACTTCGCTTCGACCTCGCGAACACCGCGCATTTGTTTCGTCATCGGTGGATCCCCAAACACTCTTTTAAAATCTTACTTAAATCAATTTTCACAGACATTTGCATTTAATATGCAGGCACGATTTTTATATTTACGGAAAACGGAAGTTATCTCCGTGCTTGCACTGTGCGAAAACTTATTTCCTACAGCTTAAGGTCCCCGTCCGTCTTCCTAGCGCTTGAACTGTGTTGCAGTGTGTTTGAAAAATTGGTTCTTTGACGAAACTGTCAAACGTGCCCCTACTGGTTATACCTAAGGAAAGACATCCTACCACAGACGAGGAAAGAACGGTACTTTACAATCACCACACGTGCTGGAAATATTATTTTGGAGCCCTGCATATAGTTAAAAAACGGCCTTTCCGAAGTGCCATATCTTAAAACATACTAGCCGCACACGAACAGGAGCCTGTACTGAACTTGGCTACAGACTTTACATCAACAAAATTATATGGTCAACGTTGAAAGTCCCGCAGGTGCACGCAGCACTGCGAGAACACCGCACGTGTGTAGCGTGTAGCGGCGTGTAGCGGCGATGGCGCTATTGTAGCGCGTGCCATTGTAACCCTTATAGCCCCTGCGCTTCTCCGCCAAGAAAGGAGAAAAACGATGCAAGCAAGAGGGCTCCTTAAGATGTCGGGGCCTTTAAGGACTCGCCTGTGGCCGAGGTTACACGAAACGTACTTCGCCTCTGTAAACATCGTTGCTCTGTGAGTTTGGATACTCACAATAAGGTTTATAATTCCAATCGCGAAAAGTTAGCACAGACCGTCTGTAATATACGGAAACAACAACAGTACGATTTAACTGAAAATGTGCTTTAATCACACACTGAAAAATATTAATGTTTCCTTATGTTAAGCAAATACGCTGAACAAGTAAGCAGGAAAGTTTATTTATCGTTCACATTTCAATTCCGCCACAGAAATAAATAATTTAAAAATTTTTTTGCGAAGAAAGAATAGGTTTATGAGATCTCTCTCTCCTGTTTGTGTCCTCACATACAAATTTGGAACCCGTGAACATAATTTCACCAAAGTAGGCACACGTATAGTTCTTCGTACGGACATACGACTTTCGTAATTTTCGAACAAGCTGCGTGCTTATTTTCATAACGACTTCTGTTTGAAAATTTACACCGCCATTTTACATCTCACGAACTATTTAACTAATTTAAAGTTAATAAACTTTTTGACGGTTCATCATGTGGATACTTAATTTAGAGATATAACTTAGTGGATATTCAATTTAGATTGGTCTGCCAGTTTGGAAAATAGCACTACGTGAAAAAATGAATTATCTGCGCCACATCTCGGGCATTACATGATAGGCCCCGCCAAATTTAGGAAATAACTAAAAATACGGTAGANAAATTATCTGCGCCACATCTCGGGCATTACATGATAGGCCCCGCCAAATTTAGGAAATAACTAAAAATACGGTAGAGTTGATAATATACGCAATTTAAATTTATAACACACTATTTTCAACATGGCGGCCTTAGGTACTTAGTATTCTGTTTGGAAAATTCCAACAAAACATGGTATGCTGAAAGTATCAACCACAAGCATCAAGTAAGCAAATATATAGCCTCTTTTGCTCGCCATTTTGTAAGATAGTACTGTATAAAGTATCTGTGTTAGATATCGAGAAATAATCAACCGATTCCTACCAAATTTGGCGGACAAGAAATTATAGATTTGCCACGTATACTGATATTATTTAAGTGGGCCAGACACTTATTTCCAAAATTAAGATAATATTAATATTTTATCTTAACATACACGATCCTTTTGTCCAAGTACCTACTACATAAAACTGAATTTAACTGCATATACTAATTAGTTTTATTGGTAACTCCTTTTTTAATAAACTGATATATATTATGGCCTACATAACGAAAATTGAAATGGTTTTCGTCAAACCAGTTTATACATAACAAGAACAACAGGAACTAATTACGAAAAGTTACTTATCTCTCCGTAAGTTCACACTTCGTCCCTTGAAACTTACAAAAAATTTGTTACTCTGTAAGCATACATTTTGTAATCTTACAAATTTGTCTGGATGAGTTTTACGAGCACTTTTAAACATTCCCACGAGTTTTTCCTAAGGATTAATTTAACAGAATGCTAGCCCAGAAAGCACAAGTGCGGTCAGCAATTAACCTTAGGTTCATACGGAACACCTAATTCCACCCTAACGATCGTAGGTTAGGGTTGGTCATTTCCTGAAAGTTACATAGATAATGTTAACGACAGTGTTTCAAGGACACACGGCACAATGTAAAAAAATAGCTCATAGCAGGATGTCACGTTCATTCTGCTCTCTGAGGCATAAAGATCTACATTTAATGGCCGGCTTCGTGTCAGAAAACCACGCCTCTGCAATCTGACATTTTGGCAATACGTTGACCAGGCCTTTCGTTGACCATGCACGTAGATTTATGGAACAACGATTTACACCACGGGCCATTGGGTTCACAACGTTTATTCCCGCATACCTTAGCAGCATTTAGCGTTTCATTTAGTTAAAAAGTAGCTGAACAGCGAGGCCAGGGGAATCCTACAAATGAATCTGGTCGTAGGCTAAACTTGTCTGCACTTCAGTACACTGGAAGAGCTTACGGATGTTCACTTACTGCTGGCACAACTCGTTACACAGTCCGCTAGTACGAGCTTCGCAAATTTAGAAATATCCAAGTTCTAGAATGAATCGAAACTAATTCGCAAAACTTTCCGTGCCTAATTACGGCTTTCACTTAGAGATCAAACCACAGAGTAGATAAGAAGACAGAGATGAAATAGCAGCTTAATTCCACGNAATTACGGCTTTCACTTAGAGATCAAACCACAGAGTAGATAAGAAGACAGAGATGAAATAGCAGCTTAATTCCACGAACTACAGCGGCATGCGCCAACAAAATGGCGTCACTATCCAGCAACATATCGGAACGCCGTTCGCCAATCAGCGCCTGACGACTTACTCGCCAGCCGGTAGTCCAGCCAATAGAGTACATTTCGCAGCATGCGGTAGCCAATCAGATGCAACGTTCGTTCCCAGACCCTCATACAAGCAATCAGAGAGTAAGTACGCCCACATCGAAGAAACTGCCACGCCAGTTCGTGTCTGTGTATTTATTTACTCTGTGATCCAACAGTTATAAGTTTTAACACGGAATCACGCTACATATAGTTAGGGGCAGTAATATTTCGCAAAAATATTTCTAGACAAAATACAGCCCAAAGCACTATAGGGTCGTCTAGTTTCTTTGATTGGCTAAAAAATGTCCTGATCCGTCTTAAAAGTTTGCGCACGAATCGCGAAGGGCCAGTGTTAGAGTTACTTAGTCCTGAGTGGCTTGATCAAAGACGGACACGGCACCAGCAGCCAATGGAGGTATAACAACAGCTGAGGTGTGTATATATTATTGAAGTCTACGGTTTGCTCCGATTTTTACACGTTAAGTCAATGGCCATATATAACACAGAAAGCAAAATAAATCATTGTAGTATTTATGCATGTTTACGTAATAATTTTAATTCAACGTTAACCCATTCAGACCCAGCGTACACAGGTGTGTACATTACGCACGCGTGGGTAAATTTTGGCCTGTACTGCACACTGCCAAGCTCAATGACCAATGATCTTGCATGTCGGTAAATGATTCGCAAACCGTCTTGCTGGTCCAGGTCATAATTGGTTCGCACAACTCTAGCCGAAAATACAGCCTGCCACTGGCTGTGACAACGAAACAACTGTCGTGTCGACTTAGGTACTTCACGCATCGGTAAAACTATTTGTTCGCAACACACGAAACAGTAAATCAAAGTTGGGCCTGAAAGGGTTAAGAGAGGGAAATACTTTCGCTCCGTCATCACCAACTCTAGTGGGTGCACGCCATTCAGCGGGCCCGTTAAAATACACACAGATAGGAAAAGCGAGGTTTTTGAAAAGGTTGATTTCAAAAGTGCTCAGTTAACGGTGAACAGCCTATATCAAGAAACGGGAGGTTCTTTGCACATTACGTGAACTTATACTTATCGAGGCTGGGCGACTTTTAAACTCACAGCTTCCGATGCGATATTCATTGCTATAATGTCTGCTGTTCTCGTGATCGAAGGGATAACGTAAGAAAAGTAACCCTAGAAAGACTGCCTGGGGGAGCGTCGGCTCGCGTGCGTGAGGAGAAGCCGTAAGAGCGACCTTTGTGCGCATATCGAATGCGCGATTGTCTTTATGACTCTACGGTGCAGACGTCCGGGGAATATTGCTCTCCTCTGAATACAAAGCGGCGACATTCTTTTCTTAGCCGAGAATGAAAAATCTTTAAACTGTAATGATAGTCCATCTCTGAGTTTTTATTGTATAATAAAAAAACAGCATTACAAAGAAAATAACGTCTTTAAGGGCTTGAAGTACGTTGCAGCTTCTTTGAAAAACGCACTTATAGATGAAATTATTAAACGTGCCTCAGTAGGTTTAAGGGGCCGCGGTGGCGGTGTGGTTAGACTGCATGCTCCCCACCAGGACGAACCGGGTCACTACCGTATTTTAGCATGTGGGAATCGTGCAGGACGATGCCGCTGGTCGGCAGGTTTCCGCAGGGATCTTCCGATTCCCCCGCTCTTGCATTCCAGCACTGCTCCTTCCTCACCTCATTTAACCATCATCGGCTCTCAAGACCTCGTTGTTAAGAGCCGCCCAAATCTCTTTCAACTCTTCTCAACTCAGTAGGTTTACCTACGAAAACCAAATAAATACCCAATACGAGGACGGAATAGTACTTTACCAAGGAAGCTATAAATATTACTTTCGAGCCATACAACATCGTTAAAAAAAAACAGCATTTTCAGACTGTCGTGTCTTAACCCTTTAATTCACATATTAATTTACGGTCTCAACTGTTGAAAATAATAAATTTTTCGTTGCGTGCTGTACGTAAGCTGACAAGGAACTTGTTTCGTTATCACAACCAATAATTCGTAGGCTTTGTGCTCGTTTAAAAGTGACGTGAACCAGTCATAACTAGGGCCAGTGACTTCTCGCGTAAACATCGGAGCACACAGTAGACTCCAATACGATATACACGCCTCAGCTGCCGTTATACCTCCATTGGCTGCTGGCGCCGTGTCCGTCTTTGACCAAGCCCCTCAGGACTAAGTAACTCCGACACCGAACCTACGTGATTCGTGCACAACCGGTTAACACGGGTCAGAACATTTTTTTTAGCCAATCAAAGAAGCTGGACGAGCCTACAGTGCTTTGGACTGTATCTTGTCTCGAAATATTTTCGCGAAATATCACTGCCTCTAGTGATAACGTACAGCAGTCGCTCTGTTTGCCAATCAGTTTCTTCAAGAGAAGATCATCAACTTCTGAGCCACGCATTGTACAGCACTGGTCAAGTATAACCTCCCTGTACAACACGTAGACAATCGTCTACAACAGCCTGCCCTGGCACAAGTGGAACTACTCTAGGAGCCTTGCTGATTACTTCGCCGCTCACGCTATCAGGNTACAGTAACCTTGCTGATTACTTCGCCGCTCACGCTATCAGGTAGACTCAAGAAGCGCGAGTGAGTTGCACTCTAGCTCAGAGCTTTGCGCGTAGCGGCGATGGCATACTTGATGTACGTGCTAGTGTAGTCCTTATGCCTCCTCATGTTCTCAGTCTCAAACGCGAAAAAGTCTCCAGGTAGACGACCACATTAAGGCAAATGTAATTTGGCTAGAATTTGGCAAAGTGAATATTGTTATGTAAATACGAGTTGGTATTTCAGTCGTTATGTCTGTACGGAAGTGTAAAGTTAACAGATAGAAGTTGTAGGGGTACTTTTGGCATTTTCTAACAAAAAAAATAATTTGGGTGAGTGTACTTATGCACGCACGTTAGAAGTTGTACTTCTTTGGCGTGACTAAAATCAAATTTTATTACATATGCAAATAATTTACGTAAGTAGGAAAACGATAAAATGACCGAATAAATACATTAAATACACTCAATAAAGGTTTGATTAAAGAACATAATTAAATACTTACAAAAATTAACCTGAAATAGTTGAAAACACTTTCAAAATTTTATTATGCAATTTTTGCCACTAACAAATTTTTCCCGGCTCAATGTAAGTAACATTAATTAATAAGATACATATATATTTACAATATGAAATGTTTTTCAATTTACTTATTACATGAACTGATTTTCTGTCAGTTTTAAATATAACCACGAGCTATGTTGTGTACCTTGCGTTTGTATATAGCTAGACGATACGCGCATACGCGTTGGGTCATACCCCTACCACGTTCACTGTCGAATTTCGTTACGCTGTGCGCGCGCAACTTCCGTTGCACACTAAACTTTTACCCTCAACGCACCAAAAGAAGTATAACTTCAAAAACAAACAAGCTATAAAAACCAAGAATCTAATATGGCGGGTACAGGTTCCTCTTAATCAGATACTCAGGCCGTGTTCCAATTGGCACTTTTTGTGCCAATTGTAACACGGCCTGTCTACAAAATCTATGACATATTTATGTAATTTGCGTTCTACGTTTGGTTGAAACTTTTACATACACATATAGACGAAGTTATTGGAATAAACAAATATGCATTTTACTAAAATATATTTCACAAAACCAGTTACTGAAGTATTCCTGAAATAGGTATTTTCTCAAGACACAATTTTTGTTAAGTAACAATTTCACATCATATTGGTTTTATTTTGACACTTTTAAATTTGAAAGGACCTCGACAAACTTTAAGGATTAGAATTAATTACTGTTTATTTTAATATTTCGCAGTCTTATAATTTAGGAATTATGATAATATAAAAATAACAGCAGCATGGAACGCTGTGAAGTTGAACGTTGTGGTGTTCGACTTAACTTTGCAAAAAGCCAAATACAAGTCACGAAAAATGAAACTAGAACCGAATAGGAACACGGCCTCAGACGCGCATGCGCAGTGTGCTAGCGTTGGCCACGTCTCGCGAGAGAGTAGTATTCGAGTTCGAAATGCCAAAGAATTCGATCCCTAGCAGTTACCGAGATATCGAATGGCGGCCAAAGTTTTCAAATGCTTGTATTCGAATACTTTTATCCGAGTGATCTAGCCGAGTGTCGATTATATCAGTACTCAGGACTCACGTCTCACACGAGTACTCAAGTTATCGTGCTAAAGTTACGTCGTTTGTTCTACGCTTGTTCTCGAATGTTCGCAGACATGTTTGTATTTCTTTAATTTCTATAATTATTTTCCTATGTTTTTCTTGGTCCATTTATATTACTTAAAAAAGTTTTAAAATCTGTTTGTTCAATATCAAATACACTGCTTAGTGTCTGTTGCTGACTTCTAAGATATTGGTTAGAATTTTTTTTGCTTTTTATGTAGTTGCCAGGAAACGGCATTCGTCGCCCCTAGATTGTGTCTTATCATCTTAATACAATAATGCGAATGGAATCAGTTCATTCAGGAAAAAAAAACATTCATATGACGTATTCAAATAAACGAATACCACCACGGTACTTAACAGTTCTCTTAATTCAGGATCTGAATGACAGTTCTCGATTCTTACAAGTATCCGATTCCTGGAAATACTCTATTCTGCCCATCACGAGCCACGTCGTCACGCGCATTGACCTGGCCGTTAACAATCGCCACTCCATCTCAGGCCAGACCGTGCCGAGCTGCAATATAGCGCAGGGCTGGTTGACTCCAGGCTGCCCAAATGTACTGATAAAGCGGGTTTCGCGGCTTGAAACATTTGAAAAAATACGCCCTACGTGTATTTTAACGCAGTACCTCGACACGCACTTGCCAGCAGGTGACCAGCATTGTGGGGAATTTACACGGCATCTCGGCTGCTAGCCAAACAGAAACCCCTCATCATAGCCTTGCGAAACCATTCGTCTCCTCTATTAAAGGGATATATATAAATAATCATACTACATGTACAAAATGTCAATATCAAGCAGCAGTTTCAAATCCTATGTGATGATATTTTGAAAAATGAAAACTTAACTATCGTATAGCACATACTATTGAAAATGTAGTCCCGATAATTACACGGAGCCCATGGAAGCCTGTTGCTGTAAAAAATCTTGAACCATAAAATGAGTCTCTAATTGTGAATGGTGCTTCAATATATTCATATGCTTGAAGAATACTGAAGTATAATCCTAATATGATAGTAATTATTAAACTTTGATTTATTTATTTTATATTATTTTTTAATAGTCTGTGATAGGCTCATGCAATAGTTACTCCTGATGTTAAAAGAATTATTGTATTAAAGGGATCTCCATGCCTTTTCAGTTTCTGTGAGCTTATTTATTCTTTGCTCACATTTAAGCTTTCAGTAGTTTGATGCTGTAAACATGAAAGTTGTCTCGATATTCCGTTCACGCGGTGTACAAGCGTATGTGACTCGTTCTGCTAAACAAGCTATCTCCAGCCTCGCCAACAGCACAGAATGTCCCGATATTCTTGCCCAGAGCACAGAATAAATAAGGACACACAGACAAAATTGCGTGGTGGTTCCTTAGAGCGTGGGCCTACCCATTCTTCGATTGGCTGCGCAAGGCTTCGGAAACGTGTCTTGTATCTAATTGGCTACTGCTTCCTGCGAAAGGTTCCCTATTGGCTGTCCCGCCGGTTGGCGAGCACGTTTCTAGACGCTGATTGGCGAACAGAGATCCGACGTGTTACTGGCCAGTGGCGCCATTTTGGTGGCGTGTGAGGCCGCGGTTGGCGGAATAAGGAGCTGTTTACACGTCTGTCCTATTATTAAGTACTCTGTGCTTACAGGTTTACACCAAGTGACGAAATTCTGCTCTACGAAATTTAACTATCTCAATATGGCAGCACTGTATGGTGTATACCCAGGGACACCTGATTTTCTCCAAAAAGTTTGTCACGCAGGCTGTTGTTAAACCCCCGAGTTCACCTGTCGCTGTCCTCTGATTCTTGGCCGAGTGTGATTGTGAGAAGTCATTCTCTTACTTGAATCGGCTAACCAGAATTAAGTTATTCTGATGCTAAAAATCTGCGAGTGCAGGGCAGGCAACTCAGACACGTAACAATGATAATCACCTAATAATAAAAACGGATCTGTGCTGGATTGGTAAGACTTTCGAACGCGTAAATGTTTTTATATGTTCTGTACAAACTGCTGGAGCCTTAATCTCAAACACAAGCCTAGGAGAAAAAGCATGTATTACACCGCGTTGTCAAGAAATTGCTGTGAATACCACAGCAAAGGAACAGGTTCTCAGCAAACTCTATTGATTGGCCAGTGTGTAACAGCTTGTTAACTGATTTGCAGCGAAAGATTTCCGCAGGATTAGATCACTGCCTTGAAGACGATCACGGGAATGGTCGCAAACTCTCAGACAAACTTGTGGAACGTTGCAGACGTAGCGAAGCGCAAATCAAAGATGGTGTTTAACAATCGCTTTGCAATTGCTGAGATCACACTTTGAAGTGAGTAGTACATCTTGTCCACCAGTGCAACAACGCTAGTTTCTCTCATCTCTCTATCCTCTATTCTTTTCTATCGGTTTGCAACACACCGGGCACGCTAACTGTTCNATCAAAGATGGTGTTTAACAATCGCTTTGCAATGGCAGAGATCACACTTTCAGGCCTCCGAAGACAATGTTGAAGTGAGTAGTACATCTTGTCCACCAGTGCAAGAACGCTAGTTTCTCTCATCTCTCTATCCTCTATTCTTTTCTATCGGTTTGCAACACACCGGGCACGCTAACTGTTCTGTACAACTTTCGTTACGGGCCGGCTCTCAGCCAATGCGACGTTGAGGTGACCGTATCCTAATGAAGTCGTTTCAAATATACTACGATATACAATTCATCTTGTTCATTCACAGGATTGTAAAATCGTTCTTTCTTTACTATCGAAAATTACTTCTGATGCTATGAAGCGATCGCCTGAGATTCTAATAACCTTTTGCGAAACAATGAAACAATATACGCAAGTTTGTTTCCCAAGGCAGATAATTTTACACATTTGTGTTGTTTGAGAGATACGTAGGTGGACGTAGACCTCAAAACGTTACACATTCGTCTATACTGAAACTTAATGAGGTAGACTCTAAAATAATACTTAGTGTTTTAGTAAAAATCCTTTCACATTTTCAAAATTCTTTCGTCAAAATGCTTCAAAACAACGTTGGTCAAAGGCAGTTGGATGAATACGTCACAGAAGAACCAAATTTGTACGATCACGTTTGTGCGGAAAAGTTTGATAGCTTCAACTTTAGTAAAAAAAATAGTTTATTGCCTAGTTATAAAACTTCTTAAGATTCTTGACGGGCCCAGTTAAATCCGCTTCGCGCAGAATAAAACACGTCCTTTCAAGTTCACCAAACGTTTGAATAGCAGTCAGCACTTGGGAGCTGTCGGCTACTGTGTGTTGTTCGAATTGCATTTTACGTTGATCTCAAAAATAATCGGCATTAGAAGCAACAAATATCCGCAGTAGCAACCTACGTGGCCCAGTGGTTGGAATTTGGTTGGGAATGTTGGCTACATGTTGGTCTGGAACACGAACGTTAATACAACTTTGGCCCAACGTAATATGCCAACGAACATTTGCTACTACAGAAACGTTACTATATTACTTAGCTCCAGTCAGTAAATTATGCCACTAAATCAGAAATTCCAGAACATATCATATGGGTAATTTTTTTTTCAACATTAAAATGGTTGGTAACATTTTGGTAAACATACTTTTGCTAAATAGTATGCATTTTTCTGTTGGGCCCATGCTAACAAAATGTTATGTAAAGTCATGAAACAGATGTTTTGAATGTCCTCAATGTTCCTTTCTTGTATTTTATAAACTACGAAGATATTTCAAGACCCGAGACTTTTGTCTAGTGTCAATTATGTGAACACAACGGATGGTAATTGGTATTTATTGTTAAGTTGGGCCAACATCGTGTAACCAACATTATGCCAACAATTGAAATTACTATATATTTCTGACAATATAAAAAAGGAATTTTGCATGTTTCCTTAAAGACTATGGTTTTCAACACAAACTTATTTACAACTTACTTTTTTGGTCATATGTTGGTTATTCGTTGGTAAGCATATTATCAGCATTTGGTATATATACCTTCATTGAGTCAACGTTGTACAACCATTATAACGTCATGTACATAATCGTTTTAAATGTAAAAAATATAAATTCTGGCTGCATATGAATTCTTTCCAAATGTAGTTTTTTTTTAAATCCTGTTTTGTTCGCTATGTGTCGAGAAAAAGTTGTGAACATAACAGTTGGTAATGGCTAATGGGTACTTTTTGTTTGTCCCGCCTGGGACACCTTTGTCACGCCTGGGACAGATTCTCACGATGGTAGTTGATCGTGCGAAGTCGGCCGGGTCGGATGTGGTCCCTACTAGTGATGTGAGTGTTGGATGTACACTGTATGCGATGGTTTCGTTTCAGTCGGTTCGTGAGGAAGTCGTTTGCTATTCTGTTGTACTGACCAGGACGGTCTGGTATTGTATACCACCGTTTAATGCACAGAGTACAGCACCTGACTCTTATGTAATATGTAATTGCGCTGGTTGGTAAGTGCTTATAACCATGTTCCCATTATGTTTTGATTTATATCTGTTTGCATCAGGTGTAGCGGTGTTAATCTTATCGCACATGTGCTTCTCGACTTCGCAAATTTTTTTTTTTTCGACTAACTTGATGTACAGCGCACGAGGCTCGTGCAATGTACATTGGTTGTTAAATGCTTATTACTATTTAATTTTATAACTATTTTTTTTATATCTGTTTGCATCATCGCGTAGCAGCGACATCTCTCTTGCGCGACAAATGGTTTAAATGTGTGTTGTTTTGTGGCAAGCAAAGGAAAATAGTCTTGACAAGTTGCGCAAAGTTTATCACACTTGACGTATTGTGGTCATTTTTGCGGTTGGCCTTGTGATCATTCGTTCTTTCTCATGTCGGCGTGCATTTCAGCTTTTACTAGAAGGGCTGTACCTCCGTCGGTTTTTTTTACAAGTGCGCTTAGGGCATACTTGACACTTGCGGCCTTTTTATTTTTAGGGTGTGATGCCTATGTTATGAATTTGGTGACTAGATCTTCAATGGTTCGGAAATTACACCCAAATATGCTTATAAGTAGGCTTTCGGCATACTTGAACCTGCCGCCCTTTTCATTGTTGGGGATGGCGTCTATGATATTAATTTGGTAACTATGTCTTAAACGGTTCGGAAATTACATCAAACTATGCTTATAAGTGGGCTTACTGCGTACTTGACGCGGGCGTGCGGCGCAACTCTAGGCTAGCGTGCGTGTGCAGGCCTAGCTCCATGTCGCGCAGGTGGAATGGCAGAGAATGACACTTGTCCTCGCCAGGACGCTAGGTGAAAGGAGACTGGAAGGAATATGAGAAAACCAAAGTGGAATGACATAGCATGATGGGGCAATGAACTCGAACAATCTTCAGGCAAGATGGATGGTGCTGGCATGGATTGATAGAGCGTGATTGTAACTGATTGCACATTCAGGCGGGCAATTGCAAAATTTCAGTCGGGTTCATTCTGATTGAGCAAAAGCCAGCCGAATTGTGCAAGACACTATTTTGTGAAAAATTTGACTGAGTTTGAGGGAAATTCGGGAAACTTATCCAAATTCTATCAATTTTGGTAGTTTTTAGGGGAAAAAAAGGGAAATTGGCCGCTGCTGGCGAGGAATGACAGAGCAGGAGGTTGCCTCGTGACGTCATCCAAGATTGCCGTGGTTTGACCTCTTGTCCCGATCCCCCATCCCCTGGCACAGAACCGCTATTTTATAACTACTGACATTGCTCGTTATTTTAGACATTGCGTGCTTTGGCTTAACTAAAGGCTTAAAATGAAGAATGTTACATAGTTGAAATCTTGTAAGGCATAACGTTAACTATATCCGTTATTTCGCACGGGAGGATAGGTAAATACAGATTTAAATTATTAAAATATGACGCATTAATAAATTAAGGAATAAACACACTACAGAAAACCTAAATGTAAGCTCATATTTAATAAAACTTCCCTCCTCGTGCAAAGTTAGAGGGTTATAGTGCTTTTAACTCGATGATCGTGGATTCACACTAGATATTAAGAATGCAGAAAAGAAATAAACATTAGCCTATATATATATATATATATATACATATACATACATAACAACGAAAAGCGCAGAAAAAGTCTAATTAAAACCTAATGGTTAACATTTATTTAAATAATTACTAACCATTGTCTTCATGGTTGGCGTTGTGCAATAACACATCTTACCAACACAGTGGCTGATAAATGGCCGGGTTTTGGTTGGTGTCCGACTGTTAACACGACTGTGGCCTGAGTTCCACTTTGATGCACAGCCAACGTTATTTTTTTAATGATGGTCCCAATACAAATCACTGCTGTAGATATCTGGCATTAAATGAAAATTTCGCTTAGAGGGCCAAAACAAATCACAGTCGTTTTGACTATTTATTTCTGCGCTGAGATACCCAGTGGCACAGTGCAACTACGAGCACAAAGTTTAAAGTGAAAAGAGAATGGATAAGTCATTTGGAAATATTTTTAGTCTGGCAGACTTTCTAGACACATTGGAAAACATATTAACAACTCTTTGTATACAATAATGTTATTACTAGATTTCGAGAAACAATTCCCTTTTATATGTTTAGTCTGATGTATTTGATTTAAGAAATAATGACTTTGGGAAAGGTGCTCAAGGAAAGGGCCCAAACTAAAACGAACTTGATATATTTAAAGTATTTTCAGGCTAACTTAAAATTACTAACTAAAATATTAGTGATATGAGCCGTGAACAGAGCGATGACGTCATCAACTTTTTTCTTGGTGTATTAATGACCTCAACGTATACGTTCTGCGTAGCCTCGTTATCGACCTTGCGCACGTGACGTCACGCGGATAAGCAACATTATCTCTAACAAGCCAAAACAACAGGGTATAGTCCATTCACGGTTACTTCAAACATTTCTGAAGTCTTGCTAAAGTTCTGCTTCCATCATATTCCTCCGCCTCGTGCAAAAAATAAAAGCTTGACCGAGTCTAGAAAATTACAGCATAGGGACATTGCACCTTATTCGTGCGCACTCAGTGTAATAATATTTTACATAAGAACTATAACTTAACCAGTTACAAAGACCCCCTTGTTTTTTATATTAATACTAATTATAAGTATAACATACTATAATTTCTAGATAAAATATAAGTAGAAATTCTATTTACCGAGAAAAAAGGAATTTTTATGTTAGCACAAATATAAAACACCTGTGATACATGACTAGAGACAGGAAGAATTCGGGTGTTCAATGACCTGCAGCTTAGACTCTACAGTCTTATGTACAAATAGGCCGACATCAACTTTACATTGGTTGTCTGCTGTCGCAGTGGAAGGCAACGATTGGGCCGGAATTCTTCAGGAAGTGTCAAATACCGCGTGGGCCAATAGCTAAATTAATTTAAACGCAAATGTTTTGAATTCTGGCTTGTCCCTAAATGAATCCGCGAATTCTTCAGGTCTCTATACATGACATATGTAAGAAACAGCCAAGCACGTCATACACGAGGTGATATTTCAAAGGTTTTATTAAAAAACTGTAAAAAATAAAAAACGCGAGTATTTAAGAATACAGAGGTGAAACCATGTTTTATACTGCGATAGCAAAACGCACATGCCACCAAAATGGCGGCATCGTCGCAGCAACATGTCGGAACGACGTGCGCCAATCAGCGCCTGGTAACCGACTTGCCGGTCGGTAGCCCAGCCAATAAGGAATCTTTCACAGCACGAATTAGCCGTTCCCAGAGTCTCGCCCAGCGAATCACAGACTGGGTAAGCCCACATCAAAGGAACCGCCAGATCATTTCGTTTCTGGGTACTGTGATGATCCTACATTGTGTTAGGTATGTTTAGGGGCAGTGATATTTGGCGAAAATATTTTGAGACAAGTTGCAGTCCAAAGCTTCTTTGATTGGCTTAAAAATGTTCTGGCCCGTGTTAACCGTTTGCGTACGAATCACGAAGGTTCAGTGTCGGAGTTACTTAGTCCTGAGTGGCTTGGTCGAAGACGGACACGGCACCAGCAGCCAACGGAGGTATAATAATATCTGAGGTGTGTATATAGTTTTGAAGTCTACTGTGTGCTCCGATTTTTACGCGAAAAGTCACTGGCCCTAGTAATGTTTAATGTCGTGTGACGAGACGAGTTGAGTTTAGAGTTTTGGGTGGCTCTTAAGAACGAGGTCTTGAGAGCCGATGAGGGTGAAATGAGGTGAAAATGGAGCTCCGCCGGAATGCAAGGACGGGGGAAACGGGAGATCCCCGGGAAAATTCCACCAAACAGCTGCATCGTCCGACACGATTCCAACTTGCGAAAATCCGAGACTGACTCGACCGGGGTTTGAACACTGTTCGCCTTGGTGAGAGGCCAGCAGTCTAACCGCTTAGTCACTGCGCCCCCCCCATGTAATGACAACTGGTAAAACTATGATGGGAGCGGCCTGCCATTTCCGGCGGCACACTTGTGGTCCAGACAGCAAGGGAGATTATCGCCCCTCTAACCACTTTTCTTGCACCCGGCCACCTGCCGTGTAGGAAGGATGTCGTTTTACAAATTAGAACTAAGGAAATGTATCAGGAGTACTTAACTCACTATGCAAGTGTAATCAGTGTTTTAATGTTATCTGGAATATGTTTATTGTAAATGCAACCAGATTACAGCAAATGCGTATTGAATGTTGGCAGCCCACAAAACTTTCCAAGGTCACCGAACATCTAAGAAAAATATGGCGAGGTGCAACACCCTGCCTTGGAGGGTTGTGAGGCTATTCTCTCATGCCAAAACGGGGGTAAGAGATTTTTTGGGAAAAGTCAGTAGGCTAATACAGGTTCGATAAGAGATGGATGTCTTAATTAAATGAAAGAGTTAATTACAGTTTCCTAATTTATTTACAACATCTACAATCAAAATTCTCTAGACTGAATACCTTACAATAAATTGTGATCACTTGCTATTTATAATTAATTAATCAAATTAATAAAATTTACAACTACCTGAAGAAAGTAATGCAATTTAATAATTAAAATAAGTTTTTAATAAACAGTGTATCGAAACATATTGAATTACTTTCAATTGTACGCCCCTGACTTACAGCTGCGATATTTATAATATAATCCCTTTCACATGTTCATACAGTCCCACCTCAGTTCAGTCCATGTCCCACCAGGCCGTAATCTTCTAGTCAGAGCGCCCTCATGCACAGTAGCCTTCACTCGTCGGGTTTCACGCCCTCTCGTCCATTCACGCCACCAACACTTCGTCCACCGTCGCCTCACAATCTCCCGTCGTCGTCCGTCCTCCTTCGCCGATGTCTCTCGCTGTGCCACACGTCGCTCGTTNCAGCTGCGATATTTATAATAAAATCCCTTTCACATGTTCATACAGTCCCACCTCAGTTCAGTCCATGTCCCACCAGACCGTAATCTTCTAGTCAGAGCGCCCTCATGCACAGTAGCCTTCACTCGTCGGGTTTCACGCCCTCTCGTCCATTCACGCCACCAACACTTCGTCCGCCGTCGCCTCACAATCTCCCGTCGTCGTCCGTCCTCCTTCGCCGATGTCTCTCGCTGTGCCACACGTCGCTCGTTNGCCGTCGCCTCACAATCTCCCGTCGTCGTCCGTCCTCCTTCGCCGATGTCTCTCGCTGTGCCACACGTCGCTCGTTTACCGCACTCAGCCAATTGGCTTCCACAAAAAGACTGCCGACCATCCAGCTGCGGCTGTATTTATAGTGCCGTCGGCTATCGCACAGAACATTTTCTAAATGCCGCCTTGCACCGAGCGTCCTAGTACCCAGAATATTCTTGCGCATCTTCTAAAGTTGCCGGCTTCTCCAGCAAGATGAGGAGGGGCTGTGACGCCAGCCAGGTCAACTGTCAGTCATTCCCGGCCACCCGGCGACGGGACCGTGAGCAGGTCTGCTGGGGTTGGGGAAGGTCGAGGTGGGTCACCCCTCCCACAGCCCCGGCCTGTGCGTAACGGGAGCTCGTGCCCGAGGTGAGAGGTCGCGTGCATAATACTATTCTTTACGGATTTTTTTAGCTGAAGAGTTTACGGACAAGCATACCCGGTCGTGTTGNGGTCGCGTGCATAATACTATTCTTTACGGATTTTTTTAGCTGAAGAGTTTACGGACAAGCATACCCGGTCGTGTTGGGTAGAACTAGGCAAAATGGGAAAATAAAACTACTACCTATTTATCGACTGTTTGAGATAGCCGAGGCATAGCCCATCTAGATAATATACACTACAATAGACAATATCACTGATACCAAGGCGTGAGCTNCGAGATAGCCGAGGCATAGCCCATCTAGATAATATACACTACAATAGACAATATCACTGATACCAGGGCGTGAGCTGTGTGCCATTAACGGAAGAGTCATCACAGTAGTTATCTACTCTGTGGTGATAAGTACAGAGTCTAACCACTACACCACCGTGACCCCTACTATGTGGTGATGACGTCATGAAATGTTTATTTTGTAAGCTACACGTTTTGCGTAGCATTGGTATCGACCTCGTGCACCTGTGCTGTCACGTGGATAAGCGACTTTATCTCTAACAAACCAAAACTTTCTACACTCAGGTGAGAGCTTGTGTAGATATTTTGAGTCCGAAAACTATTCAACCGAAAAAAAAAAACATCCTGGCAGTTTTATTTCGAGTGCTGTTTTTGTTGTGAATGTTCTCACCTTGTGCCTTTGCGGAAGGCAGCGCGTGACCAATGCTGTGTTCATCGCGCAGAACGACAGTTACAACCACGAACACTGTCTCAGAACGCCAGCAGTAGATTACACTAACATGGCAGCTGCAGGTAAGTAGCAGCACGAGCTTATTGCTCATAACTAGAGACCTGAAAAATTCGTGAGTTCAATGACCTGCGTGCTAGACTTTACAGTTTTATGTACAAATATTCCGATATGAACTGCACATTGGTTGTCTACTGTCACAGTGGAAGGCAACGATTAGACACCGTTCTCCAGGAGGTGTCAAACACCGCGTGGGCCAATGGCTGAAGTTATATAAACGCACGTGTTTTTAATTCTAGCTTGTCCCAAAATGAATCCGCGAATTCTTCAGGTCTCTACTCATAACGTGTGGTACTGATAAAAAGGAGGAGGAGGGGAGTGTTATAACATTCTCACTTACTTACATTATATATTAAAATTTAGACCTTTCACAAATTGTGTTAACTGAATATACAAATTACGTCTGCTACAATGTTAGTTGTATAGTCCATTCACGGCTACTTTAAACATTTCAGAAGCTCTGCTGAAGTTCTTCTTTCAGCCTTTTACTGGTGCTCAAGCACGCAAAACTCAACAAAGTCGTCAACATTACACAAAACGGACAACGCACCGTATTTATGCTCACTCAGTTTAATACTATTTTTTGCATGAAAACTATTTATTACAAAGAATTATTAACATATCTATTTCCTCCCTGTTCTTAATTTATTTTAATTATTAATGAAATATTTTAATTTTATAGATAAATTATAAGCAAAAATTCAATTTAACTAAAATTAAAATAATTTTATGTCAACAGAAGCATTGAACGCTTGCGATGCTTACATATTTAGGAAACCACCAAACACGTCATAGATGGGGTGATTTTTCAAAGGTTGATCCATATAATGTGAATATACCGCATATAGACAATAGTGGGAGAGATTATGGGGACTTTGGCACATCGGGACCTGAGACCGGAGTATCTGAGCTGTTCGTGCTCTATCATTCCGGTCGGCCGGCGGCCCTCTTGGATACATGTGACCTTGACCTTAACCTTTGACCTTTTACCCCAAAAATTTGTTTTAAATTGCTGGTGCTGTCCCCAGCACCGCGCCCAGTAGACAACTGACCCTATCCACTCCCCCCTTCCAATATATTTAATTGCTCCGCCAATGTTTCTCATTGGCTAATTACTCGGGTGTTTTAGGAAACCTTCGTTCAACCAATCGGCGGCCTACTTTAGCCGCGAGAGCGGACTATCTTTTCCCCTTAAAAGCTCATTAGTAATTTTTCCCGCTCTTAGAAATGTGCGCGTGTTGTCCGAGCGGCCATTATATCCTTTCGGTCATTTTGGCATTTGGAAGGGTGCGCTCGTTAAGTGCCTTGGACAGACGGGACGAGTTACCGTACCTGCAGAAAGAATTTCTGCTGGTCTACGCACCTTACGAAATTTCGACCGTATTCAAGTATTTGCCGACCTACCTGCAGCAGGACGAAGAGATACGGGACTGCCTCCCGTGCAAGGAGTGTTTCGAGAACCTAAATTTTTTTTATATAACGAAAAAACATCTAGTGAGAAAAAAAATGTTTTGCAATATCCAAGGTTTTCGCTCATTGGACTCGTACACCATCAAGCAGATTGCCATATCGTACAGTGACTTAGACGAGAAAACCAAAGTTTTCACTTTTTTACCGCCGTGTCCATGGAAGCACCACGCAACAGGCGTGAGTCCTACAGACGCACGAAACGCACGGGCTAAGGTGGGACGAGAGGAATATTCCGTAGGAGAAAATTCCGGCAATGCTGGACTCTGCCATAATTAGAGACCTGAATAATTCGCGGATTCATTTTGAGACAAGCTAGAATTTGAAACGCTTGTGTTTGTGTAACTTTAGCCATTGGTAGAGACCTGAAAAATTCGCGAGTTAAAAGACCTGCAGGCTAGACTCTACAGTCTTATGTAGAGATATGCCGATATCAACTGCCCATTGGTTGTCTGCTGTCACAGCGGAAGGCGAAGATTGGGCCAGCCTTCTCCAGGAGGTGTCAAACAGCGCGTGGACCAATGGTTGACATTTTATTAACACACGTGTTTTGAATTCTAGCTTGTCCCGAAATGAATCCGCGAATTTTTCAGGTCTCTAGCCAATGGTCCACATGGTGTTTGACACTTACTGGAGAGCGCTGGTTCAATTGTCGCCTTCCAGTGTGACAGCAGACAACCAATATGCAGTTAATATTGACATATTTGTGCATATGTCTGTAGAGTCTAGCCTGCAGGACATTGAATTCACGAATTTTTCTGACCTCTAGCCATAATTCCTTTTTACCCTGTATGTGTTTGGAAGACGCCAAGAGTCGGTGATTCGCAATGCGTGCCCCATCGGAACGAAGTTTGTAGACCTTCACAAGCATTGCCGCTGCGCGCCGTTTCGACAGATCGTCGAGACGTACGCCACAAGACTTCACGAGTGCAAAAATCAAAGATATTGCTGTGCCCCGTGCAACGCCGAAGCCATAAGTTTGTGTAGTTATGATAACCCGTAGTAAATAAAAAAAACTGTGAGGAATCCATTGTACATTAAAAAAAAATTTTTTTACGTGTGTAACGCCCTCTAAAAATAAGAGAAGAAACACGTGTAAAATTTTATACGTTGTATTATGCAGAATTATAATAATAATATTGTAATGTATGTGCATAAATAAATGTGTTTAAAACAATATATAGATTTTTATTTTATCTCGAGTTCAGTGCTGCTCACATTAGTTAAAAAAAAAACAATTTTGGTAAAGAGAAAATATATAATATATAAGTTTTGTTATAATTAAAAGAAAAAAAAATTCTCTTTTGTTCAGTGCCGGAGTAATGCAATTCTGGTTGACTCAGTTAATTTTCTCAAGTATGGTAGTATATGCAGTGTAATTTGCAGAGGGAAATCATTTAATGATGCATACTGTACATAGCAGAAACGGCGTCCGATAGGTAGAGACAGGTGTTTTTCGCGAAAACATATATGGCCATGCTAGACTTCAAATCATACACCCACATCCACCACTTCCTTTGGTTATTGGCCGCGTGTCCACGCGAGAAGACGTGTTCCTATTTGACTGGGCCAATCGTAACAAAGTACTCCGATACTGAACGTCCATGATTCGCGAACAGACACTTGAGGCACGTGACATTTAAAATCATCCAACCACGAAAGTGCGTATGAAGTAAAGTGTTTTAGAGTAGACCTGGTCTTGAAATCTTTTCGCGAAAAACACCTCTCCCTGCCGATAGGGCAAGTCCCTCACGCAGTGGGGAATATCATTCGTCGTTTAAACTGTATTGCGTATTTGCATAAACTGCCGCAGTCAATATGTCAAAAACAAAAAATATTTACGTTCGTCCCGAAATATCACTGAGTGCTATACTGAGGTAGTACATTCCCAGAATAAATATATTTTTTGGTCCAGCGCTTCAAATTAAATTTTTATAAGTGACTGAGAGAGGTAAATAGGAAAATGTCTTCCACAAATAAGTGTGGTCAGTAACCAAAAGAAAGCTGCAGTGGTGCACCTAGGATATTGCAGTGTAGTCCTAGCGCCAGGGATGGATTAAGGTTCTCGCCTATCTGGAGGCTCAGCGCGGAAGGCGATAAGGACGAGACTGCCACGTGCATCAAGTGCTCCATCGCCACTAATCGCAAGGCCACGAACTACCCTGCAGTTGAGTTGAGAACCTTAGGAGGCTCTTAGTATTGACGTCTTGAGAGCCGATGAGGGTGAAGTGAGGTGAGAGTGGAGCAGAGCCGGAATGAAGGGGCGTGGAAAGTGGGATATCACCCAGAAAACCCTCCGACCAGCGGCATTGTCCGGCAGAGTTTCCCACTTGCGAAAATCCGGAGTGAACCGGCCGGGAATCGAACCCGAGCAGCCTAGGTGGAAGGCGAGTGGTCTGACCACTACACCACTACGGCCCCATGTCTCAGGAGGATAGTTTTTTTGTCGGTAGAGTTAATAAATAATTTACGTATGGTTGGTTGCTTTTTGAAAATTACTTTTGTCTTACAGAATAAATGATAAAAAAACTGGTTAAATCAGTTAAAAATAAGCACATTTGAATGTATTTAGTTAAGAGAGGGAAGAGAAATACGACGTCATGTCTGCAGCTCAAACCTTTGGTTCCCGTCGCGTGTAATGAATGGTATCCGACTGTAGCAGATAGTGCGAGGAATTCAGCGAGAACGAGTGCATCTCCAACGAAGGAAGCCTTTTGAGGGTGCCACAAGGTGCTTACAACATGTCTGACGTCGCTTGAAGGCGTTTAAAATGTTTTCTTAGAAGTGGCATTAACGAGAATCCCAAGGTCTCGCTCGGCCATTAGGAAGTATTTTAACGTCACCTACCAAGATAGGCATTCCCGGAAAGTTAAATTTCTGGCATATTACAACTGTAACAGCAGGATATTACACGCGATATAAGGCAATTGATTATGCTAAAGCGGTCCCTTTGTAATTTTCTCCTTTCCTTGAACCATTCTCACTGATTTTTTTCCGGTTGGAATGCATTTCATTGGTTGAAATGAAAAAAAAAAAAAAACTGCTGCTGAAGATTTTTTTTTAACTTTCCTGGAAAATTATATCACGAGAACACTTATTTGCTATGATAAACATGCATACGCGCATAATGATCTTACCAACAATATCTCACTAGTGAGTCTCATTAAGCAGTCTCCCTAGTCGTCATGTGTGTTTCATTGTATAGTTTGTTCACGGCAAAGTGAGCGCTTTTGAAATCAAACCTTTGAGAAATGTCACTGCCCTTACCTCAATACATTTTAACGGGTACAGTGAATGGGATGCGCCCAGTAAAGTTGGTAACGACTGATTAAAAGTAGCTCCACGTCTTAACGTTTAATTAGAAGTATTAGATAAACGTCTACATCTTTAGATATCTTTTTTTTGTTTTCTAGTATGCATAAAACGGTAAACATGAGAAAATTTGTGAAATATTTCCTTTTATCTTCATTTCATAGTTTCGCTTGACCGACGCACGGATAAAGTGATACTGCCCATGGCAACATTAATTTTGACATATGATGGAAAAATACACANTCGCTTGACCGACGCACGGATAAAGTGATACTGCCCATGGCAACATTAATTTTGACATATGATGGAAAAATACACAATATGCGTACACGCAGATTTTAAGCGCGGCTTTCGAAAGTACTCTGTTTACCCGGACCAGACGTTAAGCAACTGTGGATATTATAATTTAGAAAACCTATGGCACATTTTCATTTAAATCTTTACTTAGGACAAAAAATTAAAGTCGATATTTTGTCGCCCGTTCATAAATTTCGTTATTGAACATAAATGCGGTCGTTGAAAAGTGCCAAAGTCAGAAAAATTCGCTGTAAGTAGCTCTTGTGTTTACGATATTTATTCGTATGTAAAACAGTATTTTAAACTATACCGACAGTGCTCTTAATTTTCCGACTAGGCTGTTGTATTGAAACCCCAAAAGCCGCAGCTTGACCTCTGAGTAAACTGAACACATGCGAAGTTTGTTTACGCTATTTTCCAATCGCCANACCCCAAAAGCCGCAGCTTGACCTCTGAGTAAACTGAACACATGCGAAGTTTGTTTACGCTATTTTCCAATCGCCATCGCAGTTCTTCCTTAAGGAAGGGTGTGACCTTGAGAAGTTACATTTTTTTTACTACTCCCGCTTACCTGGCGCTTGAACTGAGTCGCAGAGCGCTTGAAATAAAAAAGTTTCCCCACGNTTTTTTTTTACTACTCCCGCTTACCTGGCGCTTGAACTGAGTCGCAGAGCGCTTGAAATAAAAAAGTTTCCCCACGAAACTGTTGCACGAATGTCCGCCGTGCTGATTTACGAAAATATCACGCGCTTCATACGAGGGTCGTTGAGTGGTTTCAAGACGCCACGCACGTTAGAAACGTCATTTGAGAGAGAGAGAGAGAGAGAGAGAGAGAGAGAGAGACAGAGACAGACAGACACACACACGCACACACAGAGGAAAGGCCCTTTCAAAGTGCCGTTGCCGTATCTCATAATGGACGTGTCCGATAATGCAAAATTACTCAAGTGCCCTGCACCGAAACTTCCTACAGACCTTCCGGCAATGAAATAACAGGGTCTCAGCACTGAAAGTGACATAGGTGCACGGAGAGCGAGTCAGTTCGGAGCCTCGCGCTCTTCACGTGGCAGTGTCGTCCTCGCCGTTCCCTCGCTGGTGAGCCACAAACACGAGGGAAGCTAGCTCCAGGCGCCCACAACTCTGTGTAGCGGGGTGCGGGGGAAGCGGCGGTGTTACCTGTGATGGCCTTCATGAGGGCGGAGAGGCGTGCAGAGAGCAGCTGGCGTCGTGCTGGGTCGCCGTCGACTGCCCTCCGCGCCGCGCGGTCGCGGTTGCGATAACACTCTCACGTGACTGAGTGGACGGCGTGTAACTCCGGCGCACCTGGGTGGGGGGACGCAAGGCCGTGCTCCGTCCACAACCTGACCGCGCGTCCTTGTCTTCACCCACGACGGCGGCGCGGAGCGAGCCAAGAGCCCGTGGGCGACTCTCGACATCGAGGTCTTGAAGACCCGACGAGGGTCAAGCGAGTTCGGTATGGAGCAGCGCCGGAATGCGAGGGCGGGGGGAACGGAAGATCCCCCGAGAAAACCCGCCAACGATTTTCACGTGCGAAAATCCGGGGCGAACCCGCCGGGAATCGAACTGTTTTCGCCGTGGTGAGATGCGAGTAGTCTAACCACTACACCACCGCGGCTCCTCTCATGCCTTTGGAGAATAACCCCCTCTGTGACGTGTTTGGTTGTATCCTAAATATGTCTTGCATCACAAGCGTTTTGTAATTCTGTTAACATAAAAATATCTTATTTTTGGTTAAATTTTACTTTTACTCATACTTTATTTGTATATTATAATAGTTTTTTTAATAACTAACATGAATGAAACTAGAGATAAAATATGTGTGTTGGTAACGTCTAGTTAGAAATAGTTATTTAGAAATTTTTTATTAAACTGAGTGCGCATAAATGCGGCGCGTTGTCCCTTTGGTATAATATTCTAGACTTGGATATGCTTTGTTTGCACGAGCTGGAGGGATTGCCTGAAAGTAGATCTTTAGGAGGTCTTCAGAAAGTTGGACGTAACCATGAATCGACTGTACACTGAGACGAAATGCGGCATGGCCGTTTTCCTTTGACTTCGACGTACCCAATCTCTGATTGGCTGCTCGAGGCTCTGGGAACCAACCTAGTTCTAGTTGGCTGCCGCGTGTTGCGAAATGCTCTCCGCTTGGCCGGGCTGCCTGTAAGCGACTGTTCCGCCTCTGCGCTCTTGAATACTCTGTGGCGGCGGGGAGGGGCTCCGAAACTGCGTTCGAATTCACTGCCACGTATTCGTGGCGTGGTGGTGCAGTGTCTAGACTACTCGCCTTGTGGGAATCGTGTCGGACGATGCCTGCGAGTCGGCGGGTTTTCTCTGGGTTCTGCCGTTCCCCCCCGCCCTTGTATTCTGGCGCCGCCCCGTTCTCACCTCGCTTCGCCCTCATCGGCTCTCAAGACCTCGATCTTAAAAGCCGCCCAAACCTCTTCACTCACTCTGCAGGCCCCCGAACTTGCGCAGAGCGACACGCAAAGATAAACCGCGCTACTGACTGCTAAGCGAGCTAAGTACTGACATTGGCCGCTGGTTTCTTGGAGAGAGGAATGTTTTTCAGGCTTCGGTACATTAATAACTTTTGCCAGTTACCATTCGGATGGGATGTAGAGAATTTTTAAAATTGCTTTAAACCTGTCAAGTGCAAAGCAGAGGGCGTGTTTAGGAAGGTTTTAAACTAGTTGGTTTGTTATTCTGTCGGGGCCAGGTGCTTTTTTATGGCTTACAATTTTAATAATAGTTAGTATTTCCTGTAATGCAATTTATTCTGGTTCATTTTTTTACTTCCTTCTTTTTAAGAAAAATGTGCAGAATGTCGAAGATTCATTTTTTCTTTTGGACTTCGTAATTTACATTTAAGGCTTTATTTACCATTTCCATGGCAAGAGACGGTCTCGTTGCAGCCGGCTCTCAAAAATACCAGGCAGCCGCTGAAATGCTCAAACCGACCGGNTTTTAAACTAGTTGGTTTGTTATTCTGTCGGGGCCAGGTGCTTTTTTATGGCTTACAATTTTAATAATAGTTAGTAATTCCTGTAATGCAATTTAATCGGGTTCATTTTTTTACTTCCTTCTTTTTAAGAATTTACACGTCTTACAGCTTCTAAGTAAAAAAGAAAACCTGAAGGTAATTTACATTTAAGGCTTTATTTACCATTTCCATGGCAAGAGACGGTCTCGTTGCAGCCGGCTCTCAAAAATACCAGGCAGCCGCTGAAATGCTCAAACCGACCGGTATACCTGATCGTGATTGTGTTTAGAGATGAGCTTAAACGATATTTAATAATATCTGTGACAGTTGTCACAGTGACAGATTAAACACATAGGTGATTTTGTCGCAGTGGCTAAATATAAAAAAAGTCATGCGTAACAGTGGTAACCTATAGCAGGGTTAATTTCTACGTTAATAAAAAAAAAAAAGAATCAGTATTACAGTGTGAATTTAGAATAAATGTGACTTGAACAACATCAAATTCGGGTGATTTGCTGTCATTATCGTTAATGTTTTTGTAGTTTTATGCAATATTTCATTCTCATTGAGAAACGTGATACATGACAATGTTATCATTGTANCGTTAATGTTTTTGTAGTTTTATGCAATATTTCATTCTCATTGAGAAACGTGATACATGACAATGTTATCATTGTAGATAAATATTAAAAAAAGGAATACTGATTAAACAAAAAACTCACGTGAATGTACCTGCAAAACAAAAGAAAACAATAGACTTTTGCGTAATATTTTGCTATAGTTTGTAGACTAACGGTATAATAATTCAGTACGGCAGAGGGAACATAATAATAGTAAAATTAAAGTAATTCGCGTGAAAAAATTGTAATTGTTTAAAACAGAAGCTTTGGTTAGACAATTAATGTTTTACTTAAGAGAAAGCAGTCGCCATCTCGTGGTAAAAACGTAAACTATAGTAGAAGACTCAGCCGGTTGTGATGCTGTGACATGTCACAGGCAGCTTAAATCAACTGTGACAGACAAAGAAGGTATCACGAACCTGTGAACGTGTATCCAGTATGTGACTTGTCACAGTCACATATATTTCAATGGCTGTGCCACAAACATGGATTAAAGATGAAGTAGACGGATTATTCGTCTTCTACTAATGTACCCAACATTGACATACCCCAAAGTAACACAACTGTCAAAGTCACATGGTCANCGATTATTCGTCTTCTACTAATGTACCCAACATTGACATACCCCAAAGTAACACAACTGTCAAAGTCACATGGTCAACAGTGATGAACGTGTTTGTTTATATCTCAATTTTCAAAAGACAAGCTCTTTTATACGAATAAAATTATTTGGCCAATTAGAATTTAATCAAACTGCATTACAAATTGGCTAGGGGAAGTATACTTACATATCAAAGCACTTGTTTTCTAATCATTGCTCTACCCTCAAATCCAATTCATGCAATTTTGCTAGATGTGATTGCAGAAAAGCANGCACTTGTTTTCTAATCATTGCTCTACCCTCAAATCCAATTCATGCAATTTTGCTAGATGTGATTGCAGAAAAGCAGTTCAATGTTGGGACACGGAGACTTGTTGTGTTCAGCCAGCGAGATCCCAGATGGAGTAGAAATCAGACGCCAGTGAAATATATCCTGTGGCAAGGAAATATCTGTGATAAAGTAGCAGGCTTAGATTTATCGTGCCATGTCTGGTTGCACCACATAACCGTTTCTGCGTCACTGCGGCACCATCGAGCCCCTGCTGTCAGCTACCCGGCTCAACTTATCGGTCTTACACCCCCATCCAGCTCAACATAACGGTCTTACACCCCATGCGGTACAACATAACAGTCTTAAACCACATCCGGCCCAACATAACGGTCTTACACCCCCATCCGGCCCAAAATAACGGTCTTACACCCCATGCGGCTCAACATAACAGTCTTAAACCACATCCGGCCCAACATAACGGTCTTACACCCCATGCGGTACAACATAACAGTCTTAAACCACATGCGGCCCAACATAACGGTCTTACACCCCCATCCGGCCCAAAATAACGGTCTTACACCCCATGCGGCTCAACATAACAGTCTTAAACCACATCCGGCCCAACATAACGGTCTTACACCCCATGCGGTACAACATAACAGTCTTAAACCACATCCGGCCCAACATAACGGTCTTACACCCCCATGCGGCTCAACATAACGGTCTTACACCCCCATCCGGCTCAACATAATGGCATTACACCCCCATCCGGCTCAATGTAACGGTCTTACACCCCCATCCGGCCCAACATAACGGTCTTACACCCCCATGCGGCTCAACATAACGGTCTTACACCCCCTTCGCTGGCGTCGCACAATGCAAGGAAAGCCTGTTGCTTGACCACGCCTCAAATGTTCGACACCTACACACAGTCTGTTAGTACTGCTCCGGGAACCTCGCTCTGGAAGCCTGCTCCTAGGAAACTGCTTCAACTACGTGAGTTATCTGCCATGGCGCCTATCTTGACACCACCAAGGAATGCCCTTAGGCACTGGCAGTTACATAAACAAGTTGCCGCAGAAATATTTGAGCCAGAACACAGGTACAGTTTGCACCACTACATGCCTCTAGCAGTGCCGCAAAGGACATTTCGTGATACACGAAAACCTTGGATGCAAAGACACTACCTTCGTCCCTCCCCCCACCATAGTTTCGTACTCAAAGGTGACCACAACAGTGGCGCCAACTTAAATTTTTCCAAGTCCCTACACAACACTTGAAATGTCCTTAATTACACCACAACCTTCCTATGTGAGTAAAAAAAAAAAAAAAAAGGAAAGCCATATAACAACACTTATAACATTATATCGAATCTTTACCAAGGTCTGCTGGTCTGTTTTATTACACCAGCTGGCGGGAAGATAAAAATAGGAAAATAACCACTATGCTATACGCGACGATATAACCGTGATTTAATAGAGGATTACAAATTTAATATATGATTCTGTAAATTGTAAATGATTTGGTGCAGTCATCATTAAATTCATTATTTTTTAAATTTTAGTTTCTATTTTTTGGCGAAAAGTCCATACGTTTTTGAGTTGGATCCTATTTCGTGAGGGATGGAGGTCATAATAATAATAATAAAAAAATAACTTAAATTGATTTTAATTTAATTTCACAGTTATTGTTTACAACATTAAATTGTCTATCGTCACTATTACTCTTACTAATCTTAGTGAATGCAATATTTAATGTCTGTCTCTACATCCCCATCTCTAGGTAATTAGGAAAAAAAAGGCCAAAAGCCCTTACGCTTATGGAAATGTCACTAAGTTGATAAAATTGGACCAGAGTTCCCGTTACTCACATACCAGTTCGCACACACGCCACCTCGATGCGCCTAGCGAAGGCAACAACCCCCGCAACCAACCTACCCCCTACACCTTCATACCACCCTTCAAACAACAACTCCTCCCTCACGACTCATGCTGTCTTGAGTATCACCACGCAGGGCCTGTACGACATCCTGCAGTGGTCAAACTACTCGCCTCCCGCCAAGGCAAANCTGTCTTGAGTATCACCACGCAGGGCCTGTACGACATCCTGCAGTGGTCAAACTACTCGCCTCCCGCCAAGGCAAACTGGGTTCGATTCCCGGCTGGGTCGCCCCCGGATTTTCGCATGTGGGTATCGTGCTGGACGATGGCGCTGGTCGGTGGGTATTCTGTGGGATAACTGGTCCCCCCTGCCTTGAATTCCGGCCGCTGCTCCGTACTCACCTCGCTTAACCCTCATTGGCTCTCAATACCTCAATGTAAAGAGTCGTCCAGATCTCTTCACTTCACTTCCGGTAATGTAAAACGGCATGCTGGCCGCTACCTCTCTCTCCGAAGAACAGCTGCGCCGAACTCGGGTGAGTTTCGCCATGCCATGTGGTTTGCTTTCTTATTGTATTTAGAGGGTGCTCAGGGTACCGCACCGGAAGTGTCGCCCTTAGTATAAATAAATCTATCACAAAATAATGGCGCATTTTGTGATTGAGAGCCAAATTCACGGAGGTGCTTGAGTTGGGGGCTCATTGAAAGAAAAGAAAGGAAGAACATCTCAGAACTTTCCCCAGAGTTGGAGTGCAAGTGATAACGAAGAGTGCAGTGCGGTACTGGCTCCCCGCCTCTGCGTGGCCGGGTGGATAAACGGGCCACGAGGTGATCAGTCCACCGGACATATATTGGAGTCTGTGCGTGGCCTTAATTCCTCTAGAGGGACCCCTCGTGGATGGCGAAGATGGAGCATAAATAAAGGGAGCCGGTCTGAGGCCTACAGCCTCAGGCTTGCCGAGGCTGTGACCTAGAAGGCTTAGACCTAGTGTTAAGGACAGAGTGGTTATTTATGCGCAAAGACTTTCGTGTGTAAGGAACTGTGTGCAGATAGTGCGGGGACTTACTATTGTAATCACACAAAGTGTTAGTTATAACAGAGATTTGTGTAAAAACAGTGTGTGTAAGGCGTCGTTGTGTGGTAACACAATGACGTCTTCATCCAGGCCGTTCAGGCGGTCAAAATCAGGACTTATGGACGCTCTGGGAGTGACAATAGTCGAATAAACCTCTCACAGTGAAAGAGAAAAATAAGGGGTTGAAGGCATTTCTTGAAAAGGAGAGAATCCCAAAGGATGAAACACCAGCAACTGTAATCCGTCGGCTTGATGCGAACTTCGACTGGGGACATTTAAAAATGTCATCAGCAGAGAAAAGGACACACCGGAAGATATTGGGCTATATCTCCGGTGTAAAAGTAAATGCTGTAGATTCTTGGGTCCAAGAATTCTATGATTATGAAGAGGAAGGTGGAGTTGAAGACGGATCTTCTGAGGAAGAAAGCTAAAACGAGAACATGGAACTGCTGGCATCCGAAGACTCTGGCNTGGAGTTGAAGACGGATCTTCTGAGGAAGAAAGCTAAAACGAGAACATGGAACTGCTGGCATCCGAAGACTCTGGCACCTCTGAAGAGGAGTCAGACCTGAGGACAGTGACCAGGAGAGTTCAAGGCTTCACACTGGTTTGGAGGAAGGGGAAACCCTTAAAGTCCACCAGGTTGGGGTTCCCGGAAGCAGATGAACCGGAGGTGGTTCCCGGATCTATTGGAAGAACAAGCGTAGAAGAAGAACCTGTTCCCGGCTACAGTACGTCCAGAAGAGAAGTGGTAACTCTTCTCGGCACATCAGAAGGATCAGAAGGCAAAGGAAAAAGGAAACTAAGATTTTNGAAGTGGTAACTCTTCTCGGCACATCAGAAGGATCAGAAGGCAAAGGAAAAAGGAAACTAAGATTTGATCTTCCTGGCGGAAATTAAGAAGAAGGGAGCGGCTCATTGGCGGATAATGACTTTATTAAACGAGTCGAAAAAAGGGTTGAGGAAACCCATAAAGAAGCCAAGGGTCTTGTATTGGAAATGAGGGAGTGGCTTCTTAGTAAGAACTACAAGATAAATAGTTCCCAGGCGAATTGACTGATCCCTAGGCTAAGTCAACTACAGGGACACGTTGACAAGGTATGAATAGAAAATGGCAAGCTAATTGGCAGTCTGCAGCAGGCAAAAAAGAAAACAAGGTCATGCACTGAGACTGTTCCAGCTGCAAAATGGCAAGAAGTTCCTGGAATAAAAAACTATGCGCAGGCCATAAAGCCAAATACAACAAAAAAAGTTATCCTTGTATATCCTAACAAGGAAGGGACAACCAGTATAGAAACTAGAGATATTATAAAGAAGGGTTTAAACCCAAAGAATGAGGGCCTTCAGATCAGGAATATGANGCCAGTATAGAAACTAGAGATATTATAAAGAAGGGTTTAAACCCAAAGAATGAGGGCCTTCAGATCAGGAATATGAAGGGTATAAGAAACGGAGGTATTATGATCGAGGCCGGTGACGATGAGACTTTCAAGTCCATCAATAACCAAGTGAAAATACGGGAATTGGGCCTTAAACTTGAGGTGCCCAAGAAAAGGGGCCCCAAGGTGGTGATTTATGATGTACCACGTGAAGAGGATAATGGCAATATGACTGAAACCATTTTCAGGCAGAACTGAAATAGAGGATGTGGAGGTCACACAATGGTAAGCTTCATGAAAGCAGTGACCATAAGTCATATACCTGGTATGAGGGGAACAGACAGGGTCAACGTGGTGATCGATTGCGACCCTAAGATCAGGAACGCTCTAATTTATATAGAAAGGCTGCATGTGGGCTATGACAGCTGTTGAGTCANGATTGCGACCCTAAGATCAGGAACGCTCTAATTTATATAGAAAGGCTGCATGTGGGCTATGACAGCTGTTGAGTCATAAATTATATCTCGCTCCCCAGCTGTTACAAATGCCAGCAATGGGGGCACATAGCCGACAAATGCAGGGAAAGATAGTCCACCTGTTAATTTTGTGGTGAACAAGGATACGAATATAAGAATTGTCATAAGAAAAGTGACAGTGAATTTAAGGAAATCTGTGTCAATTGTCACAGAAAAGGTCAGCCTCATGATCACAGAGTGGACTCTAGGGACTGTCCGGCTTACCAGAGGGCCCTGTCTGTCGAACTTACCAGGATAGACTATGGNTCTAGGGACTGTCCGGCTTACCAGAGGGCCCTGTCTGTCGAACTTACCAGGATAGACTATGAAATGTGAAAACATTCTTAGATGCGGGCAGTTGAATATGCAGCGGTCGGCAGCGGTCGGTAAGGACACGGTATCGAATCAAAAGTATCGATATTGTAATCAAGTAGTATCGCATAAAAAGTATCGTACTCATAAAAGTATCGAAACAAAAGTATCGATACCCTAAGGTATCGACAGAATAAAACACTTAGGAATTAATCAACGTTTTTTATTAAGTGATTCGTTGTAATTACAAATTAGGTATGTTAATTATTGTCATTTTTTATTTTGTGTGATTGCACAGAGAAACAACTACTTATCATAAATCAAACCTCCCATTCTTCCTCTGTACAATCACTCAAAAACAGTAATTTGTCCAAACGTTTTGGCGACAGCCTGTTCCTCGTTTTCGACATGGTAAATCCTGCCTTCGAAAACAAACGTTCTGAAGGAACAGACGTCGCTGGAATTGTTAGATAATCGATTGCTAATTTGTGTAAATGAGGGAACACAACTTTCATATCTTCCCATTGCTCTAAAGGATTAGTGGACAATGGAGCGACTGGTGTCGCCAAATAAAGGCTCATTTCATCCTTTTTAGCTAAATAAGGCGTCTTGTTCTTATTTACAGACGAACCACTTTTACTTTTGCTGTTTTGTTTCGTGTGTGCTAAGGTCTTGTGATGACTCCAAAAATCGTATACTGGCTCCACAGAAGAATCACTATCTATCTGGGTCACTACTGCTACTACTGGTGGCAAGGATAACATTTGTTGACAAACGCCTTATTTGAAGATATTGCTGTAGCACAAGCTTCGGGGTCTTGGAAGTGTATATTTTTAAATCTGGTATCGAGCAAGCAGGAAATTGCATTTAAATGATTATCTTCAATATGGAAAAATCTGCGATTTAGCTGATTTATAATCTCGTCTTTAACTTGCTCTGTCACATTGCTGTCGTCAGTGCTGTCATTGTCCCCAGCAGTCTTCTTTAAACTATTTATCTGTGCTCTTAAGGAGTTGACAATGGGTATAATTTTACTGATAGTAACATATTGCTCACCAGATTATTCCTTAGTTACATATTCTAGTGACTTTAAAATTGTAATTAATTGTTTTATATGCCGTACTTCTAAATCCGACGGAGTGGTCGGTGCTTTGGTATTTAACATTAGAATTTGATAAACAAAGGAGCCAATTCAAAATACCTCTCCAACATATAATATACAGAATTCCATCTGGCTTTTACATCTAAGACCAACTTAATAGGTGTCCCAGTTTGTTTTTCTCTCAATAAATCACTTTGGATGGCACTTGACTTGAAATATTTAACAATTGCTCTGGCCTTAGAGACTAATAAATTGAATTAATTGACTGTCAATATAGATTCAGCAATAAGATTCACGGTGTGTGCAAAACAAGACAAGTGCTTGTTTTTATCAAGAAGCTTATTCAAACCAGCCACCATATTGGCACCATTATCAGTGACAACAGCTGTCATTTTTTCCAAACTTGTGTGCATTCCTAAACAAATTTCGTTTAATTTCTGTGAAATGTAGTCACCAGTATGCCGTTGATCAAGTACAATGGTAGCTATACAACACGAGACAATTTTATTTTGATCCAAATAATGAGCAGTAACCTCTAGATAACTAGATGTAGTCATCATCTCACTCCATATATCACAAGTTAATGCCACATGAGGTACACCATCAAATGTTGCTTCAAGTTTTGAACGCATTACACTGTAAAAGGCATCTAAATGTTCTTTGTGTGTATCTACACTTGGAATCTTAAATATTGGATAGGCTCGATGCATAAATTTTTAAAATCCTCGTCCCATTACAATATCAAAAGGTCTCGTGTCCACACAAATGAAATAAAGTAAACACTTGCACAGTATAGAATAATCCTTCCCTCCAGCAGAATAAGNTCCAGCAAATAACTATGTTTTCGTTGGATTGTTTCTACAATATAAAGTTGCCTTTTCTTTGTTAGAGGTATGCCACTAGATTCTTCAGTTATTTTAAAGTCATCGGTGGAAGCAGTTCCACCCGAGCCTGCAGTGGATGTGGAAGGAGTCGCGAAACTCACGGAAGAATCAGGCTCTTGAGATAGCGATGACTGCGATTTTTCAAGCAGCATTTGTGCCTTACGTTTATCGATACTTGTTTGTATTTTTTCATCATCTCTGAAAGTAAAATATTTATATAACTAGGCATTTTTACTTAAAACAATTCAAATTAGGTATGAAAACAAAAAGAAACAGCTGTTAACTTTAACTTCATTCTATTTACAAAGTAAGTTGTTGATATACCTATGTTATGTAGATTAGTAGATATTTATTACTTTTATTAGACATAAAAGTACGTAACTTAATTATGATTATTGTAATCTTATTAGTAGGTGGTTTAGTTTTTTGTAGGTTATTTATTACATTATAATATTAAATGAATACGTTCCTTGAAATTGCGGTAGGATGTTTCTGAATATGTTTTTTCATGTTTGAAGTATTACCAGAAGACTTCAAAGTATTAAAACAAATTTTGCATTTCACATCATTAGTGTTTATTTTGTCAAAGTACTTCCAAATGTCACTTCTGGCAGGCGGCGGCATTTTACAGGTAAATCACAAGCACAGTATACACAGTTCAATATGTAACTTAAATTCTTTTTTGGAAAATTATTAAAATTTACGTTAAAATTCGAAACGAAAACGGAAAACGTTTGTGATGTGAATGTAAAATGTCAAATGTTTTTTTTATCTTCATTCTATCAAAGAGGCACAAAGGGTAGCATAGACTATACAGGCAAGTCTTGTAATGGGGCTAGTTACCAAAAACATTCCGCTAGGTAGCGCTAGTCGCATGACTTGACTCATGTCATGCTACTAGCGCTACCTAGAGTAATAATCCCTCATGTCACACGAGGAATTATTCGAAACAATACTATACGATTCTGGCCAAAAAATTCTAAAACCAGAGAAGTATTGAATAAAAAAGTATCGAGTACAAAAGTATCGGTATCGAAAGGAAAGGTACTCGATACCAAAACGTATCGATATTCTTTCCGTGTCCCTAGCGGTCGCCAGCGGTCTCTGCAGAGCTCAACCGAATCGTGGTGGAGCAGAGACTTGATATAGTATTGTTTCAAGAGCCATACGTGCCATTNTCTCTGCAGAGCTCAACCGAATCGTGGTGGAGCAGAGACTTGATATAGTATTGTTTCAAGAGCCATACGTGCCATTGGACGATGTCGTGGGCCTGCGGGGTGGTGTACAAACTGGTGGCGTGCGTCCTCGGGCTGGGGTATTGGGAGCCAACAAATTATACCTATATTTTTACTACAGATCACACTCTAATACACATCACGTTTGTGTCCAGGTGACTAAGGGCACATCATAATGTTGGTTTGTCTCCTGGTACTTCCGGTTCGGGGACGATACACGAGTGCATCTAGACCGATGGTAGATTATAGCAGACACATTAAGAGATAGACCATTAATAATGTACGCAGATGTAAACGCAAAATCTGAGCTTTGGCATTCTCCAGTCACGGACGAGGTGGATGAGCTGGTTAGCCAGTTNGCGCAGATGTAAACGCAAAATCTGAGCTTTGGCATTCTCCAGTCACGGACGAGGTGGATGAGCTGGTTAGCCAGTTCCTCCTCATAAATTATATGGATGTGGCTAATGTTGAAGGGGAATTGCCTACATTCATCTCGCAGGCTCACGGCATGCAGTCATTCCTGGACATCACGGCTTTGAACAGGAAGGCCGTCAATAGTGTAAAACACTGGACTGTGGTAGAGGAAAGCTCTAGTGACCACAGGCTTATCATATTCGAAGTATATGGTGGTGGAAGACGAGCGCCTCAAGCAATTGAAAGGGAGGAACTCTATGTCAACAACATGGCTGATTGGTCGGCTTTTGACCGGGCCCTGCTAGGTAAGCTCCAAGTATACCGTGATGTGAGCATGGAGAGTCTGGAAGAACGCGTTAAATGGCTAACCAAGATTATCCAGGATACTTGCGAGGAGAATCTCAGGAAAACTTCCAAAGGACTTCCTAACTTGTCTTGGTGGGACAAGGAGCTTGAACTTGAAAGGAAGACTTTGAGGANAGGAAAACTTCCAAAGGACTTCCTAACTTGTCTTGGTGGGACAAGGAGCTTGAACTTGAAAGGAAGACTTTGAGGAGGGAGAGAAGAAAGTTACACAGACTCAGGGGTGAGGAGAGAGTAGAATTATTACGGAGTTATAAAGTGAAAAAGCAAGCTTACTTCGGCAGGGTTCGGAAGAATAAGGAAAAGTCATGGGAGGACTTCGTCACTAGAGCTGGCAACGAAGATCCATTTGGACTAGTATACAAACTAGCAGCATANAAAAGTCATGGGAGGACTTCGTCACTAGAGCTGGCAACGAAGATCCATTTGGACTAGTATACAAACTAGCAGCATATAAGGTTAAAAGAGCCACACCACCGCCATATATGAAGATAAATGGTAATCTCATAATAGAACAGAAGGAGTCTATGGAGGTTCTGCTCCATGCGCTTCTGCCTGATGACTCCATGGAGGAAGAGGGGGAGGAGCATGCTTCTAAGAGACAGTCGATGGGAATAGTTCCCGAAGAACTGGACGCCCCAGAATTCGAGATGGATGAATTGACTTGAGTCATATACAAGATGAAAAATGGAAAAGCACCANAGAACTGGACGCCCCAGAATTCGAGATGGATGAATTGACTTGAGTCATATACAAGATGAAAAATGGAAAAGCACCAAGGATAGATGGAGTCACGGCCGAAATCCTTAAAAGGTGTTATTCCAGGATCAAGGAAATCCTTTTGGGAATAGTAAATGACTGTCTTCGAAGTGGTGTGTTTCCCTTCCGCTGGAAACTGGGNAGATCAAGGAAATCCTTTTGGGAATAGTAAATGACTGTCTTCGAAGTGGTGTGTTTCCCTTCCGCTGGAAACTGGGATGCTTGAGGATCATGTACAAGGGAAATAATAAGAACTTGGACTACCCTAAGTCCTACAGACCGCTGACGTTGCTTCCGGCACTAGGCAAAGTATATGAAAAACTGATAAACAAGAGACTAATCATGGCACTGGAAGCAGAAGGCATGCTGAATGAACATCAATATGGATTCAGGAGAGGTATGGGTACGGACTTTGCTCNATGGCACTGGAAGCAGAAGGCATGCTGAATGAACATCAATATGGATTCAGGAGAGGTATGGGTACGGACTTTGCTCGTCACGATGTGATGAAGAGTATAAGAGAAACCTCAACAAAATATGTTATGGCCATATTCCCGGACATCTCTGGCGCCTTCGACAATGCCTGGTGACCGGAAGTGAAGTATCGGCTGAAAACGAAGAGGTACCCGACTAACATCTACAGGTCCGTCCAGGACTTCTTCAATGAGAGATGGAGTATATACTCTTCCAAGACAACACAAGTCAGAAAGTGATTAAAGAAGGGATGCCCCCAGGGGTCGGTTCTAGGACCGGTCTTATGGAACATCCTATTCGACGGATTTCTGGAGTTGGGTCTGCCGCCAGGATGCACGGTTTTTGGGTACGCAGATGACGGCCTAATATTGGTTACTGTTAACTCCAGAAAGGAACTGGAAACAAAGGCCTCATCAATAATGGACAAGACATGGAAGTGGTCTAAAACCACCAAACTAAAATTTTCCATAGAAAATAACCAAATCATGTTGATTAAGGGAAAACTCAAACGATACCCGACTGTGTATTTCGGTGGGAGCTCAGTAGGTTATGTAGAGGAGTTTAAGTATCTCGGGGTCATCATGGATGACAAAATGAGCTTTCTAAAGCACATATAATGTGTGTCTCGAAAAGCAGTGGTGTTATTCCAAAAACTAAGGCATATTGGCAACACCAGTTGGGGCCTTAATTATAGTACTCTGCGTACAATATATAGGGCGGTGTTCGAGGCAATTGTTTCATACGGCTCTGTGATGTGGTATCAAGGAGCAGAGTTTTCGTGGCACAGAAGAAAGCTCATAAGTGCTCAAAGAGAGGCGCTGTTGACCGTGGCAAGTGCATGTAAGACTGTGTCCAATGAGTCGCTCCCTGTTGTGGTTGGCGTGTTGCCTGCAGACTTACTGGTCAAGTGCAGGGGGATGACGGCGGAGAGAGCGCGAGCCGGGAGACTGTCAAAGGAACGAAAGGATCTGATAATGAACGGAGTCATAGATGAGTGGCAAGTTAGATGGACAAACCCTGAAAAAGGTAGGCAAACCTATGAACTGTTGCCAGATACCAGAGGAAGACTGAGCTGTAAGTGGATAAATCACTATAGCATGCAGCTGTAGACAGACCACGGTAACTTTAAAGCAAAATTACACAGCTTGCGGCTCGTGAAATCTCCTTTTTCCTAAGTATGTGGAGTAGACGACACAGTACAACATGTTATAACAGGATGTCTCAAGACCGAAGACATAAGGAAGTGGCTGGAGGATATAACTGAAGAAAAGGGCATTCACATGAGAATTGAAAATGTTATGGCAAGCAGAGATTTGCATAACATTTGGAATGAATTCGCTACAAAAATTGGCAGAAGACTGGAAGAATTCGACAAATAGAATGAGCGAATTTCTGATGACCCATAATGGGGTATTCAGGTAAAGGCTTTCAATATAAGTAATTACGAATCTCCCAGATTGGCGAGGAGGACAGGTTTTTAAATGAGAACACCAGTAGAATACCGAGTAACGGCACTAAGGAAAGTGAATGGCCCGAACAGACAAGAGGAGAAAGTGCCGTGCACTGTCTTACTCACCAGAGTACAGATGCAGTGCGGGAGGGTGGAGGGTGTGCTGGCCTTCGGACCTTAAAAACCCGTACTTAGAGTGTAAATTCTGAAACGGCCTAGCGTAGATTTAATTGTTTGCTTGGTTGCAGTGTGGTAGTTGCGTTCTGAATTGTTGTTTCGCCTGCTTGCCAAAGTTTACGTTTCGGTTTTTAACTTGCAGGCCATCTCACGACAGTTGGTTCATTTTTAAAAATAACTTTTTTTATCCGAAGTGTGTCAAGTGTCGACTCGCACAGTGCAAAAACCACTTTCGGCGTTTGTTTGCTTCAGATTTAATTATGCTTAATTGAGTAATGTTTTAGGTCAGGTCTGAAACCTCGCGACATGGCATTGCCACAGAGTAGATAAGAGTACAGAGATGAAATAGCCGCTCGTTCCGTGAACTCCAGGTGCACACGCTTCCAAAATGGCGTCATTAGTCAGCAACACGTCGGAACGCCGTTCGCCAATCAGCGCCTGGTAACTTACTAGCCAACCAGTGACCCTAGAAATAGGGTACATTTCGCAGCACGCGGTAGCCAATCAGATGCAAGGCCCGTTCCCAGATCCTCGTACAACCAATCAGAGAATGTGTACGCCTACATCAAAGTAACCGCCACGCCTTTTCTTCTCTGGGTATTTATCTACTTTGTGAATATGGTTTATCTCCGTAAATATTAAAACGAACGTGAACCGAAGTATTTTATCGACAGCCCATATCACCAGCATCAAATATACTCTCGTGTTCGGATTGTTTCTCTGTGTTTAAAGATGATGTCACCTAAAATAAAGAAAAAATATCATATCTCGAGAACTACTCAACCGAATCCCGTCAAACTTGTCATATCAGTAGGCCTAATACTGTGTTAACCAAACTTAAACCTGCACACAATTTGTTGTATTACTCATTGCTTAAATGGCAGTATAAATATTTTAGTTTAGAATGNCCAAACTTAAACCTGCACACAATTTGTTGTATTACTCATTGCTTAAATGGCAGTATAAATATTTTAGTTTAGAATGCGATACTTACATAATCATTTGACAAATTTAAAACAAAGGAGATAAGATCTTACTTTCTATAGCAGTCACTGAAATTTATATTTTAACGCCAGTTTTCGTACACCATTTTGTGAAATAATATCACCCGAATGAATGAAATTTATAGATCTAATCACTGAAACTAGCAACCGAATGCCACCAAATTTGGCAAACGAGTAGTGCTATGAAAGGCCGCTCTAACCATTTTTGTAAATCAGCCACATATATTTTGAAAATGACGGCCATATAAATAACTTAGTCGTATGCCATACTTACCAGACAGTTCGATTTATAACAGTCAAACATTGTATGCTGGTGGTACCTTGATTATCATAAAAATATTATTATCATATACTGTACACAATTGTAATGCAAAAATTATTAATATTGTCGCGTGAAAAATTTGTCAGGCTTGTCAGATGCGAAGTAGTTGCGGAATTTTCCCCACACGTCTTAGACCATTAAAACTTGTCTCTTATTTAAGATCATTTACTTTCAAAATAAAGATACTAATTATGCCTACTTGGCACCTGCAACTCGATTGTCGCGAATCTACGAAATAGGGTAAACGGGGGACCTACAAGGTAGACAAAAACACACATTTTCAATATTTCTACTCGCTTATCAAATTGCTCTGCGGGAGGAGAGATCTCCAGGCTTGTAACCAGAAGGCTAAGTACGGAACGACGAGCGGAAATTCAGGGGAAAGTCCTATAAACACTTATTCTAACACATTTAAACATTAAGTAGAGACACGGTTATTTCTTGTATTAATTCGGCAACACGCTGTATTCCGCAACCCGTCGTGTACTCGAGCCTCAGTCGGTTGTTCATTGGCTGATGCTCCAGACCAGGTAGCATGTGATCAGGTCCTTGTTTCCCTCGCTCTAATTCGTCCAGGGCGTGGCCTACAAACTGCNCTCCAGACCAGGTAGCATGTGATCAGGTCCTTGTTTCCCTCGCTCTAATTCGTCCAGGGCGTGGCCTACAAACTGCCATACAATTGGAAAAAAAGGTACATGTACATGTGTTTGAAGTCTAGCTTGTCCTGGAATAAATTCGCGAAATTTCCGGGTCGCTGATAATACGTAAGCCAGTTTCAAGAAACGTAAAGGCAAGAGGGAGCCGATAGAAATTTCAACGTTAAAATCAAATAACAGTGTAGATTACAGGAATAATTGGAATAACAAGATATGCTTTACAATATTTATTGGACTTCACTGTTTGATTTCCCGACTACTACATAATTTTTCATAGAGTTTGTGAAATGTTTCGGGTAGGTGAGAAGGGTGGAGGGGGAGGGGGCATATTGAGAGCTCTAACGACACAAAAAGCACTACACCGGGTACCCCTCGTACGCGAGAAAATTCTTAAAATTAACATACTCCTTGTTTAGTTTTAACGGATCTTATTTTAACTTAACGTAAAAACGACAGAACTAATCGAAAGATACTCTGGCAATTTACTATTCTGGACAATTTCCAGCGTTCCCTCTACCAGCGAATGGCTCGGTTTCAAATGGAAAAGGCACAGAGCACTTAAGAGTACAGAGGCGAAACAGCACTGGATTCTGCGAATTATAGCCCCACGCACCAGCAAAATGGCGTCACTGGCCAACAAAATGTCGGAGCAGCGTTCTCCAGTCAGTGAGTGCATGGCAAATTATTCGCCAGCAGCCCAGCCAATAGCGAATCCCGCAGCAAGCTTCTAGCCAATCAGACCCGAAGCTCGCGTTCTCAGAGTCTTGCGAATCCAACCAGAGTGTGAGGATGCCCACATCAAAGTTACCGCCATGCTATTTGGTATTCTGAGCTTATTTACTCTGTAGCAAGGGCACGCCACAATCAACCCATCCAATCACTCGTTTAACGAGAGTAGAACACTTGCTACACTGTAAAAAATTCCTGGTGAACTTCTTAAACTACAGAGGAAGTTTTTAACCTACTCGCTGTATAGAAAATTTTACCACATATCAGACTGCAAATATAGGAATGCTCGGCGTTGTTACTGTACAAAGTTGTGAACTTCCCTATACGTTTGACTCTTTCCTGAACAACTACAGTACCATGGCTGTATGGGGAAAAATACTTTAACATTCGCTCTTTCTCACTGTACGTATACACTGGTATGGTAAATTTGCGAATAATTTCTTGCAGAGTGCCTACCTCGACTGTCCTCAGCCATAGTCGTGAACGTGCCACTAGGAAGTGCCTGCGTTCCTCTTAGACGGGACTCGCGTCTCACTGAAGCTTCATTCCTTCTCTCTACGGCGGCGACGGCCTCTTCTAAGCCAACAGCCACGCGCGAGACTCTGAACTCCGCAAACACGCCTTCCGGTCAAACACGGTCTAGTCAAAGTCACCCACGCGCGTAGTGCGAGGCGCTGGTGTAACTTACCGAACACTGTCCAGCCATCACAACACGGCCGCAGAGTACTGAAGAATACAGAGGTGAAACAGCAGGTTGTACCGCGAAATATAACCTCACACGCCGCCAAAATTGCGTTGCTAGCCAAGATCGTACCGGAACGCCGATCGCCAATCAGCGCCTCGTAGCTTACTCGCCTGCCAGCTGCGGAGCCAACAGGGAACGTTTCGCAGAGTGCAGTAGCCAATCGGACACAAGGGCCGTCCCAAGAGACTCGCTCAGCCAATCAGAGAATGCATTACGCGCATATCACAGGAACCGCCAAGTCATACCGTCTCTGTGTACGCATCTCCACTGTGACACAGTTATAATGGCCACTGTTGCCGGTAGTCGCAGGCCTCTCGATTTGGCACGAACTCCGACTTGCAGGGGCCGCGGTGGTGTAGTGGTTAGACTACCCGTCTCCTACCAAGGAGAACCGGGTTCGATTCCCGGTGGGTTCACCCCCCGGATTTTCGCATGTGAGAATCGTGCAGAACGATGCCGTTATTCGGCCGGTTTTCTCGGGGATCTCCGGTTTCCCCCGCCCTTGCATTCTGGTGCTGCTCCGTACTCACCTCGCTTCACCCTCAACGGCTCTCAATACCACGTTGTAAAGAGTCGCCCAAATCTCTTCAATCGTTCGCCCACTTTGCACCTCGCTGTTCCACTCGGCAGCAGGAACATTTCCCGTCTTCTCCGCGCGCGACAAACCTAACAAACTTTTGCACGTGGCAGCGTCGTATTTCAGAAACTACAGCAACGGAACCGGCAACTAAATATACGCAGTGCAGTCAACAAGTTCCGGTCATTAAGTTCTGGTGCCTTCACTCGCGGCAAAAGATTGTCCTCGAACTTATCGACTGTTGTAGTATTAAATACAGCATTGCGTGCGGTAAATGCACGGATTGATAACTTCTTTGACGCATGATGTTGAAAGATGTCTCAAATTTCAACTTAAAGAGCATACCTCAGTAACATCTCAACCGATTTCCACAGCATTTTCATATAAAAAGGACAATGGAAGCCACCTAACATTTTTATAAAGTCTTACTTTATTGTCTATGTGGTGGCAGTTTTCTTGTTTTGCTATACTCACTATTTAGGGTAGGTAGGTAGGTAGGTCTTAACGTCTCGTCAACAGCGAGGTCATTAGAGACGGAGCAAGTTGCTCAGATAAGGAGGACCGGGGAAGGAATGGGCCATGGCCTGCTGTAAGAAACCATCCCAGCATTCACCTGGAGTGATTTCGGGAAATCGTGAAATATCTAAATCACGATAGCCGCACCGGGATTCGAACACAGACCCTTTCTAATGCGAGTCCTAAAGTTAACCACTGCACCACCTTGCTCGGTGACACTATCTGGGAANTCGAACACAGACCCTTTCTAATGCGAGTCCTAAAGTTAACCACTGCACCACCTTGCTCGGTGACACTATCTGGGAATAGACTACAATGAAAACATTATTGTTAGAGGCTTATATCATATCTCGGCAACTACTTCACTGATCACTACAAAATCTGGTGGAAAACTTCTTCTGCTTAGACATTTCGTTACGGACATGTTCTTTTTTTATCTAGGTTTTGGTTTAACTACCTCATCAAAATTACTTGTATACCTAGAGAAAATTGGGCTAGTTATTTTACNTCGAACACAGACCCTTTCTAATGCGAGTCCTAAAGTTAACCACTGCACCACCTTGCTCGGTGACACTATCTGGGAACAGACTACAATGAAAACATTTTTGTTAGAGGCTTATATCATATCTCGGCAACTACTTGACTGATCACTACAAAATCTGGTGGAAAACTTCTTCTGCTTAGACATTTCGTTACGGACATGTTCTTTGTTTATCTAGGTTTTGGTTTAACTACCTCATCAAAATTACTTGTATACCTAGAGAAAATTGGGCTAGTTATTTTACNGTTTATCTAGGTTTTGGTTTAACTACCTCATCAAAATTACTTGTATACCTAGAGAAAATTGGGCTAGTTATTTTACATGGCGGTTTCGGGTACACAGGTATATATCTCAGCGATGCCGAAACCCGCCGTAGCTCATCGAATCCCCAGAAACGTTTGCCAGACACCATCGTCCACACTTCTGTCGGTTAGAGGGTAGCAGTTATACTTGCACTAATTACTCCTGCGTCATTCCCCGCACTTCAGTACGACCAGAGATGATTTAATTCGACATCGAGGCGTTTCTCCATTAGGGAGGCGATCCCCGAATCCGCGAGCGCTTCTCGAAGGTGTTAGCCGCCGCCAGATGTGAGCTGTCAATCAACAGGGCGTGCATCCCTCTGCTCCGGCGTGGGATGCTGGACTCGTCCTCTTGCAGACGCGCTAGACTGCCAGGCCGCTGGCACAGAAAAAATAAATACACAGATATGAATTGGCGCGGCGGTTCTCCTTTGATGTGCTTACTTTATCGTGAAAAACCTATATATATGTTTACAGTTTTTTTTCGGGAATTTTTGTAATATGGAATCAGTAACAATAATTTTACGAAAACGCTAAGTTATTGCACAAATGATTTTTAAATTTCTTCAAACGCAATTGTAAAAATTTGAACGTAAAATTTTGTGTCAAAATTTGTTGACATCTTAATTAAAAAAAATAAGTTTAAAACTTAAGAGTTCCTTTAAGACATAGCGCTGCAATTAGAGTTTTATTTGAAATCGAACACTTCGCTTGCCTGCAATTAAGGTTTGCCTGAAGATTATGTTTTATTTGAATTACATTGTGAAATTTAAAATAAATTTATAAGTTGACCACACGTAGAATTTCTAAAACCATGTTTATGTTATTATCGTATAAAACAAGAAAAAATATAAAAACTAAAAATATTAAAATTTTTTTTGTGGAAATTATATAATGTAAAATNTATCGTATAAAACAAGAAAAAATATAAAAACTAAAAATATTAAAATTTTTTTTGTGGAAATTATATAATGTAAAATTAGCTAAAATATATTAGATTCTTTTGAATATTTAAAAGCATACAGGGCTACGACTGGCTACAGTTGTTCTGATGGCCGATGCCTAGATGCAAAAATTCTTCACCAGCAATTTTTGTTCATAAAAATAGTTTACAGAGCAACCGGGACACTAAACCTTACATATACTAATGAATGTGAAAAATGCCACACCATAAAGGACACATGTAAATGGAATGAAACTCACAGGAAACTAAAAAAACGCATATANTATCGTATAAAACAAGAAAAAATATAAAAACTAAAAATATTAAAATTTTTTTTGTGGAAATTATATAATGTAAAATGAGCTAAAATATATTAGATTCTTTTGAATATTTAAAAGCATACAGGGCTACGACTGGCTACAGTTGTTCTGATGGCCGATGCCTAGATGCAAAAATTCTTCACCAGCAATTTTTGTTCATAAAAATAGTTTACAGAGCAACCGGGACACTAAACCATACATATACTAATGTATGTGAAAAATGCCACACCATAAAGGACACATGTAAATGGAATGAAACTCACAGGAAACTAAAAAAACGCATATANTATGTGAAAAATGCCACACCATAAAGGACACATGTAAATGGAATGAAACTCACAGGAAACTAAAAAAACGCATATAATATGCAAGTGATTAGAATGTGAGAACAAGACTAGACGCAGTTATCCTTCCAACACAGCCGCCCAAAAAGTTTCATGATAAAATGTAAAGATCACAGGGCGTGATTATACTAGCACCACATACATAAATTTCCATTTTATTGACCAGTTGCCAAGAAATCATTTATGCATAGCATACCCATTAAAGTGTTGCAAACTAAACATTTTATGATGTCCAAAACTTGTTTCGTTGCCACAGCCAATGAGTTGTAGGCTATATGTCCGGTTGCAGTTATATGAACCAATTATTACCGAGACCAGTACAGTAGTTTGCGAAAAATTTACCTATATATACGATTATTGGTTATTGAGCTTCGCAATGTACAGTACAGACCAAAAATTAACTGCACGTGCGTAATTTACACAACTGTGTACACCGGGTCAGAATGGGTTAATACCAGAAATAATATGCCATCATTCAGGATTGCTCAACCTTTGTTGTTTAAAATTTACAAAAACTTTTGGAAAATTTTGTTAAGTATATACCGCACTTTTCCGTTTCTAATTTCCTTTTTATTACAGTTTTCCAGAGTACTTTCAACTTTCATTTTTGTCTCGTAAAATTCCTCCTCACAAAACATACGTGACAAAGCATCAGCGACAATGTTTTCATTCCCTTTGACGTGATGGATTTCAAACTTAAAATGTGACATTCGTACAATCGAGGGAGCTGAGCTATGTACAGTTTTCTGAAGGAAGCCACATGCTCAGTGCCTGATTATCTGTACAGAATAAAAAAATAACACGTTCTAAGTAGTTCGTAAAACGTTCCATACTCTAAATGCACGAGAGGCAATCATTTTCAAAAATAGCCAAAAATGTTTTTTTTTGCCACAGTTTTGTAGCTTACAAGTGTACGCAAAGGACATAAAATAATTACATTTTTTCTGACTCAAAACTGCTTCTACATAAACACAACTGCCATTACTACGTAAGTAGAATTTTTCATTACATTAAGGCAAATGTAAAACAGGCGTATATTTTCTTTTTTCTTTTAACAACTGGAAAGCTTACTTTTTCTGAGGTCCCTAAACAAACGACACAATTTTACATTTTTGCAAATTTAAAGAGGCAAAAATTGGGGAAAATATTGGACTAATCCTAACTAATATTATAAATGCGAAAGTGTGTTTGATTGTTCGTTTGTTTGTCCTTCACGTCGCAACGGAGCAACGGATCGACGTGATTTTTTGTACAGAGATAGTGGGAGGGCCGGGAAGTGACATAGGCTACTGTTTATCCCGAGAAAATATCTCATTCCTTCAGGGAAATTCTTATTGGAAAATGAAAAAAGTACACAAACGGAATAACGATGCAACGTCGCAACCGAGCAACAAATCGACGTAATTTCTCTCACAGAAATAGTGATAGGGCTGAAAGGTGATATTGGCTACTTTTTATTGCGAGCAAATATATTAAAAAATTTACGAACGATAATAGCGAATCAAGTCGGAACGAGTTTGCCGCCAGCGCGCTCTCTTGCAATACGCAGCCTAAACCGTTAAAGATGGAACAATATCATGTAGTAAAGAATTGTGTAGAATAAAAAGACCTAAAAAAACTCCGCGNAAGATGGAACAATATCATGTAGTAAAGAATTGTGTAGAATAAAAAGACCTAAAAAAACTCCGCGGTAGCATATATCCATCTATAGCAGAGAAATACTAACAAATGCTTTTACCATTTAATTCATCTATACGTTGAGTTTTATACTACAGTATGTATAGAGTAGAGAAGATTAAAAATAAGAAAAATTCAACTGTATTAAAAAAAAAACCTAAACAATAATTCTGTGGTCCACGGGAGTGGAGCCGCGGGAACAGCTAGTCTTACTATAAAAAGAATCCAGCCCTAAAAATCGTCTTACTTCCTTTACGTTTTTTTGGCGCCAGGAAATATACCACGGCCTTAATTTTCTCGGGGTCAGATCACAAGGTCCCATCTGAAATGATAAATCCCAGATATCTTACATGCTTCTCTACCAAACTTCCCTATTCAGGGTTTGCCGTTAAACGTGCTTCCCTACAGACATGCAAGACTTGCATAATATGCTCAACATGTTCTTCAAAAGAGCTACATTACACACACACATCATCGATGTATGTAAATACAAAATCATAAATCAACTTCCAAAGCACGTGAAACAACAAACGGGACATTGCTTGCAGTCCATAGTTTACCCCCGTTGGAAGTCTTGTCAGTTGGTGCAGTCGCCGTGGCGTAAAGGATGCTGACAGCTCACGTGCATTTGGATTTAGTACACGTTGTAGGAATGCTTAGTTTAAACATAGAATAGTGATATATTTAGCTCGTTTAACATGCCGGAACACCATCGATTACTGGAACTGTTGTAGGGATCTAAATAAATCTTCTCATTCACTCGCCGATAATTGCATGGCAATCTGTAATTGCCCTGGAGTTGTTTTGTGAAGAAGGAAGAAGGACTAGCATACTCACTAAGTCCTCAATTATATCGTATTCCTTCTACCCATTGATAATATTTTTAAACCCTTGAACTGGAAGAGAGGCTACGCAATATGGTACAGAAGTTACAGGTTTATTAATATTCAAATTAAAAATAACTGGGTGTTTAGAAAAATGATCCAATTAACATGTAATAATGATGGAACAATATTCATTTAACTGAACAAACTGAATTTTTCGTACATGAAAAGGACTTACTTCTAAAGCAACAGGAGGCTCCAGAGAAAACCCGAACCTTAAACATTAGTTCTGAAAATCTCCACAAGAAGTTTTTTACCCAAAAATTAAATTCCCAATATTAAAGAATATAATAATTTATTCATAATTTTAAACTTAATTTTCTATGAAAAACCCTCTATTTTGAATTTTATAGGAGCGATTGGCCTGGATACTACTGCACCATCCGCAAGGGAAAATATCACCCCACAACCTTTGATACATGTGTGATCCCCACAGGGTTATCTCACATCAGCTGGTTGCGACAGTAGTTACTCATTAGTGACATGGACGCATCAGAATCAACAAGAGTAGAAACCTTTGAACTACCAATTAGTAACGGAACAAATAATAAACAGTTTCCCTTCTCACGTGCCCGCAATTGATTGACACGCCCGACGCCAGCTGGTTTTCCACTAAACAATGGTGAAGTGCATGACCTTCACTCCTGCACGTAAAGCAGGCGACTGAGCAACGCGTTCCACGTTCATGCAGTTATAGTGGTTCATTCGTGTTCATTCTTCCCTTTCCTTTTTTTTTGTAATACTTGAACTCGACCTTAATAGCTCTCACCTTACAATCACGAGTATTCCCGAAATTTTATCAGCCTTGTCCGCATTACAGTACCTATTCTTAAAAAAAAAAAAAAAAAAAAAAAAAAAAAAAAAAAAAAAAAAAAAATGCTATTTTGGTTTGTGCGATAACCAAATTTGCATTCCAGTTTTATCCTAAAATTACTTTTCTCTCTCCGACTACAATCCCCTAAAGTCATTTCCTCCTGTGTTACCAATTGCAATTATTCTACCAATGATTCTGTTTCGTGGAAAAAAGCAAAATATTTACTGTTCTCAGACAACAGATTAAAAAGGCATCACCTCTACTAAATGCGCCTCATTGCACGGCTAATCCAGCACACACACACTAAACGAATAATCTCGAGGAAAAATTCCTGCATTGTCCTGCCTAAATTTGTACCGCGTTCCAAAGTTTTCAGTTTCAATTCTGAAATGGCAATCGGCAACCCCCCCACCCCCTGTACTCAACTGAGTCTCTCGAAGATGCAGAAGCGACTGAAGACCCACACTCAACCATATCTGTCACTCTACTCAAAACGACCAGCAGGGTCACTGATCTCGGCCAGAAGGCCACCTCGATGACAGGCACTCTGCCGGTTATACCACGGCAAGTTGGAAGTGACCTTGTAGTCGGTCAGAGCCTCCCGAGCTCCTCAGCTGCTGGCGGGGTACGCCGGTGCTCTCCTCGGCTGCTAAGCTGATTCCTCCTACATATTCCAACTCAGACCGCAAAGCCTGCTAGGTGAGCGAATTCACCCACGCCGTCTTCACTTCTCCTGCTGAAGTAACTTTTGGATGAGAGATCGCACATTAAAAAATTATGCAGCCACCTTCAAAGAAAATACCAATATGCTTAGTACGATGAGCGGAATGGCGCATAGAGAAGTATGCACATGCAGCATCGGTCGGATATCCTCTGGGAATACACCCAGAGTACCCCTCGATACCACTACTCATTGCGGCATGCACCACCCAACAACTCGTCTCCGTGATAATACGTCATGGCGATAAGAGTGTACATAGTAAGACTAACGGTTTGTCGGTGGTGACCTCGACAAAAAAAACCTTTTTTATTATTTTTTTTAGTATACAATTTGTGAGCATTCCAATAAATGTTTTTATAAGGCGCCCTTTAAACAACTTTGCACGTTCACAACGTGATAAAAATTTAATGTCAAATCTCTTTCCCTTTTGGTAACATCCCTTTAATATCACAATTCTTTCCATTTTAAATTACTTTTCACGTCTTTCATTAAAGTATTAAAAAAATATTTGCAATTCAAAATTTGCACATATTAAATTTTGAAAATACTTGATGTACATTACCTTCGATTTTGTCCTTGAAAATACATTTTCTGTTTTGTCTTTTAGGACTGTGGAAATAGAATTATTTGAATGCCAAGCATGTGCTTTGAAAATAATGCACATTTATTTAAATGATGCAGGGGTCACTAATTTGTAATCACATTAATTTTTGCTAGGTTGTGCAGCTGTTTTCAAAAAACAGGAACGCCGAGCGTGCTGTTATATTGGGAGAACAGTACGCAGAACTAAAACGAGCAGAATCGGAATAGTTGCGGGTCGTCGGCCGCGACGCACGGGTCACGTGATGAGGCTTGGTCCAGGAGGAGGGCCGCGCAGAGTTCCAGAAGATAGGCAGCCACAGGGGCGACACCAGCATGCGCGCCTAGCGCCTCGTCGCCCCTACGCGAGAGTTGCTCGACTGGCCGGCAAGCGTTTCCGTCGCTGCGCCCGTGCCGCGCAAACAAGACCTGAAACAGCGAGACTTCAGCACACGCGATGAAAGGCCCACGTACTAAACTACGCCCGTATGGTCGCACTTTCCTTCTGCTTCTGGAGAAAACGGCGCACTTAAGGCCCCCGCCTACCCGGAGCATTCTCCCGCGTCTGAGACCGAGAAGCGTGGCAGCGATAAGGGCGACATTGCCACGCGAATGCAAGGCTAAACGCAAGGCTCTGAATTGTCGTGCAGTGATCTGGTCACGCTGTGTGTACCTATGGCACTTCCAGCTGCAACCCTATTGTTTTATTGAAGGGAAGTCTGTAGGAAGGTTCAATGCAGGGCCCTTGAGTAGTTTTGTACGTTTCTGACGCACATATTTTGAAACACAGTGCTTTGAAAAAGTCATTTTTAGCCATTTTGGAGTACTCTGAAATGGGGATTCTAATGTACGTGGCGTCTTGGAGTATATGAATGGCAAAGCATACGACTAAGAGTTGCTATTTAATTTCAATTTAAATTCCACTATTAAAATTATTATTACTGAAGAAACATATTACTTAAAATAAGGTTTTATAAAATGTTAAACGAACTGTTAGGTTACAAAAGTAAATGTTTTAATTTGTGTACCGACAAACAAAAATATTAGTACAGTGCTTTGAAAAAGTCATTTCTAGCCATCTTGGAGTACTCTGAAATGAGGATTCTAATGTACGTGGCGTCTTGGAAGCACTCGAAAGCCGTCGTCCGAAGTGTGTGTTATTTCCGTAGATCAGCACATTGGAAGCACGTTTGATAGTTTCGTTGGGAAATGCGTATTTCAAACACTCTGCAACGCAGTTCAAGCGCCAGGCAGGCGGAAGCGGCGATATGATAAAAGAAGAAGTACGCTGCCTTCGATTATTGCTTCTTATATTTCAACAGCGAAAAAATCATATTCCCAGAACATTAATTTACGGAGATACGCGTGTATGCGCAAAAAACTATTTCGCATACAATATTTCAGCACATTGTCCTCTTAAGGTAGGAGGACTCTTCGTTGTCAGTGTAGACGCCCACCAAGCTTGCTCAGAAACGACGTGAAGGGAGACAGGTAACGGGCCGTCATGACAAGCGACATGAATATTTCAAAGATGCTGCGCCATAAGTCCGAATCAGAGATTCCAGTCAGAGAAATAAAATTCTCTGAAATTCAGTTGGTAAGCTTCTACCACCTGACGAATCAAGCTGATGAATGAACTGGGCGAACAAGTGACTCACGGAAGTGAAATTATCGACATTCAGTGGGAGTCACACCTAAATCAGTGAAATTCAGTCATCATATGGATTATTTCAAGGTTTAGAGTGCGTAATGCGACCCACTACCACACGAAGGCCGTCTTCGTATACATACACGATGTGGCTACTAAGTAACGGAGCTGGGAACTCCTGAGCCTGGGCTCTTGTGGGGAGCAATGTGGGCGTTAGTTTAGTGTCCTTGCTGCTTCGCGAGTAAGCAACCCTGGGCCAGTACTTCTGCGTGGTCTAGTTTGTCTCTGGTCTTCGGTGAAACAGGAAGCTACCATGTCATCTTACTGGGATCACAGAGTAGATGTGTACACAGAGGCGAAATAACATGGCGGTTCCTTTCATCTTGGCGTCCCCATAATCAGATTGGCTGGGCGAGGCTCTGGGGACGAGCTTGTGTCTTATTGGCTACTGCGTGCTGCAAACGATTCCTTATTGGCTGGGCTTCCGACAAGCGAGTAGGTTACCTGGCGCTGATTGGCGCACGGCGTTCCGACATGCCGCCATCTTGGTGGCGTGTGTGGCTGGAGTTCGCGACATGAACCACTGTTTCACCTCTGTGATATTTAGTACTCTGGCCGGGATGATGGTTAGCGTAAGGATCGAGCAATGCTTGAACATGACATTTGTTGTGAAATTTTGGCCCTGAATAAGCTGAGAGAACGAGTTAGGAAGGAAATAAGACTGGAACTTTAGAAATAGTTTGGTAACAATGGCTTGTCTGTGAGGAGGGTTGTTGGCACAGAAACACATCCCTGTGCTCGAGAATCTCTTAATTCCACCAGATATGCCGCAGTGACTTCCACCTTTTCCCCACAGTTAAATGTTACGGGCTGCCGAAAAGGCGAAAAATGAAAAGCAGAGCTGTTGAAAAAGGATGGCAGTTGAAGAACTGCATCACTGCATTTAACAGGGGCGATATATGTGCAGCGGTGGATGGATATACGTGAGACGGGAGTATGTTGAAGGAAACATAAGGTGCATTGTACTATTTTTGCACTTCATCCTGTTTATTTCACCGGTCTAGTTTGAGCCGCGGTGGTGTAGTGGCCAGACTACTCGCCTCCCACCTAGGCGAACGGGGATCAATTCCCGGTCGGGTCGAACGCGGATTTTCGCACGTGGGAATTATGGTCGGCGGGTTTTCTCGAGATCTTCCGTTTCCTACGCCTTTGCATTCCGGCGCTGCTCCATGCCCACCTCGTTTCACCCTCATCGGTTGTCGAGAACTCGATGTTAAGAGTTGCCGAAATCTCTCCACTCTACCACTTTAGTTACCAATCCCCTTCGGTCACATTTATTTGTGATCTCAGGTGTTGCAACCATGGGATATTTTGTCGTGTGCTGTACTTGTTTCGGGCGCGCTTCTCGCGACTAGTGAACAACGAGCTTTGTGGTAAGTGATGTTAGCATAAGCCTTTCCTAAACAAGAAATGCACAAGCATACACAAATCATAATACCAAAAAAATAGTGTCTCGAAGTAATGGGCGGCGATTATTCACGCGCTAAGTAGACCGGTAAATATCTTTTTTGTGCAACATGTTCACGATCGAGGGCACGATAACTGAACGGATTGATAACCACGCTCGTATACTCACTANTCACGCGCTAAGTAGACCGGTAAATATCTTTTTTGTGCAACATGTTCACGATCGAGGGCACGATAACTGAACGGATTGATAACCACGCTCGTATACTCACTACAGTATTTCCAGCAGAACAGAATTGAATTGAAGGCTACCGCTTTATCGTCACGGCAAGAAGGCTAGTGACTAACACAGTCAGCTGTTATGAGACGTGCGTGTGGGAACAAATGACGACGCACGCGTGTATGCAGTGGAGATAAGTTCTTAGCTTCTTTTGTCCCTCGCCAGCTAACCACGAACCTTGGCTTGCATGACTTTTGCGCGCGCTTTGGCACAATTNTACAGTATTTCCAGCAGAACAGAATTGAATTGAAGGCTACCGCTTTATCGTCACGGCAAGAAGGCTAGTGACTAACAAAGTCAGCTGTTATGAGACGTGCGTGTGGGAACAAATGACGACGCACGCGTGTATGCAGTGGAGATAAGTTCTTAGCTTCTTTTGTCCTTCGCCAGCTAACCACGAACCTTGGCTTGCATGACTCATAACTTTTGCGCGCGCTTTGGCACAATTCAGCCCCTGATTCACGCAACTTTTTAGTTTTCTGGACAACGCGACTTTTACGGGTTTCTCCAGTCTACAAACTTTCACGACCCCTTTCCCCTCCTACTTTTGGGTTGATTTTCGTAAAGTGTGCTTTGACCGAGCTTGTCGTAAACTTTTATATTTTGAACAATACCCGAGAGCTTAAGGGTACGCAGGGTGCCCGCCTTAATTTTTCAACTCTTCCATTATCACATTGGTTTAAGGTATTTATGTCCTTGCTCTTTTTGTAACGAGTGATTATTCACATATCTGCGAGCATAAATCAAGCTACATTTACTACTATTTTCCAGAGCATTTTTCTCAGACTTATAAAAGATTAAGATGAGTTTGTATGTAAAAAAAAAAACAGTATGATATATGAAACCAAATTGCCTGTATTTAAATTCCCAATTCAGACGATAATAGTAGAATAATTATATCTACGTTCGGATATAATGTATTTTAATTGGGGCAAAAACCTGCACCCGGTGCCGTAGCCACAGCCGACCACCCGCCATGTTGGATGTCAGTGACCTTCACCTCGACCTTTATCATTGACCCCAGTGACCTTGTGTATCCTTGAAAGTTCTAAAAACTTACAAAAATCTTTAAAATTATTAAAAAATTCATAAAATATTTATAAAAAATTATTTAAATAAATTGAAATTTTCGTAGGTTTCCCCCAGCGCCACAATTAGCACCCCATTCTTCACAATCAGCTTCTCAGTTAACACCACGTGCTCCTAGGGGCCCATACACATTGCGTGCCTCCCGCAAAAATCACAGACCTCTTAGACGGGAATGACAGAGCGTGATGCGTGTGTGTTTGCCGTGCACGCGCATGCGCAGACACTTCACGGTCACCAGCCATCGCGCAGGTGCGGACGTGAGAAAGCGGCAAGGAAGCACGTGCGCCATCTCAGGTTACTCGGCGCCATGCAGGCGCGCACCTGTGCTAGTACTAACACAGCCCGTCCCAAGTCCTGGAGTCGCGTGCACGGTAGATCGAGGGCGAGCAGAACGACACGAACAGCGGGGTACGGTTGCCTCCTTTTTTCATAAATAAATATCGATTTAATTAATTTTTATTAAGGGTTTTTTTTACGATTGCGAGGGCGGTGATTGGAAAATATTCAAAAATGTAAGTTTTGAAATTTTTTTTTCAATAAATAAGATATATATATTTTAAATTTTGGATCTTAGAGGTTATTCAAGGTCACTGGGGTCAAGTTCAAAGGTCAAGGTAAACGCCACCTGCATCCAAAATTGTGGGCGGTCAGCTTCGGCTACGGCGCCGGACGCAGGTTTTGCCCCAATTAAAATACATTATGCCCGAACGCAGATAATTATTCAACTGATAATTATCAATTTTAGAAAATCCAAACGTACGAAAAATATTTTTACATACAGTTTTTTACTAAACATAACCTAAAAATCTTCTCTTGGATTATTTTTAAGGATGCAATCCTCTTGTGCAGAAAATAGCACTGAGCGTCTACTTGCCCTTCGGTTTACTTAACTATTAAAGTCACATTATGATGTATTGTTAGAGCCAAGAGTTTTTCGCTATTTTATTTGGAAGCATATATTTCCTGTATAGTAATCCGCTGTCCCTTAACACTTTTTGAATCTGACCTGAGAAAAACCACCGCATGTATGACGTGCTTGGTTATTTCCTAAATACGTCATGTATCACAAGTGTTTTATACTTCTGATAATGTAAAAATACTTATTTTTATTACAATTAAACTTCTACTTATATTTGACATATAAATTACAATATTTCATTTATAATTAGTATGAATTAAAAAAATGAGAAAACAGGCGTGTTGGCAATGCCTAGTAAGAAATAGTTCTTATTCGAAATATTATTACGCTGCGTAAGAACGAATGCGGTGCGCTATCTCTTTGGTGCAATATTCTAGAATCGGACACGCTTTATATACACAAGGCGGAGGAATATTATCGAAGTAGAAATTCGGCAGGGCATCAGAAAAGTTGGTAGTAACCGTGAATGGATTATATACTTGAACCACTATCGTGACCTGAATATGTTGTAAGATAGCAAAACCGTTGTATAAGGCTGTGAGCCACCCCTTGAACCAACAGGTAGAGAAATCCCCAGGAAGGTAATTGACAACCCAAACGGCTCCCAATCCGAGCACCACGGTACCCTAGAGGAGAACAAGGGACTAGGAACTAGGAACTAGGAACGAAATCCACCACAAGCGCGATCCTTCATGCTTGAGAAAGATTAAAACACAGGGCCGAGCCATGCCAAGTCGTCATACCTTTTACATCATCATGGGAAAACCTTAATGATAGAAAAGCAGGCTTCAAGCACATGTATGAACAATGCAAAAGAGAAACAGTATTATCAAATACTAAGCTTTTTGCTAGTTACTATGGTAATTTACTTTATCTTCATCTAATTATTTAATAATAAAAAAAAACCCCATCAAAACTTAGAAATAAAAGGGTACCAATAATTTTTTTAAATTTTTTCAATGTTCGGATGTGAACACCGAAGCAGCACAAAGCCCCAGTAAGGGGCCAAAACAAAAACAAAAATCACCAAAATATAAAAACATGAATATTACGAGTAGTTCCCATGCATATTTATACTTGTTGAAATTGAAAACAATTCGCTGAAACCTTTTTATTAATAAAATAATTTTAATACAATAAAATTGTTTTTATTTGTTTTTCCAAGCTTTTCTGGTTAGGACGGAATTCCAAAGGAGACGATAAAACGATGGGCAGCCATGATGGTTTGCTCTGTTAAGAGTTCATGCAGAAATGTAAAAAGAAATCCTAGCTGACATTTGACAGGCGTTGGCCTGGACTCCGGCGTACAGGCGAAAAGAAGAAATATCAGCTGATGGTCCCGGCACACAGCTAGTCCGTGGCACGAGCCAGTAAGGCGCTCCTCACATCATGGTCAGCTACGGGTACAAGTCCCGGGCAAAACCCGGACCGCCCGTGAGCGGTCTGTGAACTTATTATAACATCATGTTAGAAGATTATCAAGCAGCAAAACTAAATGCGCCGTTACATCTTGAAAATGTGTCGTGAAGGAGGCCGAGTCAACACTTTTCTTTTACCAACAAAAAAACTTGGGTCTTTCCGATACACGCGACATGGCCAATCGATACATCTCGAATCACCATGTCGCGGTCACCAAAGTTGAAGTTATCTTCTTCTCTGATAAGTGTGCCGAGCTACAAAAAAAATTAATCTATGCTGGGCCTCTATTGTTATTCTGCTCGTTATGTTGGAATAACATTTATAACCAACACATTTCTGATCAAAGACCGCACTCAGAATGAAGACGACTCAGTTAATTCTCTGACTGAATGACGAACAAAGAACGAGATGAGTAGTAATGTACATACTTGTTCCACTGAAGGATTAGTATCTGCTTTTCACACTGGAAAGAAACTGGGCGAGTCTTTCCTTGGGCATGAATTATGCCGAGAGAATTTCTGTGAAGTGAAACCAACGTATTATTTCTGCTGTCGGTTCTCTTAATTAGAAAGCAATAAAACTTGCAGGTGTAACATTTGCCAAAGTTCTAAGTGAATCACCGTATTATATGTTCTATAAGACGTCCTATAACGAGGTATTAAAAAAGTAACTGTAATTAAGAAAATTATGATAGTAGAAGGCCTGCCCCCTAAAACCAACATTTCATTCCAAGCCAGGTCCAGCTACTAAGAAGAAAGAAAGAAAACCTTCAGGATTTACTGGCAAAATATTTTTTTTTCTGAATCCTACGTTTTGTTGAGCACGTGAATAATCGTTACTGTACGATACTATTTCAGTGTGTTAGGAGAGACGGACAATTTCGACATAATTGTTACCAATATCATTCTAATTTATGTCAAGAATGTCCCATTTTGATTTGCGTCACCCTTTAAGGGCGATGCTTATAGGAACAATGACAACTGCGTGCTCTTAATGTACTTTTGGCAACAACTCAAATACGTTTGATATGCACACAGCAATTAAGGAAAGATGCACGAATATAAACACTTAATCTACAGGAATATTCAAAAGTCACAATACGTAGGGGTTGACAGAAATTTCCCATTCATAGCACACGAAGAAAGTATGTTGCGATGCAATTACAAAACGTGTTCGATACACCCGCCCGTTGTTGTGAATGCACATGTCAATGCGTTGTACCCATTCAACTTGCATGTCGTGCAACGTTTGAACAGGAATCTGAGAGCAAGCATCACAAACGCGGCGTTGCAAGTTTCACGTGACCTAATACATAGGAACAATCGATATATTATTTGAATGGTGACACTGGTGGCACAAATAATAATTTGAAACATTCCTATGTATAGTAATTGAAAGATGGAATAATTAATAACCGAATAATATGAAATAGCATTTTATCGTAGCACAAAACAAATGTGCTTCATAAAATTTTTTAGTAGAAATAAAGCAACTGTATGGTTAAGGAGTCTCGCTAGTAAAATATTTTAAACGCGTCAAGGTCACGTAAGGAAGCATTTCGACGGCGCTGGAAAATATCATAAACAAGTTTCGCGTTTGCTCTGTTTCCTCAGAGCTTTAAGAGGCGACTATGTAGTTTTAATACATAAATATATTCATAAAAGATACAGCATTGTCGCTAAGGTTAAAAACACTGTCTTACAGAAAAACATATAATTTGCTGACTTTGACATTTTTCAACGACCACATTTATGCAACAGTAACAGGATTTATAAATTGGTAACAGCATATCTTTCGTAAAGAAATATTTACATGGAAATATTTTATAGTTTTTTTAAAATTAGAATAGACACAGAAGCTTAAAATGAGTCATATACACTGAGGAACAAAAAAAAACTTGTACATGCGTGCGTATGCAAATAACAAAGGTATGGAACCAATCAGAGTAACGCGATGCGGTCGGCAGCTAGATCGGTTACTGCTGCTTCAATGGCAGGTTATCAAGATTTAAGTGAGTTTGAACGTGGTGTTATAGTCGGCGCACGAGAGATGGGACATAGCATCTCCGAGGTAGCGATAACATTTGGATGTTCGCGTACGACAATTTCACGAGTGTACCGTGAATATCGGGAATCCAGTAAAACATCAAATCTTCGACATCGCTGTGGCCGGAAAAAGATCGTGAACGAACGGGACAAACGACGACTGACGAGAATCATTAAACGTGACAGACGTGCAACCCTTTCTCAAATTGGCGCAGATTGGAATGCCTCCAGCATATCTTCAGACATTAGTCGAGTCTATGCCACGTCGTCTTGCGGCACTTCTGCGTGCTCGCGGGGGCCCTACACGATATTAGGCAGGCGTACCAGTTTTTTTGGCTCTTCAGTGTATGACGACTAGCGAGGCGCCTTAAGCGGAAAACGACAACGCAGTTAATTGATAGCCGCGTACATTAATTTCACAAAGTAAATTGTAATTGTGACACGTTTAATCGATAATGCAATTAAAAAAATATAATTGTAATAAAAAGTAAAAAAAAAAAAAAATACAACTTTATCATTTCAGGAGTCTGTAAAATTAATGAGTACACAATAATTATATATGTTAAATGAGATGTTTGGAAATGCTCAGTATAGTTCAATCTTATAGGCCAGATAAAAAAAACGCCTTCAATAATTATATTTATATGAAAATGTGAAATATAATTTATTATTATTATTATTGAATTGAGGTGCTTTCTGCTAGCTAAAAAAAATTTTTCTTACTCTTCTTCCGATATCAATTGAAGGGGCTTGGCTATAAGCAGGGAAGTAGCTAAAACGCAATTTTGCTTGTCGAATGGAACGTCGCAATGANCAATTGAAGGGGCTTGGCTATAAGCAGGGAAGTAGCTAAAACGCAATTTTGCTTGTCGAATGGAACGTCGCAATGAACAGGTGTTGTTTCGTTTCAGCGATTACTGCAGCCGCACAGTAGTTGTACTCACTGCACGGAATCATCACGCTCGCGGAGACTTTTCAGGAAACTCACTTCCTATTGGCTAATGCGCTCTCCTCTGTTCCTCTGTCACCCTTGTTCTCCCGAGAACTGGCTTAGCCCTCGTACCGACCAGGGCCTCTCCAGATGTTTACTCTCTGCGATCTCCTTGGTTGGAAGTTCGTTTGCCAATCGGCGTCTGGTGGGCCAGCCAATAGAGAACATTCCGCAACATGCAGTAGACAAACAAACGCAATGCCTGACATGGCGTCGGTTACCAGGGCTGGTTTGGTGATATAATTTTGCCCGGCGCCATAAATCCGTGGTGAGTTAATGAGGTGAGGGTCATACAGTCGACGGCCCAGGGACTCTGGTGAACCTGCCATCAGTTATTGCCTGATTGTCGCGTACTTACAGTTGCGCACTTAACATAGGATGGCGAGACTGTCGGCCATCTCGTACGCCTGAACTATTTTACTAACACTGGTGACGCTTACAAGGTTGCCCCATAATAATAATACACTATTTTACTGTTTCAGTGGTTTATTCATCGTCCGTCCGCAGATGAATAAATGCATGAATGATATGAAAAATGGCATCAGCCTTTGTGCGGCGAAAAAACACCTGGCTTTAAGTTGATAAACGCTTTTGCGTTGAAAACTCTCCGGCGAGAGTACAGCGTCAAGGTGAAACACAAAAACACTGAAAGATGAAACATGATATGATTTAAATTAAGCACAAGAAAACACAATGACTTACATAAATACATTTATTAAATTGTTACATTATTACATAAAGTCTTATATTGCACTTTCGGTGGTGCGTCCACATTACACTAGCCACAGCGTTGCCAAGTATACTATGAAAACCTCTCTGGCTGTGTCTGTGTCCTTTGTTGACATAACGTACACTAATGCACTACACTTTGACCCGACTGCGGCAGTCAGAGTGGGCACAAAGTAGCTCGTGGACGCGCGGTTCACGCCAGGCCTTTTCCCCGATCAGAAAATGGGTGTTCCTATATAAAAGGAACTGCTACGTCATTTCGCCTCTGTGTATTTATCTGCTCTGTGGCGTGACGAAGAAACGAGTTCGAACTACCAGCGCGCTCATGGGTAGGCGACAACTGTGGGGTGGTTCACCCCTTTCTTGACCACTTTGGGGGGTGCCATCCGGACATTTAAAAAAAATTGTGAACCGAACAGAACATTTCTTATAAAAATACAAATACTAATACTTTTAGAAAACATTTTGTTGTAGCAGAAGCGTAATGGAAATTGTGTGGTGAAACTGAATTCGGATTTTGATTGGATCTCCATTGCCTACAATAAATACGAAAAAAAGTAAAAAAAAAAAAAAAAACGAAGAACACAACATATGGAAGAGAAACACAAATGCAATAAAAATGTGATAATATAAATAAGTACATATATGGGACAAGAGACCGCGATCCAGTTGGGCAAAATCGCCACAGAAACAAGAGAAGACAGCACAATTATGACAATACGAAAACAGCGAAAACCACAAGCGAAACACAAACTGCAGTAAGTGAAGATAAATGGACATGTACAAGTATCGACAAAGTACATTGATGCAGCCTGACAGTGGTTCGTCGTCTCTTGTTCCATATAGGCTAAGTGCTTAGATATATTATCACATTTTTTATTGCACTTGTGTTTCTCGTCAATACGTATCGTTGAAATTTAAAATGTATTTTTGTTATTAATTATAAAATTTCATTTATAGTTCATATGTATAAAACAGAAGAGAAAACAGGTGTGATGGTAATGCCAGGTAAGAAATAGTTGAATTGAATTGATTTGAGGCTCTTGGGCGGTTATTAACAACGAGGTTCTGAGGTGAGAATGGAGCAGCGCCGGAATGCAAGGGCGGGGTAGACGGAAAGTCCCCGAGAACGCCGACCAGCGGCATTGTCCGGCGCGATTCCCACTTGCGAAAATCCAGGCGTGACCTGGCCGGGAATTGAGCCCGGTTTTCTCCTTTGGCGGGAGGCGTGCAATCTAACCGCTCAGCTATCGCGCCCCCCAGGTAAGAAATAGTTCTCACGTAAAACACCATTTAAGTGAGAGCGCCCAACGCAGTGCGTTGTCCTTATTGTGTAATATCCTACGCTTCGTCGAGCTTTGTTTGCACGAGGCGGAGGGATAACAGGGCTTCAGAAATGTCTGTAGTAATCATGAATGGACTATAATTTCCATCTAGTCGGCGGATGGCTACACAGTTCGGAGCTCTCGTTGTTATTGTCTGCAACTGCGCGAATATAACTCGTACAGTCATCGTCTCCACAAAGTACAGAGAAAAATCGGGCAGAGTGCGCATCCGAAGTGCGCAGTATAGCCACTCCCCGTGTCCGAACATTGGACTGTTCACCTGCCAATGTGACCATAAGAAATGACGTCGATAACATTCGAGGTTAGAACACTCTCTAGGAAACAAGTATTTGAGATGTTTTTATACGTCCTCTAACCAATTTTCCATGCAATTAGATTACATTAAAATCGGTAAACCTATTTTATTCATATATAAGGGCTTGTCTTTTGAAAATCGAGATGCAAACAGACACGTTCATCAGTGTTGACCGTGTGACTTTGACATTTGTGTTGGGTTTGAGGTAGGTCAATGCTGGGCACATGCGCAGAAGACAAAGATCGGTTGTCTACCCCATATCTAGTCCGAGGTCTACGACAGTGAAAATGTTTCAGATGAATAATATTTACGTAGATACTTTACAAAAGAATCACCGCTCGATACTTTGAGAGCATTTCTTGCTGGTATTTTGATTTGGGTAAGTTCCTGCACCTCTCGTTTTTGAATGGTTGATAGCCCACTACGAAGCACGTTCTTCACTGGTTGCAAAAACTACGGTCGTATCAAGTACAGCTCACAACTAAATTTCACACGATTGCAACACCTCAGCTCACAAGTAGATGTGTAACCGAATGTGATAACGCCTGTCTTGGACAGTTCAGGCTAGAAGAACATAATTTTAAATTCTCGGGGATCTGACTTACATAAAGCACAAACTGCAATTATCTGTTTTTGGTTTAGGTACGTGCAAAGTTAAATGTTTTTAAAAAATTTGTTTTTGAAATGTACACCCCTCCCGAAGTTTAAACCCTAAACTTCTATGAGATGTTAAGTTTGCTCTTAAATAGTTTTTGGATCAATGTTTTACAAGTTTCAATTTACTATCTATAATCTTGTCCATAGTTGTGATTTACATAACCTGTGACTAGGGTCACGTATTTTCGCGAAAATAATTCCTGTCTAGTTGTGTTTCAAAAAGTTTTAGCTCAGATTCACTTCCGCGATTTGATAGTTTTAACTGCTATATTTGCTAGGTTCCTGCTCGCGAATTCCAGAAATTCGTCTCTGGAGTAACGCAATTCTTTGTAGCCCACTCAAATATAGTTAATTCGTAATATCTTCACACTTTTTGGATCAAACCTTTGAAAAATCACCCCATAAATGACGTTTTCAGTTGTTTCCTAAATATGGCTCGTATCACAAGCGTCTTATACTTCTGTAAACATAAAAGTATCTTATTCTTGGATTGAACTTGAACTTGTGTTTGATTTACCAATTATAACAATTCCTTTATAATTAATTTCAATAACATAGCGAGAAAATGGGTGTGTTTGGAAATCCCTCGTAAGAAATAGTTCTAATGAAAAATGTTATTGAAATGTGTGCACACAAATGCGGCGCGCTGTCCCTTTGGTGGAATTTTCTATGATTCGTAAAACTTCGTGTAGATGAGGCGGAGGAATTATCTGAAAGGAGAACTTTAGCAGGGCTTCAGAAAAGTTGGAAGCGAGTATGAACGGACTATACAATTCTATCTCCTCTCAAAGATGCGCGGCCCTTTGTCCACAGCCCAGGTGTAAGCAAGCTCGTCGGGGATTGAAGTATATTGTGCGTGGACCACTTTTCAAGAAAGTCAGGTATCCCTACCTATATCGTAGGCTGTGCCGTGTTTAGTTAAGCATGTTTTTAAATCAACCCATGGAAAATATTACTGCACCCATACCTGCATGTATTTTAATTGTCACACACTCACGGGCGAGTGTCCAGTAAAGTTGGTCCCATGTCATAACTTTGAATTAAAATTGTTCGTTTAACATACGTGAATACAAAAACTATTAATTTTGTTTCCTGCGTTTTTTTTTAAAGTTTGTGTGTGCGAGAATGAGCAATTTTGTGAAACGTTTACTTTTGTAATAGTTTCACAGGTTCATGCATGGATAAAGTGACTATGCCGACGGCAACGTAGAGTTCATACAGTCTGTCAGGTAATTCGCGGATACTGACTGCACCACGCGAGTCTGTGATCAAAACTAAATAGAAAATATACTTTGACAAAAAAAAGCGAAAGGCCTTTAGTTTACGAGAAGAACCACGTTAAAGTAGATAAAATGACTTTATTTCACGTTAAGCACAGCACACAGCATCATCATACAAAACGTCATAACAGGTGTTTGAAGTTTGCTCTGCCCATGGCAATGCACTTCTTTGCACGTTGGATGTATGCGGCATGCACGGAGCATGGCCGCATGCACCCATGGCCACTGCCATGTCCCAGTACTCGCTGCATGTGAACTCCATGGCCTCCGTGGTACTACTGAGCTTGGCTCTTCCCCTTGTCGTACGCCTTACGACCGATACGTTAGTTGCAACGTTGCCACATCACCTCACCTTCATCTAATTGGAATACCACATTTTGCTACAATGGTTTCTGTACCTTCCATGTCATTTTTCTCGTAAACGAAGGCACTTATGCATTTTTACCAAAGATAATTTTTGACTTAGTTTTGATCACAGATCCGCGTGGTGCATTCCGTGTCCACGAATTACCTGACACTCTGTATATGGTGGAAGAATACGCGATACGCATATCAAGTAAATCTTGAACAGGGCTTTGAAAAGTGCTCAATTTACCGTGAACCACCTATTTGAGCAAAAAGCTGAAAAATCTATTTTATTATTTGTTAATCAGGTTAAAATTTGAAAACTTTTACGTCTGCACCACTACTGCGTTTAGAACATAATTTAACGTTTACTAGGCGAATATACACAGGTGAATAGACACTTGGGAGTGGAGTAACGTTATGTGCAGTTTAGTAGTTAGGAAAATTGATTCTTCCTGGGACAGCACCCAGTTCAGAGACGTCATCGACTGGATGTACGGAACTGCGATGATAACACACATTTTGCAATTTTTTACCAATCAGTGGAGCCCCTGCTATTTCGCCGTATAACACGAAATCACGCTAGGTTTCACAGTCGACTACATTTCTCAAACATATTTCACTGTCTACTGGCAAAGTCACGACTCAGGTGAACGGAGTTTCAATGAACCAAGTAAAACAAATATTTAGTTTTCTTTTAGTGTAGTGCCGAATCATAACGGTACGTGGAAAGTTCTCTAATCGCGACCCTTTCATCGTTCGCTGTTGTTTGTACATAATGCTGTTTTCTCCACGTTATTTTGAAACGCAAGTGCTGCTATAGTCATTTTCCTTCTTGATTAGAAGTGGGTGTTTCATAATTAGTGTCTTGTACCACTTGATTATTTTTTATGAATTTCTTTCCACAGTCCGGGCTGATTTAAAACTCAGCCTCAGAACTCCACTCAGTAATATTTATTTCCTAATAAGATTTGTTTTTTATTCCACCAAGGACTCAAATCACTACAGCCGATAAGAGTGTTTTTATTGGCACTCGTGTATCGTGATGATAATGAATAGTCTATCGCATTGTGCTGGTACCTGTCATGTAAAGCAACAGTGATAAGATAATACAGTTAGGTAATCTAATGACGCGTGATGTATAACAGCACTTAATGAGCAGTTGGGCTATATATCATCGATATCTGAAGTGCACCCATAAAACATTGACGTCGGGAAGAGCAATGTTTGTGCAAGAGCGTGTGTCTGTTACAGAAGCTTACAAGCGGGTGATTACCTCCATATTATCTGGTGCGTTAGATATTTGCGTCCGCAAGAAATACACCCGCGAATAACAGTAACAAGCACTGCTACCAACTTAGCTATTTTCACTTAATTCTTGCCTAACGTAGATGTTATTTCCACAAAAAATTCAAGCCAGCTGTGTGCTACATTTTCTAAAACCTATAATTATTGCTAATTTAAGCAAGTTTTTGATGTTTATTTTGGGTTTTCCCGTAAGCCAACAAAATAAATTGGAAAGGGCTTGTTAAAGTCCCCCGGTGTTTGGCCTGAATGTTTATCAGAAGAAGGCTTACAAATTAACTTATAACCTAAATTAAATTAACGCTCATGCCACACTAAGGAATCGAACCCAGAACCTCCAGCACCGCAGACCAGCGGCGCACCAACCGACTTCGCCACGGGAGGTCGGCTACAAAAATAAAGAAAAAATAGTGCTCAAGCGTGAAAAATAGTTCAAAAGTTTGCCGTCAGTACTCCCAACAGCGCTTCTGCAGCCAAGCAAAATTAGAGGAAGGGAGGAAAATTGTAATTTAAGTGGCAGATTTTTTAAACAGAGTTTTGTATGTATGTTACTGGAAGTTTATTAACCAGCGGCAGCAAACCTGTTGAGTAGATAGGTTTAGTCAGTTCACGCACAAGGGCTGGGGGTTGAGGACCCGAGGATCTGTCCGCCATCTTGGATGAAGTCGAGGCGGCCATGTTGGATGTCCTTGACCATGACTTTAACCTTGACGTGTCAGCCGTCTTGTTTCCGGACGTCATTTTGTTTCCAGTCGTTTCTTTATTTTCCATCTGCTATCTTGTTTTCCCTCGTAATCAGAGAAATTTCTCCTAACTGAATTTATTTCCCTGCCATTGCAGCTGCATGTTCTTCATATTGGGAGGTTTTAAAACTAAGCATCTGTCATAATATTTAACTCCAAAATTAGTTATCTTATTAAAGTATAAATGCATTTTTTTTTTTGCTAAAAATAACATGTCTCCTAAATTTGCCAAAGCGAAACAGTTTTCGGTAACATTTTTGTGTGTAAAGTAAGGGGCAAGCATAGGGTATTGTCCGCCATCTTGGATTCGGTGTCACAAAAATATAATGCAATGCTTTTAAATATTTCTTTAACTTTCAAAACGTAAATACAAAAATCTGTAGAACAAAATGTCTGGGGACATATAATTTAAAAGCGATTTGAATATAACATCACAATAGCAGCGTGTCTGTGGGCTCATTGTCAAGGCAAATTCGAATATGGTGTNATTTTTAAAGCGATTTGAATATAACATCACAACCTTTAGTGATGCAAAGCACATTTTTATAAATGAAAGTTAAAGTTTCTAATTAATGAATTAAACATTAAAAATAAAGAGCAAAAGTCTTAAGCAACGTGTCTGTGGGCTCATTTTCAAGGCAAATTCGAATATGGTATCACGAACATCGATAATTACGTGCATATGGTTACAAACAACATTTATGTACTAAAGTTTTAATTTAATTTTTAAATTTAGAGACATAAGCACATCGAGCAATGCGTCTGCAGGATTGTATTTCAATTCGAATTAGAATATGACATCTAATAATCGATTATGTACTATAATACATTCACGGTATCTTCGATACTTTTGAAAAGAAACTTTGAAAAATCACCCTAGGAGTTACATGTTCAATTGGCTATAAAAAAATATATATGGAAAAAGGTTTTGTCTTGCTTTTAGCACTGAAGCACTATATAAATTGGTTGTTTTAAGTTTTAAGTATATTTTTCAATAAATTATAATAATTTGTTAANAATTTAAAAGCGATTTGAATATAACATCACAATAGCAGCGTGTCTGTGGGCTCATTGTCAAGGCAAATTCGAATATGGTGTCACGAAATTCGATAATTACGTGCATATGGTTACAAACAACATTTATGTACTAAAGTTTTAATTTAATTTTTAAATTTAGAGACATAAGCACATCGAGCAATGCGTCTGCAGGATTGTATTTCAATTCGAATTAGAATATGACATTTAATAATCGATTATGTACTATAATACATTCACGGTATCTTCGATACTTTTGAAAAGAACCTTTGAAAAATCACCCTAGGAGTTACATGTTCAATTGGTTATAAAAAAATATATATGGAAAAAGGTTTTGTCTTGCTTTTAGCACTGAAGCACTATATAAATTGGTTGTTTTAAGTTTTAAGTATATTTTTTCAATAAATTATAATAATTTGTTAAAAGTCCGTACGAATTAACAACGGATTTTGAAGGGACATGTTGGTTATAGCTGAAAAGAAATAGTTCGTGGGTTAAATATTAATATGTATAAATTTAATGCCGTAATTGTAAAGTTAATATTCCTAACTATATATTTACATTTTCACGTAGCACTCATGGGTATAGATTTCACTGTTATTAATTGAAATTAAATAAATTTCAGTGTCTGTCCAGCGGACTCATACACTCCATCTTGTCCNTACATAATCGGGTCCCTGAAAGTAGATCTTTAGCAGGGCTTCAGAAAATCTTGAAGTTAACGTGAATACATTATAGCATGTGTTTATAAATAAAGGTTATATTTTTAACTTTCTAAATTAAATTTACATTTTAAGGAAACTTAAATACATATGTACAGCAAGCAATGTGTCTGCGGAGTCATATTTTTTAAGGCGGATGCAAATATGACGTCAGATTATGAAGTTACTTCGTTATGCCCAGTGCCATATTGGAATTTGTAACCATAGTCTTGCTAGTAAATATATGAAATATGGTCTATTTTCGGACTCGTGCTTTCAAGTGGAATGATTAAGTTGCAGCATAAACTGTGATAATCCGCATTTGTGAGTTGCCATATTGAATTAAGAGCCTAGTTATGGTATTCGGTTTTTTAAATTATTAGGTAGCAGGTTTATCCACTAATACAGGACAGTGGTCGCCTTGCCTTAAGTCACATTCTAAGCATATCATGTCCGTGTCACTACCTCACAAACTTAAAGTGTTAGTTCGTCGCCATTCTTTGACTGATGGAGTAAGGCACATGAAGCTTAGAATATACAAGACTAGAATAAGCCTGGACGAAGAATTAATGCTTTTTCCCCCAAGCCTTCTTATAAACATAGCTCGCTGCCATTTTAGTTCGACTGAAGTTATATCTGCCAATTTTATTTCATAGGCAAAATATGTGATGCCTTTCAAGGAGAAGTGACACATTATGCCTTAAGCCCTCATACAAGCATAGTTAGCCATCACTCGACCCCTTGAATTTATACCAACTAAATTTATTCTGTAGCTAACACTCATAATGCCGATTAAAGCGATATGGTTCTTTATGCTTTAAGCTTACCTATAAACATAGTTGCCTGTCTTTTGCAATCTGCTACAGTTATATACGAAAAATCCATATCAAACGTATCACTAGTGGCCTCGATCAAGGTGATATGGTAAACTGTTTCTTGAGCCTTCCTGTAAGCATATTTACTACAATTATGATCCATTGTAGTTACAGTAGCCAAATTCAGATAACAGGCAATGCTAGTGACCTAGATCAACATAACATGATACATCAGGTCTTAGGCCTTCCTATAAGCACAGGCACATACCTTCACAACCCAATAGCAGCCAAGTTAATATCATAGGTAACACTAGTTAGCCTACCTCAACCGACATTATATGGAAAATTAAGTCTTAAATAATCTTATAAGCATTGCTGCACACCATTTTAGATCTCCTAAAGTTATGTCAACCAAATTCACATCATAAGTAACATTCATGACCTCGATCAAGTAAGTGTGACACTTTATGCATTACGTCCTCTTGCAAGCATGGTTGCCTATAATTTTCTACATATTAGTTGAAACTGCGAAAATACATATATTTCACACTTGCGAATTAAAACAAGATATGACAAATTATGCCCCAAGACCTCTAATATGCATAGTTTCTCACCAATTCGATCCATTAAAGTTGAAGCTGTCAAAATATCAACAAAATTTACCATGCAACATACTATATGCAACGAAGCTCACTATCCTTCAGCTTGGAAGGCAAGCACACAAAAATATTAATCAGAATTTAATTAAATAGGTAAGAAATACATATATATATAGGTATATACATTGTTTGTATTTTGTTTAATATGAGCAGGCATTTAAATCTCCTTCAGTTCGATTTTTTTGGAAGCAATATAGCTATATTCTGAAGTATGATTTACTTTACGCAAATCAAAAGAAAAAAGTTATCTAAACCCTTTACCTTCAACTACCTACAACGATAGACTACTAACTTTCGGCGAAAATATTAGTCTTATAATACATAGACTGTTCGTCTCCTACCACGATTACTCAGGTTCGATTTCTGGAAGGATCACTCCCAGTTTTCGCATGTGTGAAACACGCATCTTATCAGGGTCTGAAGCATTAACTACAAACTGATTTTGGTAGCTCTATCACTATTGGTTTGAAAAAAGGGGCAAAATGGCACTTATAAAAAGCCTTATATATCGGCCTGATTGGGTTTCCTAATTTTTCCATTACTATATCCATCCACGAAAATTACGCCAATGTTATACTGTTAGCTTCATGTGTATATTATAGATGCATTAGGCAAGAAGTGCTTTTATAAGCATTTTTAGCTTAGCACACCATAAATATGTCTATTGCTAAACATTGGCCAACCTAGCATACCATGATCTATATCACCCACGTCCACCAAGATCATAACATAACATAGCCATGTTATGTCAGGTTTGTGAACATCATTGTAATAATTTATTTGTTATCCTTAATAAGTATCCCAATATTCGCTAGTACACATTCAACCTACATTTGAGTTGTTTCGAACAGGTTTACTTAATTAATAATTATACCTTCGCTAGCTTACCCAGCCACGCGTTTCTGTGGCATAAAACATTTTGATTATATTAATTTCTGTGAAATTAATTCAAAGATCTGCATGTATTTTTAAAATCTTTATTATTGAAGTACTTGTTTGTATACAATGTTTTTAGTTTTACCATCTTCCGCGCGTATTAATAAGTTGGATGGTTTTCCTACTCTAGATCACGACACATACAATTGGCCGGGCGAAAAACATTCTGTTTCTAAATTTATTCCGCACATTTGCAATGACTGCCCTTGAGCTTTATTTACTTTGTCATTGCAATTGCGCAACGTGTATTCAACTCATCGTTCTTGTCACCGATGAAGTATATTTACAAGAACTTATTACCGCCGTCTGGAAATGGGAGCAAAGAGCCGGCTCTATGATATATTTGGCCTTGCACTTTGGACGTAGGCATTAAATTGTCTGTAATTACGTTCGCTGCGAAAGACGTCATTTGGAAGCATGAGTTATATTCCCTGATGTTTGCAAGGAAATGCTTTGAATCGGTAGAAGATCCGGCAAGCAAGCTTTTCAATGGCTCTGGTGGGTCGGCAAGTTTAGGCAGTTGAACTTTCCCGCCGGCGCACCACATGCCTTTCGTTTCAGCATGGAATTTCAATGCTTTNACCACATGCCTTTCGTTTCAGCATGGAATTTCAATGCTTTGCAATGGGGACATACTTCATCCATAGCGCCGATGGCAACATGAGATTTTGTACTCTAATCTTCATTCGGGTCGTACCGGAAAGCTAGGCGACTATAATAACGGACTTCCCTCGATGATGTATCTCGGCGTCGTTCAGCTCTACTGATTGTTTCTTGATATCTTAATACTTGACGACGTTCATCTGAAGCAGCGGCACGCGCTCGCCTTGCTCGCGAACGTCGATCAGAGATTCTGGCTCCACGTTGCTCCAGTGATTCCTGCGCACGTCTCTCAGCCATTCTGAGCCGATCTCGTTCGTTTGCTTCCAAACGCCTCTCCTCAGTTTGGCTCGCAACTTCACGTCGTCGTGCTGCAGCTCGGAGATTGCGACGTCCGAGGTTTGGTCTTACGCTTGGCATTCTGAAAACAGACAGCTGTCAACAAAGGCGCCCCCTAACGCGAAAGCATGGTAAAAATGAGCTTTTTGCAGATTTTAGTACCTTTGCAGGTAATACAGATAAAAAAGAAAGGTGTACAAACACTCGTGTGAACGAAAGGAAGGTTTATAAAAATAAAGAATGAAAATTTGTTGATTTTTTCGGGAGTTATACAATCCCGAAGANATATATATAAATCTAGGAAAAGGAAGGAATGGGAAGTGTTAATTCCAAAAACAAAACGCAAAAAGGGAAAAAGACATTTGGTCCACAAGTTAGCCTTCTCATGTTGGTGGGAGTGAAAAAGAAATTGACACTGATATAATTTTTTGTTGTATAATCGTGGTTAAAAATTCATTTCTTCCGAAATGACATTCACACTGTTTTAAAACATACATAAAAAAATATAACACTTACTTCTCCTTAACAGAGTACATTAAAAATGTTGTTCACCTTATTTTTGCAATTATTTCATGCGTTTAGGCATTCTCTATACCAGAGGCTCCCCAGAGGAAAAAACGCATTAAAATCTCATTTATTCCCTCCAACGTCATTCCCCTTTATCGTAACATCCATCAGTCATGGAGCTGAGTGTACTCCCATCACCTGACACCATAAGATGTCGTTTGCGCTTCGCTGACGGATCACACAAACTAATCTGTGCAGAGCCGGGGATACTCTCCCCACAAACACATTGAGATGCTGGTGGTGCTCAACTGATTCACAGCTCTCACACATCTCTTCTCCAACTCCAAAAGCCTGTCGTCTCAGCAACTTCACACTGCACAGCTGCCTTCGTGTCCCAGAACCGCCTNCTCTTCTCCAACTCCAAAAGCCTGTCGTCTCAGCAACTTCACACTGCACAGCTGCCTTCGTGTCCCAGAACCGCCTTGATACTACTACTCACCCGAGAGGCCATTCATCTCAGAACGTGCCCATGAGCTCCTTCCTAAGAGCACGCGAGTCATTCCTACAACATACATAACTCTTACCTGCAGTTAACTACCTGCTGCATGATGAAGTCCCAATTCCTCTCAGAAAAAAAATTAAATCCCACATTCATACTTTAACTCTAGAAGCATCTCGCTCCCTACAGCATAGGGTGGCACCCTTAGTGTTATAGGCTTTTCACGGTAAAGAGAGCAAATTTTGAAGCCCTCTCATTTGGAATAATAGTCAATAAAATATACATTTTATTGTAGCCCTAGACGTTAACTTTCGTGTCCGGTGAAATATCCACACTGTGTTTTTTTTACATACATAGCGATTTTTATTTTAAAAATTGGTGGTAAGGTAAAATAAGACCAATAGGAAAAAAATAACTAGACCCTCAAAAGTGCTCACTTTACTGTGAGCAGCTTATAACAAGAATCGCTACATCTCGCTGACAGAGTCGATCAGCAGAGTCTGCCCGACGTCGTCTAGCTCTAACGCCTGGAGGCGTCTCCCATCCTCCCAGTCTACACATTACACCATTCCTTGCCGAAACATTACATAATTATTCGCCAATCACATACTAGAAGCAAGGGTACTTCTTGGTACGCAACACACTCCCCGGAGTTTTTGCAGGCAGCAACCCGCAAAACAGCATTGTTTGGCTGGCAGGAGCACTCCAAGGGGAACTTGCAAATTTCGGGGATTCCGTCCATAAGTCTGTTGTGGGTAGCAGCTTTTTCTTCCAAACACCAAAGTACTGACTCTGGCTGCGAATGTAGAAAACTCTTTCAAGATGTAAACAAAATATTACTCCACAGTAGTGTGTAATCGAAATTGAAGACGGGTTGAAAAGCATGTGACGAGTACACTCCACCACAATTATATATTAAGATGAATATATATTAAATATTTACTTAAATATTTTACTTAAATGTTTTCCGAACTAACAAATAATTCGTTAATATAACAAACATTTATAAAACGTACACTTTTAGAGCAAACATTTTTTTGTGTCAAACGCGAATATTTGCATATAACTTATTTAAAATCTTGTGTTACTCATTGGAATATACTTAATTTATTTAACACAATTAATTCCAATAAAATATTTTCATCAAATGTGTAAACACAATAAACACTATAATTGTTTATAATAGCAAACGCAATGTTTTCCCGGATAATAAAATACAATAACTGAGACACTAGAACAATAGAAAAAATAATTGTTCAGTCAATGAAGTCGAGGTTCTCGATACATCTGTTTTTAATCTGTTTTTCAAGGTTTGTTTTGAGGTGTGTTTTAGAGGTTTGTTTTGAGGAGTTTTATTGAGATTTGTTTTTGAGGTCTTTGAGGCATGCTTTAGAGATTATTTAATTATATTTTTGAGGCATGTTTTTAGGTTCATAGTTTTTTTGTACAGTTTGTATTTTTAATAATTTCATTTGAAATATTGCTACACCATTCTTTGCATACATGTGAACGTTCTTCTTAAATATACAAATTATTTGCAATACAAATTAATTTTTTTTCACAATATTTACATTTTCTATTGACATTTATCGTTTTCGGTAACATTTTTGTGTGTCAAGTAAGGGAGAAGCGTAGGGCATTGTCCGCCATCTTGGATTTGGTGGGAAAAAATATAATGTAATGCTTTTAAATATTTCTTTAATTCGTAGTGGACTGTATTTATTTACGTTAAAATCACCATACATACAGTTCTCGTCAACACACTCTGAGAACAAAAAAACAAACATGTTTGTCCTTTTTTTTTGGTCACTACCTACCAATTTTACAAGGAAATCGCGTGAACACACATTTCACTGACAGACCAAGTAATCACTCAGAACTCATGGTAGAGAGCGCACAGATAAAACAAATGTCCATGTAACCTACTGTTAAACAAGCGAACTAGCTGTAAGTGGTTGTGGCGACGAGACTGAATGTGTAGGGATGACAACCTAACAAAACTGGTGCACAAACATTCCACCCACCTAGAATATTTGCACCAAAAGAGAATACAATTATACACTAAACATTGATATAGCCCATACCTTACAATCAAATATTGACAAATACTCACTACACAAAATTATTACTGGATGTGTATAACAAATAATAATAATCTGATCAAGTTAAACAATAGTGATGATAATTTGTTTCAATGAGAAATATATCAACCAATGTCCAACAAGATGGCTTAAGAGACAAATGTTACGTCAGTTTGACATTGGAATAAGACAAAGTTTGTTTACCAGTATCTTCATGTCTCCTTTTGCTGTCCTCACGGAAGCGACATGCACGAGTCCATTTTTTTCCCAGGGTGGACTTTAGTGACGACACCTTTCTTCTATACAAGTGAAGGGAGATTGTCCTCTTTGACGAGAACAACAAAACTGATCACCAGGTTAGACAGCACATCCTTCCATTTGGTTCTTTGTTGTACAATCCCAAGGTTGTCTGTTGACCATTTTTTCCACAACTGTTGTGTGAACGGTTGAACCTGTTTCCATCTAAACAAACAGTTTTCACTCAGGGATAGTAAGTTGGAAATAGGACGAGAAAGGATGGAACATCCAATGAGAAAATACCTGGTGTAAGCACTTGAACATCCATGGGATCATTAGACCATGGCCATAGAGTTCTTGTGAATAAGCATGCTTCAACGTGAGGACACGGAGTTGAACTCCTCAAAAGTAAGAAAAGAATTTCCAATTACTCTTTGCAAATTAAACATTACTGATTTTATGTCCACCTTCAACAGGCCTCCCATGCGTGGTCCATTTGGCAACAGAAAATGAAATTAAATTCCTGACAGTTAAAATCTTGAATAACTGCTTAATGCCTTTATAGTGTCAAAAAACTCCACTTCACGATGCTATCAAACAAAATTTGCGCCATTGTCAGAGTAAATGTTTAAGAACAAACCATCTTAGAGAGGCAATGAATTCATCAGAAGTCACATCACTTACTAGTTTAACATGAACAACTTGTGTAGTCGTACATACAAACAGAGACAGACAACATTTCACTTTAACCTTGTTTCGAACTAATCCTGATATTATGCTGAAAGGTCCACCAAAGACTACACCTGTATTTGTAAATGGCCTTGACACTGTAACTGGAAATTAATTGTAGCTGGCCCACGAATTGCTGAGATGTAGTGGCTTTCAATCTATTACAGGCAATGCAAAAGTGTGATATTTTTCTAATTATATCCCTTGCATTCGGGATACAATACTTCCGGCCTATGATTGACAAATAACAACTGTCCACTGGCATGCGGATTTATCTTGTGACTATCTTCTACTATAATTCATGTAATATTATGTTTAGAAGGAAGTATAAAGGGATGATGATAAAACTCCAATAATGATTTCTCCAGTCTTCTGCTGACCCTGAGCAGGCATATTCAATTAAAAAGGCTTAATCTCTTCAACGAACTCTTGCACGACACCATTTGTTTGGACAACAAATAGCAACTTTTTTGCTGGAACATTTCAGACTGAATTTGTTTTATGCAGATTATGGTTGCTTCTGATAGTTCGTTTGGTCTCAGATTACCAAAATATATATTGTCCTTGTTCTTGCAGTTGTGCTTGAATCGCAAGCAATAAGCAGAGACTCTTTGAAGCCTTGACCAGCTTGAAAATTTTGTGAGCAAGTTCTTGGTAAATTACCAAAGGAGGCATATGATTTGGGTTTCCCACTAACACCCTGTTCTTTGATGCACTATTCTGAGATTCCTTGTGTTGATGCTCTAAGACATTTAGTCTTGTGTTGTTTAAGCCAGTCTGGTCCGCACCACCACAGCTCACAATACTTCAAAATTAATGCTTCAACTTCTCGCGAGGTTATGTAAGCTGGGTTTTCCCATGAATTGGCATGGCCCCAGTCATCCATGTTGGTGAGTCGCTGTACATCAGACACTCTGTTGGCTACGAATGTCTCACTTGGGATACTGTGTTCTTAGCCATGCCAAAACCCCCATTGAATCAGTCTAGAGTAATACCTGGCTAAAACTTATGTTCAATGCTTCTGAAGCCTTCTGACACGTTCTAGCAAGAAGTACAGTACCACATAAGTCCAGGCAGTTATTTGAATGGGGAAACTCTAGATCGAGAGCATAGAAGTTTGACAGTCTGGTGCCATCTTGATCTGGTGATCTCAAGTGTGTGTATGCTCCATAAGCAGATTCAGTGGCATCAGAGAAGAACATGAAGTTGCAAGTCCCTTGGTTTGCCTACGCAGATAAAAATTCTGTAAATTGCAAATTCATTAATCTCAGACAATTGAATTTGAAAGTTAAACCTTGTTTTAAGTTGACAGCTGGGACGTGCTTCGTCCCAACCTAGTCGTGCTAACCATAGTTGTTGCATGAAATGCTCGCACTTGACAATAAGTTGATCCAGAATAACTAAAGGGTAAAAAAGTGATGATATAATTGCTAAAACATTCCTTTCTGTAGAAACATTAACACTCATCACCTTCAGTGATAATATGTACGTGTCATTTCATTCATTGGATGCCACAATAATCCAATAGTTGTTATGGTATCTTCATTATCAAAGCTCAGTGGTAGTTGTAGCTCTCTGTCTTGTGTAGGAACAAAACGAAGAAGATCTGGAATATCTGAAGACCATTTATAAAGTTGAAAGCCAACCTTCTTTATCATTTTAAATAACTCTTGTTGAATTTACAAAGCTGGTTATACTGTTTCAGTAACACTAATAATATCATTAAAATGGAAATCTTCTACTGCCATCTTTGATACTGCAGGATAATTAGATGATTAATATGTCATGAGTTGCTCCAATCACCATTTGGCACCACAAAAGGGAACCACAGTGAGATAGAAAACATGAGGCTCTTGCGAGAATATTGTTGAACCAAGCAAATTTAGTAATTTGGAATAGGAGGTTATAATTCTCAGATTGGGTAGGACCTTTCAATCTGACGGTGGTGAAAATTCTTTGGCGCCTTTCTCTGAAAGTGTATGCGTCCAGTAGCACCGAAAACCTCGATTGGGAAAGGGAGGTTGGGTTCTATAGGGGTGCATTGTACGACTTTTTTTTCGGAGGGGCCATAACAGCATGTATAACCTGCAAAATTATATTATTTCCCATCCTTAAGTACTTTAACAAATCAGACAGCAATAGAAACCTTAATTATAGCAAAAAAGGTGTTGCAGCAGAAACGTTTTGTATAATAACACATGTTTTCTTAATATGCGAAAATCATACGCGCTCGGGTGCAAGAACGTCATGGTCATCATCCCACGCCTCTTCTAAGGCCTTAAGGGCGTTGGCCACGAAAAAAAAATTAGTTATTTTATATGTACACCACATACTGTTCAACTTTAAGACTCTATCGGCGATCACTCTTCCCTCTGAAAAACATTTAGCTAATAGTTTTTGTATTAATACATGCAAAATCACAATTGTACTGTTTTATAAATCTACATATAACAAAAAATAACTTACATACAGAAATGAAATAATTCACACGGAAAGAAAATGCCAAGATCTGCTTCAATATGTACATAAAACCTCACTAGGAAATAATTTTTCAATTAAAAAAAATGTCTGAAAATAAGGAAATTCTTGCATATTTTTGCATAGTGGCTTTCCCTGAATTTTTTATAAAATAATTTTTCCTAAGCATACCTTAAAATGAATTTAAGACAATATCTTCTAGTTGCCTATGTTAAATTTTTTGTAAATATATCGGGTTACTTTATTTATACATCAAAATACAGTACCATTTTGAATTTGTCTGGTTATCTTGTTAAAACCACACGATCTTAAAAAAAAATTCCACTGGGAATAGAGTACAGGATGATGCAAAATAAAATGTAACTGAAAATTATTGGTCTAATATGTTAAAGCAATGCATAGGTTTATGTGTATTATATGTTACAGTAGATGTTGTGCGACACAGTACACCATCCAGGAACATGCATTGTGCGTGGAACATCATGCCAGTTATGCACTTCAAAAAGGACGTTTTGAATGTTAGCGTTCGTTTATTGAAGTTCATTCCCATGATTTTCAATAAAATTAACTGAGTCACTACAGATGGCAGGGAAGGGCCACCATTCATTCAAGTCCTTCAAGTCCCATAGCTCCAGACATAATGGTCCACGCACCATGCACGTTCCTGTATGGTGTACAGTGGCATGTCCGGTGCCACACAGCATCTACTGTAATAAATAATACACGTAAACATATAAATTGCTTTATTTTGTATAATAATACACCAAATAATGTTCAGTTGTCTTTTTTTGCAACTTCCAGTATTTATAGATAATGTCTATACATTTAACAGTGTATGGTACAAATATAGAATACATTTTTTTTCGTGGCCAACGCCATTAGTTCTTATGAATTCCTTCTACCTGCATTCCTTTTTGCGTGTTGTTGGCAAAGAAAGCGGGTAAGAACAAGTGGGTGGGTTTACAAATCCACACTGTACAGGTCCTCTATTTCGTTCCAGAACAGCATTTCAGTGAGATCTTACATAGTACATGTGCGTGCAGTGTTTATCGAAGGTGACAAAAAATAAATACTGATGGCCATTTCTCCAAGTGCAGAGGCAACAAGGAAGATTATGGGCGTGGGGAGAAGAGTGTAAAAGACGTCACAGTTTGTGGAAAGTTATTCATAGTTTGGCTTTATATACTGCATTCACGATAATATGATTAACTGCCTATAATGCTGTTGAACATTTCTGTTTTAAACTTAAAGTAAAACTGGCAATAAAACTAAATGAATTGGTTACATGGGCTGACTTCTTATTGGATATGTGTTTGACGTGTAATGCATATTTTAAGCAGAAGCATCGCTGACACCCCCACCATCTTACACACGCGGCCAGGCCAGGTCGACCCGAGAGGACGTACAAGTCATTAACGCGTGCCAAGGTCATGCCGAGGTAGGCTAGCGATTTTCGCCCACAAGGGAATTAAGACACGTGCCAAGGAGGGCAGCTGCTAGAATATGGCCGACCCACCCTAGATACACAAGAAAAGGGCTGATAGATCTTGGCAGTTGTGCCATGAGTCTCCCCCTCCCCCAGCAAAATGCAGGAGAACATGAACACACACCGTGAAAATGCAGAAGTAAGCTAAATTGGTGCCAATGCCCCTCCAATTAGACAAGTAAGAAGAGCAGACAGGGGCACAGGTCACCCCCCTCCACCTCATCTAACGAATGGACACAAGTGAAGGGATCTGGGGGGGATCAAGAGAGTTTAAAAGCCAATTTGCAAGGGAGGGACAGTCGACCAGTAATTCCCCGTGTCGGGAGGCGCTGGACCAGAGTCAGTTAGNGGGTGGGGAGGGGGGGCCCACCGGAGCACCTGCTTCGAGATCAGTCGTTTCAGTCATATCACCATGCCGAGAGAAGAGTCAGTCAGTCGTATCGTGGAGTCAGCCAGTCGTGGTAAGCCATCAACGAGAACAAGCCAACCGAGGGCCTGTAAAAGGGCCGACCAACTTACCAGACCTCAACATACCGCCGGAACACCCAGAACTACCAATACAGATAAGTACCAGTGTTGTCGCTCAGGGACATGTCCCGAAGCCTAGTGTCCCCCAAGATGTCAGAAACGTTAGCCAGAGTACTTTAATCAGCCCTTCAGGCTCACAACTCGCAGGGTAAAATATGTATTTCCGGTAAAGTATTTGTGAATTTCCAGTGAAATATACACCTTTTAAGACTAAGACGTTATGAAGTTATTGTTTAATACCCATATTCAACAATATCCCAGGCGCCCATAGTCTGCACCAGAAAAATAACTCAGACCCTATGAACCATCCTGTATCCTACAGGTGGGGAGTAGCGTCATGTTATTTATTGGTTGTCACGATATTTAAATATTAAGTGCAGTAGAGCGAAATTGTAAACATTTTACAGTGAACTTCCTAAGCTGTAATGAGAGTTTTTAACCTAAACTCAATATGGGAAACTTACCATACATCAGATTGCAAATATAGAAACGGCACCATAGACAGCTGTGAACTTCACTATATATTTTAACACGCTCCTCAGTAAATGTAGAAAAGCTACTGTGGAATTAGGAGTAAAAATTACCTTTGTACTTTTGCTTTACATGTAGACAATTGTACTATAAATATGCGAAGAAAAGGTTTCATGTGTATGAATTTTGGTCACTGCAAAAACGACAATACTCGCGAAGAACAAACCACTAAAATTCCGAAATAATGTTCTCTGCAAAACCTTTTTCTTGTACGCCAAATTGCAAATAACGTTTACAAACGCTGTATACACAGGCCAGCTCGTCCCAAGGAAGTGTGACGAATCGTCATAAACACAGTTAGCTGTAGAACGTTTCTCTCGACGAGAAACAATCTTCGTGGCCGGCCAGCTTTCATAACGGTACCGCCACTTGGACACACAAACAAGAGGTGCATGACACGAGCCTTCAGAGTGATGTGTCTACAAGAAGGCAAGCAGCTGGAGTGGAGTGGGGAGATTTATGCGGCTGTTAACATCGAGGTCTTGAGAGCCGATTAGAGTGAAATGAGGGGAGTATGGAGCAGCGTCGGAATGCAAGGGCGGGGAAATGGGAGTTCCCCGAGAAAACCGGCTGACCAGCGACATCGTCCGGCACGATTCCCGCACGCGAATATCCGGGAGCGACCCCGCTGGGAACAGGCTAGGTGGGAGGCGAGTAGTCTGACCACTACAACACCGCGGCCCCACAAGCAGCTGGAGCACGGGTCAGATTTTGACGTGAACAGCGCTCTGGGCACGCTATGAGTAAGCGTATGCACACAGTTCAGATCTAGATCTTCCAGATTTCGCTCTCACTGCTGTTATGAATATTAAGTGCAAATACAAATCAGGGGCGTATATTGCAGTTTTAATATATTACAATGTTCATCCAGGATTCGATAATAAACTTTTCTCGTTTATCTAATTTTTCCTTACTCAGCTATAAAGCCCCAAACCTCTTGCGCCCCTGGGCATGTACCCAGTGTGCTTGTTTTTAAAATGACTTTGCGCCGCATTCTGCGAGCACCTAACACATTAAGGCAACGAAGCCCCTGGCTGAAACATGACGTACTCCCAGCTCCTCTGGCAGAAATTACAAACCTCTTCATAAGACGTTATTTGCGTGGCACGTAACACGTCACCGAACAAAACAGCTGGACGGGAGATGTTGCAAAGAAATAGCAACATGGCCAAAACGTGCCGCACTCATCAATACTTAAGTCCTTTTTCGAGCACGTTAGAAATAATCTCAATGCTTTTGACAAACTGACTGGCGAAAGCTTCTCAACGACACGCGACATTTCGGGAGATAACATATATTACGGTTCAAGCGCACATGCACACTGGGTACAGACAAAGACTGTTTAAGAGCACAGGAAAACAAGGCAATTTATGTAATGGGATTCTATCTTATCTCGTTTCCTGATTTAATTCCTCATGCGAAGTTCTCAAAGTACCATTTTCATATATGCTGACGTGTGTTATGTGCCAAGACATATAATAGGTTCTCTGCGATATACTGCAAAGCTTAAACTGTAAAAACGCTTTCTTTGCTGCAACGCCTGATTTGTTACCGAAAAGAAAACGTTTTTTTAAACATTGTTACGTGTCGCTGGTCAGCGTTTACTTTGGACCGTCCCGTGCGAGCGAGAGAGAATTACGGACGCCATACAAACCGTAACACCGGACATGCTGACAAGAGCCTGGAACAAGTTTGATTATCGCGTAGATGTCGTTCGGGCCGCTCGTGGTGATCACATTGAACATTTATGAATGTACGGTAAACAAACTTCATGGTTCCACGGTTCATTTGATTGGTCAATCAAGGCTGTAGGTTGTTAGGTTCTGATATTAGAGACCTTCAAATTTTGGGTATTCTTTTATACTCATCCTGTATGATAGTGGGCAGTGAGTCACAAGGGATGAGTGAATGACGGGCGAGCGATAATCCAAGACGCGTATATAGTGTTACGAAAAGCGTACCGCAGCGATAATCCCTTTGCGGCACGAGATCCTGACTTTCTGCGGATTGAAGAATCTTCTAGTGGTTTACTGCCCTGGTTTCTCTCAGCATGACTCGGGGTTACGGCGAACTTCTCAGGCCAAGGCCAGCGAGTATAAAAGCGCGACTGCCCTCCGAGCAAGGAGTTGATGAGTGGAGTGGAGTGGAGTGGAGTGGAGAGTTTATGAGCGTCGGGAGTCTGGGCGATTGTGCGACGATAGGCGAGAGACGACGAGAGAGGAGAGAAACGAGTGGCGCCAGAAGTGACTAGAGGGAGGCAAGTCAGCGATTGCGAGTGTCCGAGCAGTGAAGAGTGCGACTGGCAGGCTGGACTATTGGACTGGATGCGTGAGTGAAATACACTGCAAATGATGGAAACAGATAGACTGAATGTGTGTTAATGAGGAGTATGAGTTAATTGACTATAACAAAACAGAGGCATTAAAGAGTACGTTAATTCGAGATGAAATAGACATCACATATTGCGTTCACTGAGAAATAAAAATATTAATAATGGCGATAGATAGATAACTTCTGTAAATAACAGCTGTGTGAGTAAATTTATAACAAAATTTAGTTGTTATATTTTTTTAAGACCTCCATCCTTCACGCACTTGGTTACGCCCCTCTGGTGTCTTGCTACAATATGAACCACTGCGAAGTAGGCTTTCCACAAATATAATTTTTGTTTGATCTATATAGTAATGATAATTAATACTTTGCGTTGTCTTCACGATTGTTCAGTTGACGTCTTTGCGGTAATATCAGTTACTCTGTAAGGAACATTTGTGCTCTGAAAATCAACCGTGATTAGTTAATAAGAGAGAAGTAGCAAATATTTAAAAATTATGCTCACTAAAAAAAATACAATATTGATGGTTCCGTGACTCGCATCCCTTCTTCCCCTTGCCTGATGTTACTAGTGTATATCTCCTCACCTTCACCTAAATACCACTTTGCCGTTCCGTGTTCAAATTAATTTTGATAGGTAGGCAAATTAAACGTCTGCAGGGGGACTGTGCATTGGCTAAGATGCAGTTTCCAAGTGCAGAATATATCGCTTTATGAATGTTTGCATAAGGACAAGTTACATACTGAAAATTACAATGACCGACAGAAAACCTTCAATATTTCTAAACCGTTACATTTGATATTAAGTAATATTTCTTTACTGTGAACGAAAGTAGCTCAAGGAATGTTTATTTTTTAGCTATGAAGGAAGGTAAAATTGCAATAAAACAAAAAAAAAAACATGTAAAGAAAACATTTATTAATATCAAATCTATGTTTCTGTAACCTTCTATTTGAATTAAAGCGACATTGTGTTACTGTAAAACAAAACCGCCTCAAAGAAGTGGTTTTCTTTGCCATATAGAAAACTTTCTAAGGATGTTTTTAGAGTGTAGCATGGCGCATGTAAAATAAAATATATTTCAGTAACCTACCATCACTACAGGAGTCATTCGAAGTTCGAACCTCCAATCTCTTCTGCCGCCACTGAGCGATCATCAAACACACAAACAAGGAGGGCAGTATGCACAGATATATGCAGATAAATCTTAACGATACGCGAAGAAAATACAGATGGACGCATTGGTGAAAAAATGTTTACAAACAGAAACTAGAGAACAGAGACGAACACAGGTTTCCTTCAACAACATTGGCTCGTCTGTACAGTCTTCATTGTATCGTTCAGATTGATCAACGTATATCCATTGTGCGTGCTGTGCTATTGATGCAGACAGTGCACAGAGAGTACTTTACTATTTGGCCGNGGTGCAGACAGTGCACAGAGAGTACTTTACTATTTGGCCGAGCAATATTGGTTGGTGTTTCTCTGAGATGGTTATTGTCGCACTGTAGTCCACTTTTTTTTATTTATTTCATGTAAACCTGTTTCGTTTAGGATCCCACTNATTGGCTCGTCTGTACAGTCTTCATTGTATCGTTCAGATTGATCAACGTATATCCATTGTGCGTGCTGTGCTATTGATGCAGACAGTGCACAGAGAGTACTTTACTATTTGGCCGAGCAATATTGGTTGGTGTTTCTCTAAGATGGTTATTGTCGCACTGTAGTCCACTTTTTTTTATTTATTTCATGTAAACCTGTTTCGTTTAGGATCCCACTNGAGATGGTTATTGTCGCACTGTAGTCCACTTTTTTTTATTTATTTCATGTAAACCTGTTTCGTTTAGGATCCCACTAAACTGTTCATATTCCCTAGATTGGACAACAAAATGTTAAATGACACAAAAACGAAACATCGGTGTGCCTCAAGAACTCCAGCAATATCTCGGAATCAAAGTCAACAAAAACATACTTAAAGCAATACAAGCAGCGGGGCAATGTCTTGTATTGTAGGTTGCACGCACATTTGCAATACTGAACGCCAGTTCAGTACCTCATTGCGTGTAGATGCAGCTGAGTATTATTACGCGTGGGTACCACCATCACCCTCTGTCGCTACACGATCGCGTGGCTTGCACAAGCAGAATGACTCAGGTGAGTCATCGTTGGCGGCGTACCCCTTGTGATGAATCGACGGGCGCCGACTGTCAAAAGGCGCGCCCGAACTTGGCGACCACCACGTGAGCACTTGTTCGGGGCGGATGTCATAATTCGCCGAGCGAGATGGGGAGGCGGCCGTCCGTGACTTAGTGCTTCGGAGATTCTGGGTACAGGGGGTGGTGGATGCTGTAAGGACGGTTGGGAGACCAGATAAATCCCCGCGGGGGNGAGGCGGCTCCAAATGGACGTCGGGACCGCAACTTGCTTTCGGGAGCGCTGTCCTTAGGAATACGCGAGTAGATGTATTATCTTCTCTCCTCGGGGGGAGAGCTTGCAGTCCACGACCGCAGTTTACAACGGCGTAACCAGCGCTCCCCCCCACCAACCCCCTTTTCACCTCGCTGAGCTTTCGAGATGACAGACATTTATGGTCCTTCTGGTACTCCCGCCGAGAGCTGAAATTATTGTTGTGCCGGGAGAAGCGTGGTCAAGAATTTCTGCAAACGAAGCTTCGTCCCTCCTCTCTCATCGTCCCATTACCCCAAAATAAAAGTTTATTAGAGTTTGTACTTCCGAGCGAGATGTGAAACTGTTTGTCGTGAGAGGGCCCTCGTCGTTTCACGTCCCGACTTCACAAGTCATCTACACATTCCAGCGAAGGTCATTCCGTTCATTGTCCCCTGCGCCCGTCGCAGCTCATATCGGCTACAAGACTTAGAACCATTCCGGAGGGATATGAACATTTCTGGAATTATTTTACTGATAATATAAACTTTGGTATTGCGTGTATTTCAGTCACACTTACAGTTATTCTAGCCAATTAAAAATCCTACAAGAATACAATGTTTAAATCCCAATGCTACCTGGCCTGATATGAAACTGGTTTCTTTTAAGGGCAACCGCCAATGACCAAACAGATGAACATCGATCATACTGAGGACTGTAAATTATAGTATACAAGTCACTGAATGCGCAAATATGAATATCTGTTACTTGCAGCATGATATAATAAAGAATAGTACTTCATGGAGTAATAAAGGTCATATCAAACCATCTTTATCATAAAATTCATCTTTAACTTTTTTTGCATAGAAGCTGATTAGGAATTCAGGACGGTGGAGGGGAAGGGGAAATTGTGTGCCAGATTCAGCAAAAAATAACGCACGTATTAACTGCCTGGAAAAGTAATGGGATATCATGCAGACGTCTAGTATCGAAACAGCAGCATTAAGCCTGAGACTGCTTTCATTTAGTGAGAGGTTTCGGCGCCGCTTGAGAGTTGAAGTATTTGCTGTCCACGAGGAATAAATGAGGAGAAGATTGAGAAGCAAGGTAACGCAATGGTGGTGTAAATGGGGGAACCCCGAGAAAACCTATGTGCCAACAGTATAACGTTTGACACATTTCCCACATGCGGGACTCGACTACACATGTGTGAAGTAGTCATTATTTTGGTTTACTCAACCCCCACATTATCTACGGTGTGTTTGAAGGTATTTACCAAAGAAAAGAGAACATGAGCGATTGAACTTGAGATAGTCAATCTCAAAAATTTCCCTAGCTGTTCTGTCATATTTAGGCTATTATTGAACCATTTCTGTTCACTGGCTATTCACTACTTAATTAATTTCGAGAGTACTAAAATTTATTTCGTAAAAAGACACCAAGCTGCATGGATCCTCTTAGCAAATCGTCTACAAAATTTGAGTGTGGTTGGTTTATGGGCCGTGTTTAATCTTGGGATGTGTAATCAGGATAGTTCTAATTTGTATGGTTCAAAATCATCTTTTAGCAACTACCTACCTAAAACTCACAATTGAAAGCATCGTAGTGAGTCTAAATTTATTTATTATTGCTGTTTAGGTTCGACAAAGGTGCAGAAAAGATAGAGGAAAGGATGCACGTGTGAACTAGTGCTTTAACATGGAAAACTGTGATATTTCATCAAGCAGGTGCTGCTATCTTTCGGTGGCGCTGTGAAACAATAACGCCGAATCATCTATGCTAGTCAGACGAGTAACAACAATCCTGCTAGTCTTGTGCTTGTTGAGCTGTGTTCTTTACTTTTATCAAGATTCTGAAATTTTTAGTGACATGTACTTATTTCCTAATTACAATTTCATTTGAAGTAATAAAATGGATGTAATAATGGAACATATAATACATGAATAACACTTAATACATATGTAGTGGTTTTTGTTATACAAGCATAATCAGATCTCTTTGCGACAGCAAGTATTTAAAATTATTAGAAGACTAATATGGAATACTAAGAAGATATGGTGAATGGGAGTCGCAAAAAACAGGAGGAAAGGAAACTTTGGGATACAGCCTCCATGGAAGTTGTTATATAATAGGCGAGAGAAAAGAAGATGGGTTACCTAAATACTGCAAATGTTTACAGTATTCCGCACACATAATTGTTTAGGCTTGCGGGCAAGCGTCTTGTCTAAGCCGGTTTGCAGAACAGAGCTCGGTAGAATAACGGTCCTGCNCATAATTGTTTAGGCTTGCGGGCAAGCGTCTTGTCTAAGCCGGTTTGCAGAACAGAGCTCGGTAGAATAACGGTCCTATCCACATAATGTGAAAAGCAGCTTGTGGAATATCTGCTGTCGATGGAGAACAAACCCTCTGGCCTAACGAGGGAAGATTTACAAAACATGGCTTACCCAACTGGTAAAGCTGGCAACATAAGCAACCCCTTTGTAACAGAAAGTGCAAGTAAGGGATGGTTATGGCTTTTCTTGAAGCGATACTAGCATATTTTATATTTCCTTAAATAAAGCGCAACTTCGTTTCCCTGAACTGTGGGATTCAACAGAAAAAATGCCAGATTTTTTTTTTTTTACTATTTTAGTGACAAATGGGTAAGCATGAACACTCTGCTAACAAGGTCTACAATGTGGACAAAACAAGTCTGACTATTGTCCAAAGCAAAGCAATAAGACTGCAGTTATTTAATTAGCCCCATTTCTTTAAGTAACCTTCACGAAAATATTTTTTTATTTTATGTAACAAATTTGAGGATGAAATATGACTTAAGAAATTAAAAAAAAACTCACCATAAAGAAAAAATGCAATGTTAGAAAAATTGAATTATTATGGTTGCAGTTATTTTTCTGTATGTTCCTAAAGTTCTCGTTACTATGGGAGAGTTTATTTATCTATCCGCCGTACATACATACAGTACCATCCGTATCAAGTGGAACTACATTTACATATCTTGTTATCTCTCTTTAAATTATCGCTTCTACTGAAGCGCTCCATCTCGCATTGCAGGATTAGTGATAGGTCGAGATCAAGACTAGGAACAATTAAATTATACCAACATGCTTAGCAAATGTGAATTTAAAAATTATTACTCCAAGTATACATCGTTGCGACTGAAAATTATTCAGTTTTATGTTACAAGCGTATTCTTATTTTAGTTAGACAAATAATATACCATCTAGAAATGATAATGAAAATTATGTATGTTAACATTCTCTGGGAGAAAATATACTTCCATATACAAAAAATCTACAAATTAATCCATTACCGGAAAATTGTATTCTTCCTTCGTCTACAAAATAACTTATACTTGGTTTGTGTATAACAAATGCTTAAAGTAGAGTTTTTGACAGTGCATACTTGTAAAATAATTACTCAGGTGTCTGAAGACGGGTGCTTCAGCTCGTCTTCAGCTTCGTCGTAGACGAAGTCGAGTTCTTATGACTTTTTAATTGAAAAAAATATTTTTCTATCAAGTCATTAGAAGAGAACCATCTATACAAAAATGTCATAACAATATGCCATATCAACAAATGATAAAAGAGTACCACCAAACCAGCAGCACACAAAGGTCATATTGTTAGAACATTCCAATCAACCATTCTTACGAAAGTATTCAAAGCAAATACTTGACAATAATACCATCATGTTATATTGGTCATGCAGACGGATCATTCCAAAACTCCATACAGAATATCCTCGCTGACGACCCAACCGTACCAAAATGCCGTTTCAATAGTTGACACCGCCATATCAGCAAATCAAATGCTCCAGCCAAAACATTGCAACCATCAATAGTGTATCTGTTCTGAAAACAAGGAAAAAATTAACGTTATTTGTCTCCAGATCGAATAAAGAGAGCAAAATATATAATTATAGTTGACTACGAAGTGATGCGAAATAAAGGATATAAGATTTGATATGCACTGCAGTTTAAATTGAAATTTATACTTGAAAATTTTAAAAACTATGATATTATTTGCTCGAGGAGAGAGTGGAAACCGCCATTGCAGCATCGCGCGGTCTAGCGTTTTGCCAGTAAACGTGAACTTTGCAGGTAAATTATGTGTGATGTTTGCCAGTTCTATATTGCTCGCACATCTTGGCTGTCTCTGACTCCCTATTGCTGCCGCCTCATGTGGCTTTAATAAATAAATAAGTACATTGAAAAATAATAAATTAATGAATATATGAATATATATTATGTGTATGTATGTG